>WNGS01163002.1:5481012-5538528 GCA_020271785.1 Procambarus virginalis | reverse complement strand
GGGGAATGCCATGACGAGGTTAGAGAACTATAGAAGGCAGGCGTCAAGCTCGAATGACTATATAGCAGACGAGGAGAAGCGGGGAGACCTACGGGCTCACCATAGCCCGTGCTACTTGGAACTTTTGTTCAAGTAGCGAATCTTAAACAAGAGAGGGACACTAGAGGCGACAGTGGCCAGGAGGGTAGACCAGGAGTCCTCGTGCACAAGGAGGAGGGAGGAAGAACAAGTAGAGGAAGCACCAGCAAGTATGAGGACCAGCAAGCGTAATGCCTCACATAACTCCCCACAAATGAGCGCAGACTTGTAAGAAGAGCCTTAAAGGTGAGGGAAGGGCAGGGAACACCTCCCCTACACCCAACCTTAGTCTACCTGACGTGACCTGCAGTTTACCAAATATCCTACACTTTACCAGTCTGCCTACATTTGGTCTGCAATTCACCAGACTTTAAATCCCTTAATATATACAGTTTACCAGAGTTTGACAATCTACAGTTTATTACAACTTTCACACAAGTTTACTTTCAGTTTGCTTAAGCTGACCCGAGCGGGTTGAAAATGAGCGAGAGTTGAAGAGGGTTGTGATGCAGTAGTTCACCTCAAACACCACAACAGCAACAGCTCACACGTAATGCACACCAATTTAGGCGCCAACGGAGCCGCCTCAAAATTCCAGTCTTTTAGTTAATTAAAAACAGAGTAACATTAATACTTCCCCGAACTACGGAACCTTGGTCTTGGTTCGGGGAACCTAACGACCTAAACAACCATGTCAGGTTACCTTGGTACATCTTGCTAGATGGCTCAAGATATTCGTCGTCACATAACCGCACCAGCTCGGTTCCTCACACCAGCAACAGTCACCATTATGCTAGCAACCATCTGGCTGTTGTTGTTTGTTGTTATAGATTCAGCTACTCTGAAATAAGTTCCAAGTAGCACGGGCTATGGTGAGCCCGTAACTTACCTGGCACGGGAGCGGTGCCACCAGCTGGCATTATCGTGAGGTCAGCTGTAAGAGCAGGAGGGCACTGGGTGCCGTCACTCCTGTGAAGGTCTGAGCTTTGTTTACGTCCATAGAGATAAACACGCTTCCCTCCCTCATTCCCTCCCTCACACACACACACACACACACCACACACACACACACAACACACACACACACACACACACACACACACACAGGAAGTGATGTGGTGGAGGCTGACTCCATACACAGTTTCAAATGTAGATATAATAGAGCCCAGTAGGCTCAGGAATCTGTACACCAGTTGATTGACGGTTGAGAGGCGGGACCAAAGAGCCAAAGCTCAACCCCCACAAGCATAATTAGGTAAGTACACACACACAGTTCACATGTGGAAGTTGCAAGGACAATGATGACATTATAGCAACACGTGGACACTGTGCACTCAGCACACACACAATAGGTGATTGAGTAAGGACACGCGCACCCCGTCTTGTCACCACTCGGGATAAACTATACAAAGCAGTGCACGCCAGCCACTAAGACTTTCGTAATAACGTATCATTGTGACCAAGGATACGGTGTCACGCCAGACGTCACACCACGAGTACAGGTCACGTCCTGTACAACAGACTACAAGTGAAGAGTAATATTCAACACACACACCTACCTAATATATCCCCAAACATACAAGACCTCCATTTTACCATTTTAGGTGCTCTCTGGCCGAGAGGTTGAGCAGTCATGCTGCACTCCGTCCTCTTAAGGTTTCCCAACGTCAAGAAAACTGTCAATTTAACTGCCACTTCTTCCATTGTAGCCCATGATCATTAGTCAGAGGAAGAACAATAAAGCAGTGCCTTCAATGTAACTAAATTACAGGAATTATGACTGGACGAAAGTGTCAAAATTGGAATCAACTGAGAGGACAGGTTGACGACAGGGAGAGGGGGTGTGCGAGAGCTGATCAACAACAATCTTGTTGAACCTACAACAATCTTGTTGTTGGACCTACAACAATCTTGTTGTTGGACCTACAACAATCTTGTTGGACCTCAATCCGGCCCACCCGCTTCACAACCCACCTCATCCACTGACCGAGTTACTCAAATCATTTATATACTGTTTAACTTAAGCAAAAGTACAGAAACATCCATAGGATACAAGATGATTGTATGCTTCACTGGCAAGGCAAATACAATGCCCAAAGCCACTGATACTTAGTGTGTTTTGGCCATAATGTGGAAACAAATACAAATAAAACACTTTCAACTAAATGTGATGGAAAACAAAAACGAATAAGTAGAGAAATGGGAATAAAATTACAATTTTTACGCGATGATTAGATCAACAAAAATTGCAACACAACAACAGATAGCGAGAGAAAGTGTTAGAGGCACGTGATGGGCTCAGGGACGGAGCCATTTAGATAAGCAAATATTGTGAAACTAGTTACACGAGAGAGATAGATTATAGATATAGATATACTATATACACATACACACATCTACCTATATATATCAATAATCTTGGATATGCGAGATTCAGCACCCTAAGAGGACCTTACCTTGAGGTGCTTCCGGGTTTAGCGTCCCCGCGGCCCGGTCGTCGACCAGGATTCCATAGGACACTTTCACTTCCTCCGCCACTAACAACCTCCTCTACACCCCCACAACCCCATCTTGGTTATCTTAAGGTTATCTTGAGATGATTTCGGGCTTAGCGTCCCCGCGGCCCGGTCCTCGACCAGGCCTAATTTTTGTTACACATCCCCAGGAAGCAGCCCGTAGCAGCTGTCTAACTCCCAGGTACCTATTTACTGCTAGGTAACAGGAGGCATCAGAGTGAAAGAAACTCTGCCTACTTGTTTCCGCCTCCACGGGGATCGAACCCGGAACCTCAGGACTACAAATCTGAAGCGCTGTCCACTAAGCTGTCAGGCCCTACGCAAACGTGTTCTCAATCTTTGTACAACTTTATTTACCTCTAATGTTCATATATATTTTCATCAGAACATTTATGAAAACATTTTTGGTGCAAGCCCCCCCCCTTATAGGCCTATCTGCTTACAAGATATGGCTCTAGGGAGGCCTAGTTGGAGACCGGCCCGCGGGGACGTTGATCCATGAAACCAGCACAAGGTAGCCACAAGGCAGGTCATCCCTTCTCACTTCCCCCTTCCGATGTGTTTTAAAATGCCCCAATAATGTCACGGTGGCATTTGGTTACCCTTCAAGCATTTCCACTCACCATCAACGCCTTGATATATGGCCCTATTAAAAGCCAACAAGAAATGACAAAACATATAAAAATATAAATAAAGATAACGCCTGAATCTTGCTTGAAATTGATGAGCTGCACCACTTATCTTGAAGACGTTATCAGTAGATAGATGTGGTGGCAGCATCCTGCTACACAAGCACACCACACCTAACCTAACCTTCCCTACCTGTGCTACCTCCACCCCACACACTGTTCTTCAGCACAGCCTAGCCTAAGCTACTCTATACCTTTGAGATGTATTTTATTGCCTCAATAAACTTACTCGAACTTTATGTCAGCCACGGAAGCTTGGCCACAGCTATGAGTTGTATCGAGAAGAATACTTTAAGAGGCCCAAGGAGTCTCGCACCAGGCACGGAGATAAAGATATAGTGTTCAAATTGCCTCCATTAACGTGCCTCCCCACCATACTTCCTTACCCTTCACCAGCATGACACCCTCACAGTGTATCGTAATCTATATATATATATATATATATATATATATATATATATATATATATATATATATATATATATATATNGTGTGTGGGTTAGTTATCAAATAAGTATCACAATACAAAGACAAGATAACGGACAGACATCTTCCCCTCTCCGCCTTCCCCCCTTCCCTCTTACTGTCCCCCTAACCCTCTAATCCTGTTCTCTTTCCCCATCATCGACCAGACTACCCCACACCCCTATCCTCTACCCCCGGAGAGGGTTTACCCCCAGAGGCCAAGCCAAGGGAGGCCAAGTAATACAAGGCGTCGAGTATAACTCCGTGTTGTAGTGAGGTGAGCCTCGGGGATTGAGTACTACTCCAGGGGGGGTAGAAATAGCCTAAGCTACTCTATCCCTTTGAGATGTATTTCTTGCTTATCTCAATAAGCATACTTGAACTTGAAGTACTACTCCATCACCCCCCCCCCGGTCCCACCCCGACGTCTATAGTAACGGGGCATGAAAGATGAGCAAAGCCTGTGGAATCCGGTCAAGGTTCAGACGGGCAGGATGTAAAGATATACTACCAGGAACCGCTGGCTGTCTCTCTGGGAGCGACTCGAATTATAGGATCACGGTGCAGGGGGTGATGCTACAAAAGGTATAAATTATATAGATGTATAATTTTAAGATAATCGTAGTCTAATGTGAAGCAGTTTGCTTATTGTTAAAACTACTTCACATGTTGTTTGCGACAGACGCATCCGAATTTGGCGCTCTGAAACGTAGTAATAGATGCCTTTTAAAGCACAATTTTTGCTACTAACAACCAAGCCTATTGTTTACCTTAGCCTAAGTGGTTTACAAAGACAATCCACAGGCTCCACAGTATATTATTTAGGCCAGTTGTGATATGTTCACCAAATATACAAGGAAGATATCAACAAGGGTGGTAGACTTAATGGCCACGTTGATGATAACGGTTGGGAAAGTAACGGTTATAGCCGCTATAACGCACCATAACAGTGGCGTTATTGATGGTAGTTGTGAGGGTGGTGATGTTATTGTGGTGGATTGTGGTAGTGGGGGAAGCCAAGAGGGACATGTGGGGCGGGTTTAACAAGTTAATGCCATTGGGTAGATGGTGCATTAGCCACAAGTCTCACCAGCTGGGTTCGAGCCGGCCAGGGTGCTCTTGGGAGAGGGCAGGTTAAGGGAGGGGTAAGTTGTGCGAGGCAAGAGGGAGAGAGAGAGGGAAGGCAAGGACAAAGATGAAGGAAGAGAGGGAGCTGCGGGTTGAGAAAAGCCCTTGAGAGGGGGGGGGAATTAAAATAAATTTAGATAAATGTGCTGGAAGTGATGGAAAGGGGGAGATAATGAACGTGCGATGAGAAGAATTAGAAGACAATTAAAAATGAAAGGACATGGAAGAGCATAAGAGGAAGAAGATGGGGAAGGGGAGGAAAATAGGGAGAACGGGCAGAGGTAGGGGGGGGGGGGAAGCTGTAGCTGCAGTGTGCATCTGCAATGACCTCAAATATTCTCACTGATTTATACAGTGTCTCACGCGGCAACTGTGGGACCCGCACGCTCACTACTACACCCCTTACACCCCTCACAACACCCTACCCTCCACCCCCACTTCCCCTCTGACAACACCCTACCCTCTCCCCCCCTCTGACAACACCCTACCCTCCACCCCCACTTCCATTCTGACAACACCCTACCCTCCCTCCCCCCTCCACGCACAGCATCGGGCCAAATAAAATTATAAAAATGAACTTCGGCGAGCAAATTTTTCAACTCCTCAAATACCTTCACATTCGTCCTGAAATAAATATACCCAACCTACGACTGACAAAATGAAAGCTAAACTAATAAGCACACACACAACATACATCCCTACAGTAGGCTTAAACGCCAAGCTGCGCCAAATACAACCAAATACACACACACACACACACACACACATTGGGCTGATAGAGCCCAATAGGCTCAGGAAACTGTACACCTGTTGATTGACGGTTGAGAGGCGGGACCAAAGAGCCAGAGCTCAACCCCCGCAAGCACAACTAGGTGAGTACAACTAGGTGAGTACACATACATAATCTGTTGATTGACGGTTGAGAGGCGGGACCAAAGAGCCAGAGCTCAACCCCCGCAAGCACAACTAGGTGAGTACAACTAGGTGAGTACACACACACACCCAACCATTACCAGGCCTCAACTCGGGGGGGGGGGCGTCTATTACATCAACAAAATTTACACTTGTAACCACCATTAGCTCAACACTTACTGAGCACACACACACACACACGCCCCCCCCCCCCACACACACACACAACCGTCAACACAGCGGCTGGTGTTGTAATAACCATCAGGACTGTTATTGTGGCCACTCCCATTACTTGTGCCAAGCTTTACCATGCCAGGCGGGGAAATAATAGCAGATGGTCATTACACTCATACTTCCACACCAACGTTGTGGGGGTCTGGTCGCCTGTCACTCATATGTCTGGGTGTACATGGCCTGTGTAGGTTTGGGTGTACATGGCCTGTGTAGGTTTGGGTGTACATGGCCTGTGTAGGTTTGGGTGTACATGGCCTGTGTAGGTTTGGGTGTACATGGCCTGTGTAGGTTTGGGTGTACTTACATACTATATACACACACACGTACATGCACACACACACTCGCCAACTAAGTGAGCACATACATATGCATGTACTGTCTGAGCGTGCGTGTATGTATACATATATCCAGCATGTATGTATGTTTGAGCATAGATCCTGATGAAAATCTCAAAGAAACAGCAACAAAAGTTAGCAATTTAAACTTGAGCCCAAACAGATTGCAGTAGTTAGATCAGCAGGACCAGACAAATACAGTAGTTGCTGTTATCTTGTACTGTAACAATATGGACTATTTGCAAGGAATAACGGAACACGGGATATGATTACCCCCCCAAAAACACAAATATTCTAAACACAAGAGAATGTCGTTCCCAAACTTACAGATTTGTCCCACCCCACAACTGTAGCAGCTCATTCCGAACACTTAGGTATGAATAACTTAGACTAAAAAGATGTATACAAATCATTACAGTTGTCACTTTCAATTAAAGCGATGAGAATTAGTTTGGCAAAAGATATATCATCAAATAAGAATGATGAGAACGCAATATAAAGGAAAATAAAGTAATTACTGTATTTTATACAGTTATAGAAGTTTGCGCAGCCTCAGAATATTACATGGACACATTCAGAGATTATCCCGGATCAAAATCACTGAATACACAACTCGTTTGTAACAATCTGATTACACTCAGTATTTAAAATGTTTAATAAGCCACCACGGTCCTTGTGGATTTGTTTATTTGATACATCACGCTATTGTGATTTGTGTGTGAATAAGCCGCCTCTTCGCGACGGTAACTGTTTAATAATTACCAGTATCCAATTAGGTCTGTCACTGTTTTCTCATCTGACTAGTAGTTTAGTGGGTTCCCAGGCACACGATAAGCCTTAAAACTTTAAATAATATACAAACCCAGTACCAGCACTTAACCTACACACCGCTTCTGTGCCAGGTAAGTCCACTACGGGCTCACCATAGCCCGTGCTACTTGCAACTTGTTCAGAGTAGTTGAATCTATAACAACAACTACTTAACCTAATGATTCTCAGCAACTCCCACCCCTCCATAGCCAAGTAAAATGTCAATTTCCTTACAGGAAAGAAGAGAAAATGGGGGGAAAGGTGGTGGAAGGGGAGGGAGAGAAGCCAATGATAACACAGTGGCGTAAGCATCAGAGGGGGGCAGGAGAGGGGGACAGGAGAGGGGACAGGAGAGGGGTGGCAGGAGAGGGGTGGACACAGCTGGCCAACTCTTGCGCCACAAATGGGCTTCAACAAGCATCAACACCCCATGGTCCCTGCCTCGCCACAGCCAACCTTCCACGTGCATTTCTCTACCAGAGCAGATTTCCACGCGCGCTCCACCTCGCCGCCACCCAGAGTGCCTCTAACGTGGTTGGTTGATGATGTTATTGTTGTTTAAGACTCGCTACTTGGAACAAAAAGTTCCAAGTAAGACGGGCTATGGTGAGCCCGTAACCTGGCACAGGAGCAGGGCTGTAAGTTGGTCTCGCCTGCCTGGGTGGATTGATTGATGAAGATTAAGTTTCCCAAGAGGTGGCACGGGCATGAATAGCCCGTAACTCTAACATGATGTTCAAGAGCATTATAGTTGGCCTTAACTCATCGCCAGCATCATGCCGCGCTCATTACCCCTCATCTCGGTAATCTAGTGTAGCGGTGCAGATAACTGCTTGATGGGGTTCTGAGAGTTCTTCTCCTCTAGCCACTGCCAGGCAGATACTGGCCCGCAGTGTGACAGCCTTGGATGGTGAACCAACATTGCTTCTATCGCCAGTGATCGTAGCTGGGGTCAGGTCGTGCTTAGTCAACAGCTCTTATCTACTCTGTTGCTTCACTCACCCCCCCCCTCTCAACCACTTAATTCCTCTCCAAAACTGAGCGGTAGTTACATAAACTCAACTAGGTGAGTGGCGGAATCTTACGTTACACACTCACCTTTATGACTAAAAACTCCCCTGTTCCAGTATTAAATATTTAATCCTGCTAATATGTAGCCCTTGTTTAAGATTTAAGATATTGCAAGTATAAGGCTAGAGCATCATAGGAGTAAGGCCAATGTTGCAGAACTGTTTACCGCGACCTAGCTTAAATACACTTTGGGTTCAGCGCCTGAGTCCAGATGTGCCTCTGTCTGACCTTTCCACTGTCCCCCAGAGGACAGGTATGGGGTGCATAATAAACGACCTACTACATCGCATTCTTCCCTCCTCCCTGTGCTTCCCCCAGCCCACACACACACACACACACACACACACACACACACACACACACACACACACACACACACACACACACACCCTCCCTCTGCTACACCCATGAGAGCGGCCCACGCGCGCACACCCACATCCACCTCGCCCTGTATATTTCTCAATTGGAAAGATCAGCGCGAGTTAGGCAACACTATGCCTCCTGTTCACTCTGAACTGCCTCCAGTTCTTGCTTCCGAGTCTTTCTTTTCTAGCTTGTTCAGTCTGCACGGGTAAATGATTCCAATAACGCAGTCACATGAATTCAAAGATCTGAAAAATTATTAGGTTACATACCGAAAGACGTAAAGGAAGCTGTAATGATCAAAGGTCATTTGTTACAGTGCGAGGCTGGAGCCTCGGGGTCCAGTTCTCAACTTTAGGAGCAGTTACTGCCTGGGTTTTGGCTCAAACTGGAGTATTTCCCGTCCATACCGCGTGCTGCTCTCCACACTGTTGAAGGGCAATAATCACTTGCCGTACAAGTGACCTTGCCACACCCCCAAACAAGTGACCTTGCCACACCCGCCAAACAAGTGACCTTGCCACACCCGCCAAGCAAGTGACCTTGCCACACCCGCCAAACAAGTGACCTTGCCACACCTGCCAAACAAGTGACATTGCCACACCCGCCAAACAAGTGACCTTGCCACACCTGCCAAACAAGTGACCTTGCCACACCTGCCAAACAAGTGACCTTGCCACACCTGCCAAGCAAGTGACCTTGCCACACCTGCCAAACAAGTGACCTTGCCACACCTGCCAAACAAGTGACCTTGCCACACCTGCCAAGCAAGTGACCTTGCCACACCCGCCAAACAAGTGACCTTGCCACACCTGCCAAACAAGTGACCTTGCCACACCTGCCAAGCAAGTGACCTTGCCACACCTGCCAAACAAGTGACCTTGCCACACCTGCCAAACAAGTGACCTTGCCACACCTGCCAAGCAAGTGACCTTGCCACACCTGCCAAACAAGTGACCTTGCCACACCTGCCAAAGCCCCCCAAAAGAACTGAGCCCAAACACCACACACATGCCCCAGAAGAAGAATGGGAACACCAAGTGCATCATATCGCAACAGATCCAACAAGAGCAGTAGGCTGGGGCAGACCTGAACCTCGCTTCCATGTCAATGGCAGGCTGATTAACCGATAAAAGATTAAGCCACCCAAGAGGTGGCACGGGCATGAATAGCCCGTCACTGGTAGGCTTGCCACACGCTCCATCTATAGAGTTGACTTGCCCACGGGATGGATTTGGGCTGTAAAATAAACGAACATAATCAAACACCTCAACTCTCCTGCAGTTGGGCAAACTCGGCAAGCGTTGCCAAAAGCCACTCAAGAAGCATCCAGTCCCGAGAGCCCTTTGATGGCAGTCACTCTGGCACCAATGTCTGCTGGTCACTACCCAAGAAATACCTCTTCTTTTACCAGAAAAAGAACTACGAAACTTAGTAGGTGCTATACAAAACAAATTATATAAACAATATTTTCATATATAGACAATTTTCTAATACAAACTAACAACAAAAGGCCACAGTCGCCGAAGTATACCAATTAAATGATGGCCGCCCCGAGGCAAGGGTTTTTTGAACCTTTTAACCCAAGGAAGGTTTGATCAGACCAACACGACGTGACGGCAATCCCGGGTGACAATGGCCAAACCTGTCGTTCCCAAGATGGCTGGCGATGGCGTCTTCGGAGGCGATACAAACAAGAAGGGGACGACCCATTGTGAGGGGGGACGACCCACTGTGAGGGGGGACGCCCACTGTGAGGGGGGACGACCCATTGTGAGGGGGACAACCCATTGTGAGGGGGGACGACCCATTGTGAGGGGGGGCGACCCACTGTGAGGGGGGACGACCCACTGTGAGGGGGACGACCCACTGTGAGGGGGGGACGACCATTGTGAGGGGGGACGACCCACTGTGAGGGGGACGACCCATTGTGAGGGGGGACAACCCATTGTGAGGGGGGACGACCCACTGTGAGGGGGGACGACCCACTGTGAGGGGGGACGAACCCACTGTGAGGGGGGGACGACCCATTGTGAGGGGGGACGACCCACTGTGAGGGGGGACGACCCATTGTGAGGGGGACGACCCATTGTGAGGGGGGACGACCCACTGTGAGGGGGGACGACCATTGTGAGGGGGGACGACCCATTGTGAGGGGGGACGACCCATTGTGAGGGGGGACGACCCATTGTGAGGGGGGACGACCCATTGTGAGGGTCATGGCAGCGCCGTTACTTGTTATGTGGAGATATTTGATGTTTTAATCATTTTCTACCACAGACAATTGCCCAACCACTTGGGCTGGACGGTAGTGTGACAGTCTCGCACTACACTACACACAATTTGGTGCACACTACTTTAAGAGGAAGTAGAGAGGGCGAGCCTGTAGTACACGCTGGAGACACCTAGGTGTGGCCAAACTCGAACGCGGATGTTTCTTGCCAAGGTGAAGGTGATGGCAGGGAGGTCTGGGCCATAGCTCACGCCAGCTTACAGTTCTACCTTACACACACAAGCACATGCACGCACCCACCCGCATGCATGCTTAACAATCACACTATGAAAGGCACTGCCAAATTAGCAGTGACACGGTAAGCTAGGCCTGGCTGCTGCCCGGTGAATGAAAGCACCAACGTCTCACAATCCTGCCTCATTTGCCACTCCAAATAAAACACCATTATTTTTTTTAACATGCCCATTAATGTACGGACCCAAGCAACCCACCAAACCTATTAGGCCGATGCAAAGAAAACGTAATTAAGGTTTTTAAGGTTTTTGTATTACCAGCAAGTCGCTTTTCTTACGGGTTGTTCACTGTTCTCTTGGGGTAGGAAAAACCTCAATGACACGATGCTCCATCAACGAATTTATATTTCACTCATAACAACATAATATACAAATATTCTAATAACAAACCCCGACCTTCCTGTGACGTCAGTTGTGTTTACATAGCCTGAGTTGCCAACTAGGAATAAAGATTGGCGCACCAGGTGTGCTCCACCCAACCCATCAGCTGTTGACACTGGCTGCTCTCCGCCTCTCCCGCATTCAAAGCATCACCTCGAAAACCTGTGACACACGGGAGGCATCTCCCGTCACGCAGGGTGCAGTCGCACCTCCACAGATCTCAAGTATCGTCTATTGATACTGGTAATGGCTCAAAAGGGCCACCACTTACGGGCTATTCATGCCCGTGCCACGTTTTGAGTGGCTTAATCTTTATCAATCACCTGTGGCAACCGGCGCCCATTTCGACGTTATTTACACAAGAGCGGGTGTCGTGCACCCAGGCACAGCTAGCCAACTATAGTGTTTGTAACAACGAGCATGAATCCTTCAGAGTTGGGGCTAACTTTAGCGACTAGTCAAAGTGCAAGCTCGCTAGCCATCCAACACAAGCATGATAACACGCACGTGCGCCACACTAAAATGCTTGCACGAAATTTTAGCCTAATCTTATAGAACCGCAAGTGTTAGATATAAGAGACGGGAGAAGGAGAGAGAAACGGGGGAGAGAGAGGGTAGAGAGAGGGAAAAGATAGGGAAGGTTTAACTCATTAAGGAGTGGACTTTACATGTAGCTCAAACTTCTCAACTCTGGGACTAGTCTAATAACATTGTTCTGGAGTTCCTCTACCTTCGTTGTGTGTTTACGATTTTTTTCCCTCCACGCCGGAAGTCTCGTATTACAAAACTGGGTTGAGGTAAATGGTTTACCTTGGTATACAATGTCTTCAATGACTTCCTTACTCAGATTTCTAAAGGCAGCTTTAATGTTAACTAACTTTACAAACACAGTTGCCGATAATCGTTTAAAGCGGCCATCGGAAGACTGGCTCCGTGTCATATGAGCCAACACTTTTTCTTATCTAATTTCCATTTGGTATCTTGTGAATGGCTTCTTCCCAGAATCATGACTTATTACTTTGCATTTGCTTAAGTTAAACTCTAGTAACCACATTTTAGATAATTCTTTCCGTTTTCCCATGGCATCTTAATTTACCGAAGCATTTAACTATTCATCCTCATAATTTTGAATTATCAACAGACAAGAAATTGTTAATACATTCAACAAGATCAGGGGCCAAATGAGTTATAATATCGTAGTCCTAAGTTTCCGGGTTCGATCCCCGGCGGAGGCGGAAACAAATGGGCAGAGTTCCTTTCACCCTGATGCACCTGTTCACCTAGCAGTAAACAGCTACCTGGGAGTTAGACAGCTGCTACGGGCTGCTACCTGGGAATGTGTAACAAAAAGGAGGCCTGGTCGAGGACCGGGCCACGGGGACGCGAAGCCCCGATAATCATCTCAAGATAACCTCAAGATAGTGTGTAACTTAACATTTGACAACAATAATTTATCTCGTGGAAGAGAAATATGGGATTCAAAGCTCCTTTTTCTAAGATTAGCTTTATACATGGAGTGATTCGCCACCCGTTGTCTGTTGGGAATTTTATTCATGGTTCAGTTTGCATAGCTGCTGGCACCTAATCAAGAAGGTTGTTGTTGTTTGCGTCAAGCAAACTCCGGCCTATCAGATAACCTTCATCGTGTCCCTCAAGTTACACACAAGATAACTGTGGGTTATCCTGGCTAAGGTACTGCTTGGTTCCTTTGTTGAAACAAAGGTGGTTCGTGGGCGTGGTGTACCAGGTAGTAATTGCCCGGGTGTCTGCTCGCGAGTCTCCACACATGGAGGCGGGACCAAAGAGCCAAAGCTCAACCCCCACAACCACAGCTAGGCGAGGACATCTGTATGTGAGAGCGTGGCCGCCATACTCAAAGGAACGGGCCCCTGAACTATATGTTAACTGATCTCTAACCCTGTCCATGGAGGACAGAAGAAAATGTATATATGCTGGTTAGCATTGTAAATGTGTGGCCACGTCTGTGGTAGAAAATAATAATAAAAAAATAACAAAGGAACGAATCATACTTCACAAATCTGAAACATATCGAGAGTGTTTTATTCTCCTTATATTCAAAAGTCCGAGTCCCCCCCCCCCTAGAATCCTATTTGACAAATCAGACAAGACAGAAGGATACTCTTGAGATTATCTTGAGATGATTTCGGTGCTTAGCGTCCCCGCGGCCCGGTCCTCGACCAGGCCTCCTTTTTGTTACACACCCCCAGGAAGCAGCCCGTAGCAGCTCTCTACCTCCCAGGTACCTATTTACTTCTAGGTAAACAGGCCCATTAGGGTGAAAGAAACTCTGCCCATTTGTTTCCGCCTCCGCCGGGGATCGAACCCGGAACCTTAGGACTACGAACCCCGAGCGTTGTCCACTCAGCTGTCAGGCCTCCCTCTCAGACACTAGCCACAAAGAAAGCATACAAATACGTTTGTGTAAAACTACTCATTCCTTAGTAATACAGCTCCCAAAACCAGCCTCGACTTGCCAATCCTAAACACAGTTAGGAAAACGCAGCCTTCCTCCCCCGTGATGCAAGCAATGTTTAACATGATGAGAAAGAAAACACTGGCGCTGACGCCCTAAGCGTTTGGGCAACAAACATCATTAATGTATCAGTGTTTAGTAACGGCGTATGACCACAACACCTGCGCTAGAGGTGGGTAATATTTGGCAGTGTTGTGTTGACTTGTGAGTCCTCATGATGCAACACACTCACATACAAGGTGTGACCCATGCACCCACATACAAGGTGTGACCCATGCATCCACATACAAGGTGAGACCCATGCACCCACATACAAGGTGTGACCCATGCACCCACATACAAGGCGAGACCCAGTACCTTTCAGGTCAGCCATTTCCCTATCATTAACTATACAGCAATATTCCAATCTAGAGTTTCAAGTATTTTAAAATATCATTGGAATGACACATCGTTTAACTTTTTATACTTAGCCTATTATATTTTCCAGGCAGTTATAATGATTCCCTTATTGTGTTCTACGGTGAAACTCTTCATCCGAATGATGAACATGTTGATGAACCACACGGGGTATTGTTGTTGTTAAAGATTCGCTACCTGGAACAAAAAGCTCAAAGTAGCACGGGCTATGGTGAGCCCGTATCAGACGGGGTAACTGTTGACGGCAACTCCAAACATGAAGCGAAGGGCATACGGAGAGACGATTCTATCAACACCAAGGGCCATAAGACTCTTCAACACACTCCCTCTACACATAAGGGGCATAACTGCCCAACCTCTCGCGAACTAATAAACATCTGGAGGATACCTGATCAACCAGGCTATGGCTCGTGCCTCAGGCTACGAGAAGCGGCGACTAACAAGGCTGCCTAAACCAACCCTTAACCCACACCACCACTCCGATATAATGACGGGATACACATTTTCACGCAAAAACACAGCCCGGCTCCTGGGCCAGGTAAGTCCACTACGGGCTCACCATAGCCCGTGCTACTTGCCCCGCTCCTGTGCCGGGGAAGTCCACTACGAGCTCACCATAGCCCGTGCTACTTGCCCCGCTCCTCTGCCAGGTAAGTCCACTACGGGCTCACCATAGCCCGTGCTACTTGCCCCGCTCCTCTGCCAGGTAAGTCCACTACGGGCTCACCATAGCCCGTGCTACTTGCCCCGCTCCTGTGCCAGGTAAGTCCACTACGGGCTCACCATAGCCCGTGCTACTTGCCCCGCTCCTGTGCCAGGTAAGTCCACTACGGGCTCACCATAGCCCGTACTACTTGCCCCGCTCCTGTGCCAGGTAAGTCCACTACGGGCTCACCATAGCCCGTGCTACTTGCCCCGCTCCTCTGCCAGGTAAGTCCACTACGGGCTCACCATAGCCCGTACTACTTGCCCCGCTCCTGTGCCAGGTAAGTCCACTACGGGCTCACCATAGCCCGTGCTACTTGGAACTTGTTCAAAGTAGCTGAATCTATAACAACAACATATCCAGGAGTCCACACACAATATTGTTGTAGTGAGAGCTGCTACAGCATACAAGTCTGCCTAAACATCTTCCAAGACGACGCTGGCTACTGAGCCGCCAAACATGCCCAAAAAGTGAACTTGGCGGGAGAAGTGAGGTGCAGGAGATTGACANGTTTTACATAAGCTTGTATGGTTTCCTTCTGCACAAATATTTAGTGTGAGAATGATGTAAGGTCTTGATGATGATAACTTGGCAAACCTTAGGAATTGTGGAGGCATCATAATAATTCTAGCAAATCTGATACAGGTATACAGAAGCATGCACGAACAAGATATGCATTAATATCAACAGGCCCAGGCTATGGCATAACAACAATGAAGAGCAGGCGAGGAGTCACAATAACGTGGCTGAAGTATGTTGACCAGACCACACACTAGAAGGTGAAGGGACGACGACGTTTCGATCCGTCCTGGACCATTCTCAAGTCGATTGTGTGAAGTCTTTATGAAGTCACACAATCGACTTGAGAATGGTCCAGTATGGACCGAAACGTCGTCGACCCTTCACCTTCTAGTGTGTGGTCTGGTCAACACAATGAAGAGATCATTTGCGCTATAACAAATATATACCATAACATCCTCTGACCAGGATGGGTAATTTCAGTTCTTGGCGATTTATTGGTTTGGAGGCCCATTCAAGTTCTCATATACCATAACGTATCTGGACAACTTAGGAAAATAACTTAATTAAATACCATGATGTTAAGAGAGAAAAGGTGCAGAAGAAAAGCGAGGCAGCATGATAAAGAAAAAAGGATAAGATGTGGCAAGGAAGGGAAGCCCGGCCGAGGACCTGTCACATTACCCGTTCCCTCACCACATGGGAGGGAGGGAGGAGGTGAGGTAAAGGTGCCAGAGGAAGGAAAGACTGAGGGAGGACTAGGCTGAGGAACACGGGCCTTACATTACCCACCTTAGGTTCGGGCAATTTAGTGCATCAGTTTAGCGTTGTCGTGAACACTCTAGAGGACGGAGCCGCTACCAATCACACACTTATAATCAGCAACCACCCACTTCCTCACAACACGCCTCCCACAGCTAGCCCTCACCACACAATATTATAGTCCTCTAAATCGATAAACCCACAAAATCGATATATCTAGGCCCATCACATTATTGTGCAGCAATCAAAGCCTATGACATTACAATTATGACGGCATAGTAACTTCATACACCTCGCTAACACTGAATAAAACAAAATTTTATCAATTTTCGCTAGGCTAGGCAAGGCTTGGCTAGGCTAAGATTGGCTAGGCTAGGCTAGGCTAAGCTTGGCTAGGCTAGGCTAGGCTAAGCTTGGCTAGGCTAGGCTAGGCTAGGCTTGGCTGCTAGGCTAGGCTAGGCTAAGCTAGGCAAGGCTTTTCTAAGAGTAACGATGACGTAGATAGGTAAAACCTCTTTTAAAAACACGCCGAACCAGTGTTAAAAAAGTTGAACATTGTGGGAGTAATTAGCAGGGCGTGAGGATAACGAGAAACACCAGCATGAACAAGACTGCTTTTTATTCTAAATTTGCTTCTCCATAATAAAGAATTAACTTTTTAGCATGTGTTTAGCGGCATCTCATGAATCCATCACTGCCCTATGTGGCTGCATTTCAAATTCGTAAACAGAGACCATGTACATCTGATGTAGAGTGTAACTTCGTGAAAATATATGCTTCAATCCACAATTTAGACCTATTGTCTATGATCCTCTGCCTGTGTGGCAGTGGATATGTGCAACAGACCTAATTGAATTACTAAAATTAGGCAAAATTGTATATAAATTGCCAATAAAGATGTTAAATCATCATCTCCCTCGTTTATCATTCGTCGTTACCCTTCGCAATACCAGTGAAAAGCCACACACACACACACACACCTCGGCTCTTCAAGCACTAACCAAGCGCAATTATAAAAAAAAACTCCGCCAGTGTCGGGGAAACACGCAACACAGTGATAATTACCTAGTTGTACTTGCGGGGGTTGAGCTCTGGCTCTTTGGGCCCGCCTCTCAACTGTCAATCTACTTTTTTTGTTAGCTTATCCTCCCTTCCTGAGAACACTCCTAGGTAAGTATTTCTAAGTATACAGCCGTGCATGCACGTACACACTCTCAACTACAGAACAATATCACCAACAAGCATCTTTTGCAAGATAGTGGCGATAATGCAACATCACGTACAAGATAATGAGATTAATCGACAGCGGATAAAGCAGCCCGTCGTCCCAAGATTTCTCAACGTCAAACAATGGTCAGTTTAAAGTGTCCTTGCCTAACCTACCAGAGGCCCCAAAACAGAAAACGGGACACTACGTCACTTCAGGGAGCCGCTTGCATTTTCTAGTACGGCAAATGTTTTACTTTACGTAACGCATACGAGCGAAATTCGACATTTTCTGTAGGAAGACATGTTGGATAAAGAGGCAACGCTTGGGAGGCGAAACGAGAGGGAAGGAGAACCGAGAGGGAAGGAGAACCGAGGAGGAGAGTCACAGAAGACACACACGAGCCGGAGTTACAAGCAACAACTAACGTGCGCCTATGGAAGCACATCAAGGCAGTATCAAAATAATATCCTTTTTTCCACCATCGCGTTCTGTTCACCAGATGACCCCGGCAATTGTCAGGCGAGGTGGCCACACACCGACACCCGACACCTTAACATCTGGCGCCGCAACATCTCAGCTGCCGACGCCATCTACCAAGACTCGCATATTAAGACTTCCCTGCTTCCACAAAGTCTTACTCTCTTCCCTACAGTCGCATGTTTTCAAAATCCACAAATTGTTAACAAAATACCCCATATATAGATCTGGCAGGAAGACAAGCAGGCGCGAGGATGAGGAGTGAAGGCAGAGTGAAGGCAGAGTGAAGGCAGAAACCACAGCCGGACCACAGCACCTGCCGCCACAACCTCTTGCTTCACAGGGAACAAACTGGCTAACTGGATAAACACGGTCAACAGGTAAACCCAATGGACGATATAGATGAAAAGCAAGCGGGAAGGTGGTAGGATGGCTGGGAGGGGCTGCAAGCAAGCTGGCAGGCTCATCGTGAAGGCACTCAACAAACATTTCCTCATTCTTATGTGGCGTGTTGATCCTAACGCACGTGGTCATCTACCCCAGCCAGCCACGGGCCTTCACCCCCTCCCCTTCCACCCTCCCCATGCACCCCTCCCCCACACACATTAATTCAAGTGCAGTACTTAAACAGATCTCCCCACCATGATAAAGACTACCACTTCTCAACGCTATTTTGTATCCTTGCCTCCAGCTCTTTCTTATAACTGTATATTTACTGACAATCTCAATGTTTTTGTCAATGTTCTTGCTGGTGTTGATACCGTGGCTTGTGTTTAATATTGTGGCTGGTGTTGTGCTTGAGAGCAAAAGTGCTTGACCATTAACCAGCGAGCGCTTAAACAAGCAAGACATCATTAACCTATCCCCGCTACCAGCAGCGCACCCAAGCTCCACACAACACAGCTCACCTCTCGGACCTACAGTATATCTCAAAGTTCTTCTACTACTTGTTTTACGGGCTCACCATAGCCCGTGCTACATGGACACTTCGTCCTGAGTAGCTAAATCTTTAACAACAACAACAACTACTTGTAGAAGTTCTACTAGCCAAGCCCCAGTCACAGCCCCTGCTCCTGTGCCAGGTAAGTCCACTACGGGATCACCATAGCCCGTGCTGCTTGGAATTTTTTGTTCCCAGTAGCTGAATCTAAAAACCACAGCTAGCCAAGCCCGGCCTGGAGGCTGGCTTGTCTTGTGATAACTTGATCTAAAAGGCTGTTGTTTGGAGCGGCCCGCAGGCCCGCGTATTCACTACAGTCTGGTTGGTCCTCCTTGCATTAATCACAAATTTTACATAATTTATATGATAATGCTAGTGTAGTTCAAGCCGGGGGGGGGGAAGAGAGGTTGGAGTGTCACTGCACGAGGTGACCACCAGCTACAAAAGGCGGGAGCCAGGAGGTGAGGATTTACGGTGGCTTAATCTTCATCGATCAATGAGGTGAGGATTGGTCCCTACAGGCTCTCTCTGGCGGCATAGGCCTAGTGTGTGTGTTCCCTGGAGTGCACGGGAGGCACAAGCCGGGTGTCATACCTGCCGGCCGCCACCCTCGCCCCACCACCATTGTCAACCACGCTATATCCTGGTTTTTCTTTACTTGCAGGTTGACCTGGAGAGGGTTCCGGGACGTCTACTTCCCGAGCTACTTCCTTCTGGCCACACACTACTTGTGATAACTTGGTCCAACAGGCTGCTGTTTGGAGCGACCGCCCAGCCACATATCCACTACTACCCGGTTGGTCCGGCACTTCTCGCAGAAACTCTTGAAACTTCCACCAATATTTCTTATGCTTGCTGGGATAGTATTGACCAGCCGTTCATACATTACCCTCTGATTGTGCCTATGGCACCTAAACTTCTCTGGTCCTATTCTGCATTTTCTACCATATCTTTCGCTCATCTTACGTTGTTATTTTATAACATGGAAATTTGGGACCCGCCTTCCAGTGTGGTCCACACATATATGATACCTGTCTCGTCTCCTTTAAGAGTACATTTTGAGAGCTTTCACACTCTGTCCAAATAATTTAGGTGCTTTATAGTACTCTTTTTATGGCCTTTCTTACCACAGTAGTGATTGTTCTCAACCGGATGGGTAGAGAGGGCTACGAACAGCAACAGTCCGTTTGATCCTTTGTATTTACAGTGTATGTCGTGTATTATATAAAGGTAGCAATAAGTAGGCAGCAAAGAGATACGAGTATTGAGTGAAACTTCTACGTTGCATGTAGGATCTCGGACGTAGGTTCGAATCCTAGTCACGGCCCTTGTGGATTTGTTCATTGTGTGAAGAGTGGTAAAGAGTGAGGGCGGTACACAGTAGCAGGGACCATATGCAGGGAGGGTACTGTAACCCGCTGGTGTCTGCCTCCACACCTCATGACTATCGAATTATTGACCAGCGTCTAGTACACCTCCCAGGTAAATACATGGCAACGGACGGCTGTTTTGCGTGTCTGTCTGGTGGTGGTGGTAACTGTACCTTCTGTCACTAATCACCTGTGTGTTGGACGGGGCCACGTGGCTGCCCGTCTCTACCCTGCCTCGTGACTGCAGTTAATGGCCGTGGTGGCGGCGGCCTCAATTTTATTCATCAAGTATCCAACGTTTCTGTAGTTTGTTATTTGGCGTTGTTCTTTATCTCTCACACCATGTTTAACTGCACACACACACACACACACACACACACACACACACACACACACACACACACACACACACACACACACGAAAGATATAACCGACAAATAAAAAGATGGATCTCTGATTTCCAAACAAACGGACCCCAAAGAGAAACGGTAAATTCTTTATCATGCCAATCCGCGCTGGTACTTGGAAACACTAGTGACATCTGGGTGTGGAATATTATTCCACACCAACAGTCCCAATAAATACAATTCAATAAAACATCACAGTCAGTGAGAACGCTTAACATGTCTCGGTCTAGTAGAGGGGGGGAAGGAGGCACGCCAGATACACAATCATTTACACTTGGAAAATATTAAGAGAGACTGATTTCAAATCGGTGTACGAAAATAACTCCCTACGATCTAAACAGTCAAACCAGTGTGGATAACGGTCCAAAGCGGAGAGTGGCCTGTCCTGGCATAATATATTAATACAGTCAGCAGGGCGGTGCGATCTAATCCTGCACTAGGTTATGAGAAACATCGCCTCAGCGGTCGTACACGCCAGCAGTCATTCAGCGCTTCATTACACTACCTGTATAGTGTTTCCTCATCATAAAACATATTCAACCCATGCCTAGTTTTCAGTCGTTTCTAGCCACACAAATTCCACTCCCCTGTTACCACCCTCTCGATTGATTGATTGATTGATGAAGATTAGCCACCCGAAAGGTGGCACGGGCATGAATAGCCCGTAAGTGTGGCCGTTTTGAGCCATTACCAGTATCGAGAGCTGATACTGGAGATCTGTGGAGGTGCAACTGCACCCTGCGTGACGGGAGATGTCTCCCGTGACCACCCTCTCACCCCCCCCCCCTACCTTAATCTCCAACTCTGTCATAAAACATTTTTCGTACCTGTCCTTCCCAATTCTCACATCTTAAGCCTTTTTTCCTATCCCTGAGAGACGGGCGAGCGAGGCGTTGGTGGAGGCAGTGCAGCGGCGGGGCCACCTCTGCCTCGCCCTCCAACAACTTCGCTATATACTGTTTGTTTTATATATAATCTCCATTTCAGGTTATTTGCGCATTAGGTAATGGGTGGAGGTGGGTGGCTCACCTTGGCCGATTGTGCTCCCCCCACCCCGCTAAAATATTACTGACCCTCTCACACACACACACACACACACCGACCACTCCCCAACTGATCAACCCACACCACTCACACTGACTTTATCACTCCCGCCCACATCACTGCCACCTACACAACTCATGACTCTCACACCCACATTCACACTGGTGCTCAAACGTCACTGACTGGCTCACCCTCAACACTCCTGCCACAGCGGACTGCCTCCTCGTCCAGGGCCACACACCACCACCAGTCACCACCTTGCGACATCCTACCACTGCATATGTGGTTAAGAACACTATTCCCATGTCAGCCGGCCTTCCATTGCCGCGTCCTGAGGCACGGACAGACACAAGGACATACACACAATGGTCACACAAGACAACTCCATCCACATCTTTATAAGATCTGACAGTCATAAACTGGTAGAAGTTGCCCAAGGTTGTGCAGTGCGCTGATGGACGGCTGATATTCATCACAAATGAAAATCAGCTCAGAAAGCCCAGCAACGAAGAAACAAATTATATACAAAATACAAATAAATGTTGCTTAATATTTAGCCCACGGTTAAGGAAGATGGGACGTTCACTGATACCTGCTTAATGGGGTTCTGGGAGCTTGGAGCGGCCCGCAGGGCCACATACCCACCACACTCCCAACCAGATGAACCAACGTGTGAAATACTGGGGACACAGTACGAGCCAAAGACTAATAATATAAAATAACACAGCACTTCTTGAAGTCCTACTTCCGGGTTCACACGTCACACTAGCCCCACCGGCCTCTCGAGGAAGCCAAGCACATCTCTTTCTCGCTCCAGTAACTCACCAGTCATTACAAAAGCCTACATATCCATTGGAGAAGGAGCCTGGATGGTACACCAATCTAAAGAGAACAATAAATTAGCAGTAGGAGAGCGGCAACAATCAATAAAAAGGGCAACAAGGCAATTGAATATATTGACCAATAGGTGTAAAACTAAAGCCCAGGTTGGTACTAGACGTACAAGGCCGTGGCCATCATGACCTTAAAGCAGGACACTCCTGCCTCTCCTACCTACACTGCTGGTCTAGTCTGGTCGACACTCAACACACCACAAACACTTACCTAAAACTTAACACTGTCACACTTGTAACAAACCTCACACTGGTGTAATAATCTCCATTTCAGGCTCCTCGCCTGAGCACACTAGAGGCATAACTAGTAAAAAGCAACTAGATGAATCTTACATATCCAATGATTCGAATGTGCAGAATAGGTCAAGAATCTACACAAACACCATCCATCAAGGGCTCACGACTGTCCAACACTCCTTATATACACTGGAAAGGGCATCACACTGACCGACCTCTCAAGGTGTTCAAAAGAGAATTTAACACATCCAAAGGATACCCGATTAACCAGGCTGTGATCAACGGCGTCTAACGACCTGGTTGGCGTCACCACCAACTACTAGACCTGCACGAAAGACCGGGCCGCGGGGACAGAGATTCTTAGAACCAACAACAGGTCAACAGGCATCTCCGTTGCATCCTGGAAAGCTCACCTGTTTGCCCAACACACTTTCCGTCCTCGACAATAGAAACCAAAACCCAGTTAAACCACGCCACCGTGAGGAAAACCAGGTGGGGCCGGGGGATGGGGGAAGATACAGGAAAATAGGGTACAAAACTGCCAGAAAAATAATCAGTTGGCAAACGAGACTCCAAGTTACAGACCCGAATGATACAGGAAGACACTTTAATACTATACGGTGGAACACTGCTGTACATCAAGTGCTCGTGTAATTGAAAATGAAGCTCGTGTAAGCTTAGTGAAACTAGTGACCTGGCAATAAACATTTAAATAAATCATTTACGGCACGAACTTACTATTAAACATACATAAATTATTCTAATAATTTACAATCGCTCAAACTGTGTTTCGTGGAAGGCAGGGGAGAGACGTACAAGATGTGAAGGTTTTCCGGAGGTGGTGGTTGTTATAGATTCAGCTACTCGGAACAAGTTCCAAGTAGCACGGGCTATGGTGAGCCCGTAGTGGACTTACCTGGCACAGGAGCCTATGTTCCCGGAGGTTTCCTAGCTCATTTTACCTTGTCATCCCCCCCTCCCCAAAGTCAGGTGTTCCCCCTCACACACATCTCTCCCTTCCTCCATAATCAACACGACTTAAACTTGACGCACACACCTACGCTAACACAGACGGGAGACATCTGTCCACGAGGCTCACCATAGCCCGTGCTTCTTGCCCCGCTCCTGTGCCAGGTAAGTTACGGGCTCACCATAGCCCGTGCTACTTGGAACTTGTTCCGAGTAGCTGAATCTATAACAACAACAACAACCCACGCTAAAAGCAACTTGAGCAGCGACGACTGGCCGAGCGTGAGCAACATGACCCCTGCCATCAACACATTGCTACACGCGTGCAAACTATCGCCCTCCACACCTCATTATTTCATCAATCAATTGGCTAATTATGCGTTCATCCGCTAATCCACCGCTCCCATCCCTTTACTCTTCTCATCCATCAAAACAAGCACTTTCATTCATCATACGTAACATTCATTCAGGTCTCGGTAATTCTTGCAACATGTGATGAGAAAATACTGGAGTGTAGTCAGATTTATTGTGTGTGTTGGAGATGTCCTCAGGTGGCGGCTTGGGTCGGGGGAGGGAGGATATTAAAGTGGGCAGACGCGAAGACGACAGTAGGGCGAAATAAATGAAGAAAATAGCAAAGACAAAATTGCTCACGCAAGGAAAGAGTAAAACGTGGGAAAGGAAGGAAAATGAAAATAAAAGAGTATGGGAAAGGAGAAGAAAAACAAGGGAAAGGAGAAGAAATGAGCACGGGAAAGGAGAAAGGTGAACGAGAGGGAGATAAGGAATGGGGAGAAAATGGAATAAATAAGTACCACAAAGAAAATTCTCAAAAGGAATTGATAGGGCGGACAACAACTATTTAGCACCGGTGGAACTCGGAGAAGGAAACAAGGAAGGAACAGCTGAAAACTAAATACCCAAATGACCGACACACTCCCTACACAATTTCAAATGTTATGATAAGATCCCAATAGCCTCAGACAGCTCTTGTTTGATGGTTGAGAGGCGGGACCAAAGAGCCGAGGCTCAACCCCCCACAGACACAACTAGGGGAGTACACTGCACCTCTGCTATGAACTAAGGACACGCCACAAGAGCCAGAGACTAAAGAGCCGAAGCCAGGAAGAGGCAGGAACAAAGAATCATAGAAGCTGACCGGAGTATAAAGAGGACTAAAGTTACGCTTTGCTCCATCTCCTTTAATCCTGTGATCGCTCTTTTTTACTACAGAGGGCAGCATGTGTCCAGTCTGGCACCAGTCACCTCGCACACACACGAGGCAATAGGTGGGTTATCTTGAGATGATTTCGGGGCTTTTTAGTGTCCCCGCGGCCCGGTCCTCGACCAGGCCTCCACCCCCAGGAAGCAGCCCGTGACAGCTGACTAACACCCAGGTACCTATTTTACTGCTAGGTAACAGGGGCATAGGGTGAAAGAAACTCTGCCCATTGTTTCTCGCCGGCGCCTGGGATCGAACCCGGGACCACAAATCCAGCGTGCTGTCCGCTCGGCTAACCGGCTCCCGAATAAATTTAATTTGTATGTTTCTAATAATTGCATTACATAGTCCAAAGCCATAATCAATGTTTTCTTTCCTGCAAGCCTCATTGGCCAATCGATCTACAAAGTCATGTTTTCCAACTCCAACATGGGATGGGATCCACACAAATGTTATACAATAGTTATTAACAAAAGAAGGAATGGTGCCCAACCACTTGGACGGTCGGGGATTGAACACCGACCTGCATGAAGCGAGACCGTCGCTCCACCGTCCCATGTGATGGGGGGAGAGAGGGACACCAAGAGGGAAAGGGGGGAAAACGTAGAGACGGAGACTTAGAAGCTGACAGTCCTCAGATTAGGCAAAATTGTAATTAATTTTGTCAATAAAGATGTTAATAATAATAAAACAGTGGGAAGAGTGCGGGGTGAGAAAGCTAAGAAACAGGAGGAGGTGGTGGTGGGAGGGATGGAAAGGGAAGGGGAAAGTGAGGCCCTCACGTAACGCTCACACACTTGAGAACACTAACACAAAATTCCTCTGATAGCCCCCATGAGCAGGATCAACGTCCCGGCGCCACATCACTTACTTGCCCATCCTCCACCTCACTTGACACTCCCCCCCCCCACAGGGGTTCCACCACCACTTAACACTCCCGGGTCTCGTCCCCCTTGACACCCCAAGTCTCGTCCCCTCGACACCCCAAGTCTCGTCCCCTTGATAACCCCCCCCCCCCAAGCCTCATCCCCTTGACACCCCCCGGTCTGGACGTTCACAGCACACACCAGTTAAGACCTCAATTATCGTCCACATCCTCCACTCCACCAGCGGCTCTGCACACCCTCCCATCCAAACCCTCGCGACAAGAGTGACCACGGTGATGGTATTGAAAACAAAATGCGCACAAAAAGAATCTCTGGCATAGTCAACAATGTAAAATCCTTATCACGGTGAAGAGCTCAGTCCCTCCCCCTCCCTAGGCACTGTGCTTGCTCCGGCACTTTTTCTCATCCTCGTATCGGACATAGATACTCCATGTAGCTGAAACACAGAACACACCCGCCAACACCATTCCTTCAACCGTTCTAAAACTTATGATATCTAACTTGGAAAACATACGGAGAACAGAAAACAGATGACACACCAAGAGATAAGAGGCATCAGCACAGAGGACAGGAAGCCAGGAGCTATATACGCACGCAGATGTGAGCCCCAAATGCTGATTGGCTGGGCCTGGCCCGTGCTCCATCTCGACACTCCCTCATATCCTAGGCTCACCAGAATTATATTACAGAACAATTCGCCCTTGGATACTAGTACATGAAAATATATTCTCTTATTTTGTTAAAGTCTTTAATATTTTGATAGTTCAGTCTTCAAGAAGGAAACATTAATACCACGACCCGCACATGACACTTGGCTGGCGACGTTTGGGTCGAACCTGGAAACTATGTTTGTCGTCTGTTGTGAGCCATGTTTATTGTGCCTTGTCCTCTTCCAGGATACTTCCCAGTCAAGTGTGAACCAGGAGCAGCGAACCACATGCCCGCCAGAGTACAGGCAACACTCCCGGGAACACCAGTGGTAATATGGGCACACACCCGTGGTAATATGGGCACACCAGTGGTAATATGGGCACACCCGTGGTAATATGGGCACACCCGTGGTAATATGGGCACACACCCGTGGTAATATGGGCACACCAGTGGTAATATGGGCACACCCGTGGTAATATGGGCACACCCGTGGTAACATGGCCACACCCGTGGTAATATGGGAACACCCGTGGTAATATGGGAACACCCGTGGTAACGTGGCCACACCCGTGGTAATATGGGCACACCAGTGGTAATATGGGAACACCCGTGGTAATATGGGCACACCAGTGGTAATATGGGCACACCAGTGGTAATATGGCCACACCCGTGGTAAAATGGCCACACCCGTGGTAAAATGGGCACAAGAAGGCTTGCTGGCGTACTCTCCTAGTAAACGATTAAGACTAAACACACAAGCCTTACTACTGAAGGCTTACGTACTGAAGCAGCATGCCATTCAACTCCACACACACACACGCACTAAGTGCTAATGAATCATGTTCTCTCAAGTAACCTTGCGGTTATCGCGCTGGGTTCGATTACCAACGTCCCCGCGACCCAGTCTCCCACCACACCTCAGTTACGCTTCGTTGTACCATATGGGCCCCCCAACGTACAAAATACAACGAAACGTTATGGCACACACACACACACACCCGCTTTTTATGCATTGTTAAGTTATGTTGGGTGGGTTGACCAGACCACACACTAGAAGGTGAAGGGACGACGACGTTTCGGTCCGTCCTGGACCATTCTCAAGTCGATTGTGACTTTAGCCACGTTATTTTGACTCATCGCCTGCAATTGGGTGGGTTCGTAACTACGACGCGCAAGTTTCCTTACTACCCCTCTCAAATTCTCCAAGACCCTTGCACCTTTCATCAATGTCACACCCACTGTACGTCTTTATCCTACTCCTTTATATATCTCTATATATTGCTGCTATTGTTGGTGCATCTGATGTCGTGGGTTTTGCAACAACTGGTACTATTATTGTTGCTGCATCTGCTACAGCAGTTGCTACCGTTGGGGCCAATTCTTTTATGTGAAGGCCAATCCCAGGAGTGGAATACTTGGCAGAGGCTTCTGGGCGTGCAGACAATCCTCCGACGACTCTCATCAAAAAGTCAAAGGCCAAAAACCAATCTAAACTTAAGGCCAAAGCCAAATTCCTTGTCTAAATGAAAAGTATGATCAACAAACGTCAAAGTCTAAGCTAGCAAATTTAAAGTCTAATACGTCCAAGCTAAAGCCTCATATTAATTAACTAACTTGGATAAAAAAGGACAAAAAAAGTTTGATGTGGTGCCTAAACCAGTTTAATTAAAAGTTAAAATAAACAGTACTTTGAATTTTGTTTTTAATTTATCATTTACATACATAAAAAGTAAGATTTATTTAAGAATGCATGAAATGCGGCCAAGCCAAAAAGGTTCCATGCCTTAGTCTCCAATCCTAAGATACAAAGAATAATAAACATGCCTAAAAATATATGAGAAGATATCTTATTTAAAAAAGGTGAATGTTATTCGAAGTATTTGTGAATAATGCTTTAGAATACACATTAGAGGGTGTATAATACACATTATACGAGTGGGTGTATAGCGGGGGGGGGGGAGGTAGAGGGGGGGATCTTCTGGGATGAAAGATGGGGGGAAGGTAGTGGTGGATGGAGGGCTTCAGTGATTGCAAGGTTTATTTGTCTTTTGTATTCCCTTACTGCTGATAAACTCTACTGACTCTTTCCACAAACATTTCAAAGCTACTCCCCCCCCCTCCCACTCCCCATCTATCTCTCAACACCGTAAAACAACGCTGGAAACAATAGTTGGCAGTAGGCTACACTGCCAAATAACGAATAGTACGAAGACCTATTGGCCGATACGAGGCAGCTCCTATGGGCTTCTTGAGGTTATCTTGAGATGATTTCGGTCGGGGCTTTAGTGTCCCCGCGGCCCGGTCCTCGACCAGGCCTCCACCCCCAGGAAGCAGCTCGTGACAGCTAACTAACACCCAGGTATCTATTTTACTGCTAGGTAACAGGGGCATAGGGTGAAAGAAACTTTGCCCATTGTTTCTCGCCGGCGCCCGGGATCGACCTCGGGACCATAGGATCACAAGTCCAGCGTGCTGTCCGCTCGGCCGACCGGCTCCTAAGAATGGCTCCGACAGTGCTTCTTAAGAATGGCAAAAGGGGGTGGGTAAGGAGATATGGTAATATAGTCAATTATAGGTATGAATGTGATGCAATACCTATACACTGTATAATTATATGTATTTTCCGTTATGTTAGCAGTTTCTTCCACTTGTTCGTTCAGTCTTCACTCCACAACAGCTGCCCTGAACGACAACTAAATTTTCCCTGACTATATTGTTTGTTATTGACTTAAATCGCGCGGACTAAGCGTTTCATTGAGGAGCTATTTAACGAGCAGAGTTAATACAGAGATTTACTGTGGCTCGCCCACTACAACACCAGGGCTACACAAGTTTAGGTGTTGGACGCACACACATTAATAGAAGTGTTCTCCGCTTCCCACCTCGCAGTTCCTCACTGACTGGCTAGCAGTTGAACTGTAAGTCAACCACCCACCCTTCAACAAGGCACCGTTTATACTCTCTGCTGCGGCGGGCAGGAGGGTCTGCAATATGGCTCGTAAGATAAGTCACACAACCTGATTCACCTACACAAGTCTCCAAGGAAGATAATCTCTCTTCGACGTCAACTGGAAGCACAAACCCACTTTAAAGACTGTTCCAAAGTCAATATGGAGGTTATTTTTAGTAGAGGACAAACCTATCAGATCTACAGTCTGTTAATACAAGCCTCAATACGTCTGTACCCGAAGCTGAATGCCAAGGGAAGGAAGACGAGGAAGGAGGCAGCGAAATGGAGAAAAGGGAGTGTGTGTGGGCGGCGAAGGGAGGTGGAAGGGGGTGGATATGGAAAGGGGAAAAAGGAAGGAGAGGAAAAAGGAAGGAGGGGAATTGGGAAGGCAGAGACTGAAATAAGAAAAACAACCACACTGCCACCTGACCACAACACGTCCCTTGTCACTATGCCAAAGCCAAGGATGCGACTGTGCACGTGAACATGCCTCCACCTAGTGAACATGCCTCCACCTGGTACACACGCGAGTGCGTGCACAAGGCACCCTCAGGCCGACGCAGTTTTTTTTCATTATTATTATTTTCTACCACAGACGTGGCCACACTTTTACAATGCTAACCAGCATATATACATTTTCTTCTGTCCTCTATGGACAGGGTTAGAGATGTGTTAAACATATAGTTCAAGGATTTATTGAACAATCAACCACAGAAGGTGACCCGGTGCTTTTAAAATGCTAAGCTAACCTACAAACGTAAATACATAGATACACAGATTTACGTATGGCAGAGTGACAGGTGCCGCGCTCTGCTACCGCCGCTGTCTTGGTTCCGTAATATGCTCGCATCTCTCCCTCACTTGGTCAAGGGCTTCACTCCCCACACTTGCTTCATCTCTCTCTCTCGTTCTCTAGCACACTACCCACTTCTCCTCTACCACCGGGCCAGTCACTCATCCACCCTCATATTTATCCAAGATCACAATGACAATCCGTCTCACCATCAAAAATCCACACGCGAGTTCACCCGCTTGCTGCCCACTCTCCCCCCCACCACAGGGACCTGCCTGCTCGCCCAGACATCATGAATTAATTTCCGATTTACACCCGAGGATCCTTCCTATGGGAGGGGAGCCAGGGGAGGAGGGAAGGGGAAAGAAAAAGTTACAGGGAGACTTAGTGTGTGTGTGCATGAACGTGTCGGCTTCTCCACTCTCATGCCCACGCTCCAGGCTCATGGAATTATATAATTATAAAGAAATGTCAAATGCCAGCAGAACGAGCACTCCACTGAGTGTAAAGCGAAAGCTTGGTTACCAGGGAGCTACCAGAAGCACTTACAACACCACATTTACTACATGGGAGAGAGCAAAGATGGTCTAAAATTTATGGACCAGTTGCACTAACATCACACTTAAAGAGTTTTTGAAAGAGATCAAGTCACACCTCCAATTCAGTTTGGAGCAGACCAATGACTGTCACAACTCCCAGGTCAACATGGATTTAGAGCAGGAAGATCCTGCCTTTCGCAGCTACATGACCACTATGACGATCACTGATGCACTAGAATAAACACAGAATGGAAATGTGGTATACGCGGACTTTGTACCATGGAGAGAGAGCTCACAAACTGAGGTCAACATTAATAACAATACAATTATGGATATTCAATATTCTGTCAGACAAAATGCAAAGAGTAACAGTCAAACAACTAAATACAAACACAGTGAAGAGCTTTTTTTGCAGACGACACAAATCAGCATGAAAATTACTTCCATAAAAGACATGACGGCGGACAATAACATGATGTTTAGGTATGGACAAAATTAATACAAACGAAATACAGGGAACAAGAGACAACTCTGCCCATAGTAGGAAGGAACATGGCAAGGATCTGAAAATAATGATGTTTGACGACGTAACATAGAAAATACTGTAAGGCCGGGTCCCAAATTTGCTCGATAAAATACCATTCTGGAGCAAACAATATGGTAGAAAATGCAGAACAGAGCTAGTGAAGAATAGAGGCGCCATAGACACAATCAGAGAACACTGTATGAACATGACAGGTCCATCCCCAGCAGGTATAACTAATATTGCTGGAACAACAGTGGACTTATCCAAGAACACATTTACAGTTTACTGCAAGAAGTGCTGGACTAACGGAGTGGATATGTAGGCCTGCGGGCCGTCCCAAGTACCAGTCTGTTGGACCAAACTCTTGCAAGTCAAGTCTGGGGAGTAGAACAACTCCAAGAACCCACTCCAGGTATAATCATGCACTCCACACTCCTTCTCCTCGCCGCTCCACTCGTGGTCCAGTCAAGCAGTGGGTGGCACAACCACAAGGCGTCTCACCTTTAACTCTCTACAACACCCACTTCTCTCTCCCTCCCTCACTTCTACTCCAGCAAAATATATCTTTAAAACCTTCACCACCTCCCCCCACCGCCACCCCCCAGGCTCCTCCATAACGCATGGCTCTCTTTCCCTTTTGCCTCTCTCACCCTCGCCCCCCTCACCTTTTCAACCCCTTTCCCTCGCTTCATTGTCTTCCCCTCTCTCTCCCTCCTTCGTTTAAATCTTCCCCCTTCTCCGTATTGTTTTCTTCTCTTTGTCCGTGCCAGTGTTCCTCCTGGTCTCCCCCTCCCCCGTTTCATTTTACTATTGTACGTCCTGTCGTATTTTCCTAGTCACCTCATGCTTCTTTACCCATTCTTGGTACAGCCCTCTGCTTGCTCCTCTCAGTATACCCTCTCTCCTTTCTCTCTCTCTCCCTCTCCCTCCTCATCCTCGTCAGCCCCCTCTTGTTATAGTGCCACTATTGCCCTCACCACCATCTTCTACCTCCTGCTTGATGGAGGTTCTGGGAGTTCTTCTACTCCCCAAGTCCCCTTATTCCTCCCCTCTCTCAACCACAATTATCCTCTACCTCCTCTTTCAATATAGAAGCCCCCCCCCCTTCCCACCCTGGATATTCTCCTCTGTCCTCTCATTTCCGTTCACTTCTTATCTTCACTTGTGTGTCTCTCCCCCTTCCATCCTTGGACGAAGCCTCTCCTTAATGCCTCTCTCTCTCTGGAGGTGTATTAAGTAAACTGTATGGGATGGAGGACAGGCAGGTGGTGGTGGGGACGGGTGCTCCACCATAGTCACGGCGTGGTCGCCACCTTCCCACCAGTGGCAAGGTGGGAGGCTCACCCTGGACAGACAGTGGTGGGTGGGAGAGGAGCAGTGGCCCACCCTGGGACAGGCAGTGGTGGGTGGGAAGGAGCAGTGGCCCACCCTGGGACAGGCAGTGGTGGGTGGGAAGGAGCAGTGGCCCACCCTGGACAGGCAGTGGTGGGTGGGAAGGAGCAGTGGCCCACCCTGGGACAGGCAGTGGTGGGTGGGAAGGAGCAGTGGCCACCCTGGGACAGGCAGTGGTGGGTGGGAAGGAGCAGTGGCCCACCCTGGGACAGGCAGTGGTGGGTGGGAAGGAGCAGTGGCCCACCCTAGGGAAGGAAGTGGTGGGTAACCCGCCGGGAAGTGGTCAGAGGCCTCTCTGTATCAATCTAGACCACTTCCTGACGGACCTTGGCACCAACGTCACAATTACAGCTTTACGAGAGTAAAGAGAGAGTAGACATATGCACATACCTGCAAAGGCTTCGGATGCACGTGTACAATATACCTGATATGATCTAAATATACTAGGGCGGGTCGCGGGCGCCTTGAGCCACAGAACGCCTTGGCCATCTTTAATAATTTCAGCACATCTAAATCACGGTTTTTACAATGTTCAACCCCTCCCCCCCCCCCGCAGTCTTGACCAATACACACACATGCTATCAGTCATCTTTACCCAATGAATAACATGTTTTATTCTATTTTATCAATTCAGTTTTATTTATGTACAGGTTGGGGACCGATGCCGGATGGTTCAACCGGCTGCGTACTGCTCCTTCCCCCCGTCCCTGTGGCTTTCCTGTCCTCGTATACCTGTTCCATACAGGCGCCCCCACCACCCACACGCGTCTTAACATACTCCAGGAGAACCACCACTTAACTAACGTATATTTCGTCGCCCAAACAATCTACACTCTCAACCAGAACAATTCTACTAGGTACCAACATGAACAATCACCCACACATACCCATATGTGGCAGACAGACATTAGCATATAGACATACAGCATAAAGACATACCCAGTCTATAAACTATCACCCAAATGATAGTAGTATAGTTTTCAGATAGTCAGTGGTGCAGGCAGGCGTGGTGGTGGTGCAGGCAGTACACCTAGGTGTCTCGCTACACCTTGCCCAATACACTTGGTGGGAAGGCGTGTCCACACCTCTCCCTCCAGCCAACACACTGTCCTCACTACACCCATTGCCTTATCTACGTTCCTGTTCAAGTTTACCTGCGCAAGGAGCTGCCCACATGCCAATGATTTAATGATATACATAATGTAAACAGTTTACACCACAATATAATGCTACACGGCCAAATTATGCCACAGCACTCACAATCATCGCCTAATAACTATACTTAATGATAAACATAAGTGTGTGTTCACACACTTAGTATACTTGAAAAATGTTCCTACTTTTTTCTATGTAAGTATATGTAAGCTACAATTACTTGTATGTCTGGTGGAACACTTAAGGCACTCTTACTTCATCACAACTAATTAAACATGGACTCTACTGTTACTAATGAAACACATCTGATTATGATTATAGGTGAAGACATCCGCCGTCGCCTTGAGCAGCATCCTCTTGCACCCTGGCCACCACAAGCCTCCCCAACCGCTGCTACAGCTGACACACCTATGTATCCACGCACGGTTACTACTTGCTACCAGTAATGATATATGCCAGTTACTCAAGTGTCACAGGCTCTAATAAAGAGTGAGTGCAAGACGCGGGACCCCTGGCTGAGAGCACTCAGTAATATACAACAGACAAGTGACCAGAGGGCCAGCAATATGCTGCTGGGAATTACCCACACTGGCGTGTGTGGGTGCCGCCACCTGCCGATGACACCAGCGCGACATTAACATCGTTGTTGTTGTTGTTATAGATTCAGCTACTCGGAACAAGTTCCAAGTAGCACGGGCTATGGTAAGCCCGTAACTTACCTGGCACAGGAGCTGGGCAAGAAGCACGGGCTATGGTTAGCCTCGTGGACAGGAGATGTCTCCCGGCGCCACATTAACGCCACACATCCATCTATATCCACACCAATCCTGGAGTATGGTGCTCCAGCATGGAGTCCATACCTTGCCAAGCACGCCACGAAGCTGAAGGAGGTCCAAAAGTATGCCACTAGGATAGTCCCAGAACTCAGAAGTATGAGTTACGAGGAAAGACTGTGTGAATTGCACCTCACGTCGCTGGAAGGCAGAAGAGTTCAGGAAGACAGGATCACCACATACAAAATACTCAGATGAATTGACAGGGTAGATAAGGACATTATTTTGCAAGAATGGTACTCGCAAAAGAGGGGGGACACAGGTGGAAAGCGAGTACCCAAATAAGCCACAGACACATTAGAAAGAATCTTTTCAGTGTCAGTAGTTAATGGAATGTATTAGGAAGTGATGTGGTGGAGGCTGACTCCATACACAGTTTCAAATGTAGATATGATAGAGCTAAATAAGCTCAAGAGCCTGTACACCAATGCATTGACAGTTGAGAGGCAGAACCAAAGAGCCGAAGCTCAACCCCCCGCAAGTACAACTAGGTGAGTACACACTACTGAACAAGGGGAGCTATCAGGGGGGGGAAAGCGCCAAGTCATTACGACTATATAGCACTGGGAAGGGGTTAGGATAAGGATTTTGGGATGGGACGGGGGAGAAACGAGTGGTGCCCAACCCTTGGACGGTCGGGAATTGAACGCCGACCGCATGAGCGAGACCTTCGCTCTACCGTCAGCCCAAGTGGTTGAGCAACTAAACTGTAATCGAGCATGCGTGTGTGTGATGTATATCATCATTGTAAATGAGGCTGGTAAATGAATTTTGGAGGCCTGGTCGAGGACCGGGCCGCGGGGACGCTAAGCCCGGAAGCACCTCAAGGTAACCTCAAGGTGGCCAAGTGGTCAAATGAGCATCAGACGAGGAGTCGCAATAACGTGGCAGATATATGATGACCCAACCACTCATCACAAGAGGAAGAACAATCTACCAGNGATCTAAAAGGCTGTTGTTTGGCGCGGCCCGCAGGCCCGCGTATTCACTACAGTCTGGTTGGTCCTCCTTGCATTAATCACAAATTTTACATAATTTATATGATAATGCTATTGTAGTTCAAGCCGGGGGGGGGGGAAGAGAGGTTGGAGTGTCACTGCACGAGGTGACCGCCAGCTACAAAAGGCGGGAGCCAGGAGGTGAGGATTTACGGTGGCTTAATCTTCATCGATCAATGAGGTGAGGATTGGTCCCTACAGGCTCTCTCTGGCGGCATAGGCCTAGTGTGTGTGTTCCCTGGAGTGCACGGGAGGCACAAGCCGGGTGTCATACCTGCCGGCCGCCACCCTCGCCCCACCACCATTGTCAACCACGCTATATCCTGGTTTTCTTTACTTGCAGGTTGACCTGGAGAGGGTTCCGGGACGTCTACTTCCGAGCTACTTCCTTCTGGCACACACTACTTGTGATAACTTGGTCCAACAGGCTGCTGTTTGGAGCGACCCGCAGAGCCACATATCCACTACTACCGGTTGGTCCGGCACTTCTCGCAGAAACTCTTGAAACTTCCACCAATATTTCTTATGCTTGCTGGGATAGTATTGACCAGCCGTTCATACATTACCCTCTGATTGTGCCTATGGCACCTAAACTCATCTCTGGTCCTATTCTGCATTTCTACCATATCTTTCGCTCATCTTACGTTGTTATTTTATAACATGGAAATTTGGGACCCGCCTTCCAGTGTGGTCCACACATATATGATACCTGTCTCGTCTCCTTTAAAGAGTACATTTTGAGAGCTTTCACACTCTCCAAATAATTTAGGTGCTTTATAGTACTCTTTTTATGGCCTTTCTTACCACAGTAGTACGTGTTCTCAACCGGATGGGTAGAGAGGGCTACGAACAGCAACAGTCCGTTAGATCCTTTGTATTTACAGTGTATGTCGTGTATTATATAAAGGTAGCAATAAGTAGGCAGCAAAGAGATACGAGTATTGAGGAAAGACTAACTAGTACGTTGCATGTAGGATCTCGGACGTAGGTTCGAATCCTAGTCACGGCCCTTGTGGATTTGTTCATTGTGTGAAGAGTGGTAAAGAGTGAGGGCGGTACACAGTAGCAGGGACCATATGCAGGGAGGGTACTGTAACCTGCTGGTGTCTGCCTCCACACCTCATGACTATCGAATTATTGACCAGCGTCTAGTACACCTCCCAGGTAAATACATGGCAACGGACGGCTGTTTGCGTGTCTGTCTGTCTGGTGGTGGTGGTGGTAACTGTACCTTCTGTCACTAATCACCTGTGTGTTGGACGGGGCCACGTGGCTGCCCGTCTCTACCCTGCCTCGTGACTGCAGTAATGGCCGTGGTGGCGGCGGCCTCAATTTTATTCATCAAGTATCCAACGTTTCTGTAGTTTGTTATTTGGCGTTGTTCTTTATCTCTCACACCATGTTATAACTGCACACACACACACACACACACACACACACACACACACACACACACACACACACACACACACACACACACACACACACACACGAAAGATATAACCGACAAAATAAAAAGATGGATCTCTGATTTCCAAACAAACGGACCCCAAAGAGAAACGGTAAATTCTTTATCATGCCAAATCCGCGCTGGTACTTGGAAACACTAGTGACATCTGGGTGTGGAATATTATTCCACACCAACAGTCCCAATAAATACAATTCAATAAAACATCACAGTCAGTGAGAACGCTTAACATGTCTCGGTCTAGTAGAGGGGGGGGAGGAGGCACGCCAGATACACAATCATTTACACTTGGAAAATATTAAGAGAGACTGATTTCAAATCGGTGTACGAAAATAACTCCCTACGATCTAAACAGTCAAACCAGTGTGGATAACGGTCCAAAGCGGAGAGTGGCCTGTCCTGGCATAATATATTAATACAGTCAGCAGGGCGGTGCGATCTAATCCTGCACTAGGTTATGAGAAACATCGCCTCAGCGGTCGTACACGCCAGCAGTCATTCAGCGCTTCATTACACTACCTGTATAGTGTTTCCTCGTCATAAAACATATTCAACCCATGCCTAGTTTTCAGTCGTTTCTAGCCACACAAATTCCACTCCCCTGTTACCACCCTCTCGATTGATTGATTGATGAAGATTAAGCCACCCGAAAGGTGGCACGGGCATGAATAGCCCGTAAGTGGTGGCCGTTTTGAGCCATTACCAGTATCAAGAGCTGATACTGGAGATCTGTGGAGGTGCAACTGCACCCTGCGTGACGGGAGATGTCTCCCGTGACCACCCTCTCACCCCCCCCCCCCTACCTTAATCTCCAACTCTGCCATAAAACATTTTTCGTACCTGTCCTTCACAATTCTCACATCTTATTATTATTATTAACATCTTTATTGACAAAATTAATTACAATTTTGCCTAATCTGAGGATTTTGATAGTCTGATTAAAGTGAGGATAATGCTAGTATTCACTGTCACGCAGGACAGAGGGTCATACATAAGACAATAGGTCTAAACTGTAGGCTGAAGCACATATATATCATGGTTACAATCAATGTTTTAATATAAGGATATGTGAAAACAAGTTTCTACTGTGCACTGCCACACAAGGGCAGGGATGGGTTCATAGGTGATGCAGCTTAGAAGTAATATACATAAAAATTGTTCTTCATTCTTTAAAATGGACAGGCAAATTTTGGGTAAATTGTTAGGATGTCGTCCAGAACACCTGAGTCAATAAAATAGTTACACAGTTGGTGGTACAAGAGGCCAGGAGGTCTAAAGTCCTTTACGGTTTCACATTCATCAATGTAGTGTTCTAGTGAGTGCATTAAAGGTTTATCACAGAGTTTACAATCTGAGTATTCTGGTAGTGGCTCAGCCTCACTAACCTGCCAGATGTGTCTATAGCCAAGGCGAATTCGCGCAATGACTACATCACATTGCCTGGTTCGGCTACTATGCCGACCATACAAATACCTATTATTACAAAACTTGTCATAACTTTTAATACTGCAGCTTTCAGGTCTCTGGGCATTTCTTAGTTCTTCTAAATCTGAATTAATTTCTTTAATTTGTATGTTTCTAATAACTGCATTAGATAGTCCAAAGTCATAATCAATGTTTTCTTTCCTGCAAGCCTCATTGGCCAATCGATCTACGAAGTCATGTTTTCCAACTCCAACATGGGATGGGATCCACACAAATTTTATACAAGAGTTATTATCATTGGCAAAGATTACATTCCATTTAATATTACAAGCTACGTCCGATATACATTGTGATGGGTTATTTAAGGACTGCAGAGCACTTTTAGAGTCACAGAAAATAACTCCACCACCATTGAGCTTAAGGTATTCAGTGGCTAGATAAATGCCCACTAGCTCGGTCTGCGTCGTGCTAGCCCAGTTGTTCAATCTCTGTGTACTAGACATGATCATAAGCCTTTTTCCTATCCCTGAGAGAGAGGCGAGCGAGGCGTTGGTGGAGGCAGTGCAGCCGGCGGGGCCACCTCTGCCTCGCCCTCCAACAACTTCGCTATATACTGTTTGTTTTATATATAATCTCCATTTCAGGCTATTTGCGCATTAGGTAATGGGTGGAAGGTGGGTGGCTCACCTTGGCCGATTGTGCTCCCCCCACCCGCTAAAATATTACTGACCCTCTCTCACACACACACACCGACCACTCCCCAACTGATCAACCCACACCACTCACATTGACTTTATCACTCCCGCCCACATCACTGCCACCTACACAACTCATGACTCTCACACCCACATTCACACTGGTGCTCAAACGTCACTGACTGGCTCACCCTCAACACTCCTGCCACAGCGGACTGCCTCCTCGTCCAGGGCCACACACCACCACCAGTCACCACCTTGCGACATCCTACCACTGCATATGTGGTTAAGAACACTATTCCCATGTCAGCCAGCCTTCCATTGCGGCGTCCTGAGGCACGGACAGGCACAAGGACACACACACAATGGTCACACAAGACAACTCCATCCACATCTTTACAGGATCTGACAGTCATAAACTGGTAGAAGTTGCCCAAGGTTGTGCAGTGCGCTGATGGACGGCTGATATTCATCACAAATGAAAATCAGCACAGAAAGCCCAGCAACGAAGAAACAAATTATATACAAAATACAAATAAATGTTGCTTAATATTTAGCCCACGGTTAAGGAAGATGGGACATTCACTGATACCTGCTTGATGGGGTTCAGGGAGCTTGGAGCGGCCCGCAGGGCCACATACCCACCACACTCCCAACCAGATGAACCAACGTGTGAAATACTGGGGACACAGTACGAGCCAAAGACTAATAATAACACTGCACTTCTTGAAGTCCACTTCCGGGTTCACACGTCACACTAGCCCCACCGGACTCCCGAGGAAGCCAAGCACATCTCTCTCTCGCTCCAGTAACTCACCAGTCATTACAAAAGCCTACATATCCATTGAAGAAGGAGCCTGGATGGTACACCAATCTAAAGAGAACAATAAATTAGCAGTAAGAGAGCGGCAACAATCAATAAAAAGGGGCAACAAGCCAATTGAATATATTGACCAATAGGTGTAAAACTAAAGCCCAGGTTGGTACTAGACGTACAAGGCCGTGGCCATCATGGCCTTAAAGCAGGACACTCCTGCCTCTCCTACCTACACTGCTGGTCTAGTCTGGTCGACACAACACACCACAAACACTTACCTAAAACTTAACACTGTCAACACTTGTAAGAAACCTCACACTGGTGTAATAATCTCCATTTCAGGCTCCTCGCCTGAGCACACTAGAGGCATAACTAGTAAAAAGCAACTAGATGAATCTTACATATCCAATGATTCGAATGTGCAGAATAGGTCAAGAATCTACACAAACACCATCCATCAAGGGCTCACGACTGTCCAACACTCCTTGTATACACTGGAAAGGGCATCACACTGACCGACCTCTCAAGGTGTTCAAAAGAGAATTTAACACATCCAAAGGATACCCGATTAACCAGGCTGTGATCAACGGCGTCTAACGACCTGGTTGGCGTCACCACCAACTACTAGACCTGCACGAAAGACCGGGCCGCGGGGACAGAGATTCTTAGAACCAACAACAGGTCAACAGGCATCTCCGTTGCATCCTGGAAAGCTCACCTGTTTGCCCAACACACTTTCCGTCCTCGACAATAGAAACCAAAACCCAGTTAAACCACGCCACCGTGAGGAAAACCAGGTGGAGCCGGGGGATGGGGGAAGATACAGGAAAATAGGGTACAAAACTGCCAGAAAAATAATCAGTTGGCAAACGAGAAAGTTACAGACCCGAATGATACAGGAAGACACTTTAATACTATACGGTGGAACACTGCTGTACATCAAGTGCTCGTGTAATTGAAATTGAAGCTCGTGTAAGCTTAGTGAAACTAGTGAGCTGGCAATAAACATTTAAATAAATCATTTACGGCACGAACTTACTATTAAACATACATAAATTATTCTAATAATTTACAATCGCTCAAACTGTGTTTCGTGGAAGGCAGGGGAGAGACGTACAAGATGTGAAGGTTTTCCGGAGGTGGTGGTTGTTATAGATTCAGCTACTCGGAACAAGTTCCAAGTAGCACGGGCTATGGTGAGCCCGTAGTGGCCTTACCTGGCACAGGAGCGGGGCAAGTAGCACGGGCTATGGTGAGCCCGTAGTGGACTTACCTGGCACAGGAGCGGGGCAAGTAGCACGGGCTATGGCGAGCCCGTAGTGGACTAACCTGGCACAGGAGCGGGGCAAGTAGCACGGGCTATGGTGAGCCCGTAGTGGACTAACCTGGCACAGGAGCGGGGCAAGTAGCACGGGCTATGGTGAGCCCGTAGTGGACTAACCTGGCACAGGAGCGGGACAAGTAGCACGGGCTATGGTGAGCCCGTAGTGGACTTACCTGGCACAGGAGCGGGGCAAGTAGCACGGGCTATGGTGAGCCCGTAGTGGACTAACCTGGCACAGGAGCAGGACAAGTAGCACGGGCTATGGTGAGCCCGTAGTGGACTAACCTGGCACAGGAGCGGGGCAAGTAGCACGGGCTATGGTGAGCCCGTAGTGGACTTACCTGGCACAGGAGCGGGACAAGTAGCACGGGCTATGGTGAGCCCGTAGTGGACTTACCTGGCACAGGAGCGGGGCAAGTAGCACGGGCTATGGCGAGCCCGTAGTGGACTTACCTGGCACAGGAGCGGGACAAGTAGCACGGGCTATGGTGAGCCCGTAGTGGACTTACCTGGCACAGGAGCGGGGCAAGTAGCACGGGCTATGGCGAGCCCGTAGTGGACTTACCTGGCACAGGAGCCTATGTTCCCGGAGGTTTCCTAGCTCATTTTACCTTGTCGTTCCCCCCTCCCCAAAGTCAGGTGTTCCCCCTCACACACATCTCTCCCTTCCTCTATAATCAACACGACTTAAACTTGACGCACACACCTACGCTAACACAGACGGGAGACATCTGTCCACGAGGCTCACCATAGCCCGTGCTTCTTGCCCCGCTCCTGTGCCAGGTAAGTTACGGGCTCACCATAGCCCATGCCACTTGGAACTTGTTCCGAGTAGCTGAATCTATAACAACAACAACAATAACACCCACGCTAAAAGCAACTTGAGCAGCGACGACTGGCCGAGCGTGAGCAACATGACCCCTGCCATCAACACATTGCTACACGCGTGCAAACTATCGCCCTCCACACCTCATTATTTCATCAATCAATCAATTGGCTAATTATGCGTTCATCCGCTAATCCACCGCTCCCATCCCTTTACTCTTCTCATCCATCAAAACAAGCACTTTCATTCATCATACGTAACATTCATTCAGGTCTCGGTAATTGTTGGAACATGGGATAAGAAAATACTGGAGTGTAGTCAGATTTATTGTGTGTGTTGGAGATGTCCTCAGGTGGCGGCTTGGGTCGGGGGAGGGAGGATATTAAAGTGGGCAGACGCGAAGACGACAGTAGGGCGAAATAAATGAAGAAAATAGCAAAGACAAAATTGCTCACGCAAGGAAAGAGTAAAACGTGGGAAAGGAAGGAAAATGAAAATAAAAGAGTATGGGAAAGGAGAAGAAAAACAAGGGAAAGGAGAAGAAATGAGCACGGGAAAGGAGAAAGGTGAACGAGAGGGAGATAAGGAATGGGGAGAAAATGGAATAAATAAGTACCACAAAGAAAATTCTCAAAAGGAATTGATAGGGCGGACAACAACTATTTAGCACCGGTGGAACTCGGAGAAGGAAACAAGGAAGGAACAGCTGAAAACTAAGTACCCAAATGACCGACACACTCCCTACACAATTTCAAATGTTATGATAAGATCCCAATAGCCCTCAGACAGCTCTTGTTTGATGGTTGAGAGGCGGGACCAAAGAGCCGAGGCTCAACCCCCCCACAGACAACTAGGGGAGTACACTGCACCTCTGCTATGAACTAAGGACACGCCACAAGAGCCAGAGACTAAAGAGCCGAAGCCAGGAAGAGGCAGGAACAAAGAATCATAGAAGCTGACCGGAGTATAAAGAGGACTAAAGTTACGCTTTGCTCCATCTCCTTTAATCCTGTGATCGCTCTTTTTTACTACAGAGGGCAGCATGTGTCCAGTCTGGCACCAGTCACCTCACACACACGAGGCAATAGGTGGGTTATCTTGAGATGATTTCGGGGCTTTTTAGTGTCCCCGCGGCCCGGTCCTCGACCAGGCCTCCACCCCCAGGAAGCAGCCCGTGACAGCTGACTAACACCCAGGTACCTATTTTACTGCTAGGTAACAGGGACATAGGGTGAAAGAAACTCTGCCCATTGTTTCTCGCCGGCGTCTGGGATCGAACCCAGGACCACAGGATCACAAGTCCAGCGTGCTGTCCGCTCGGCCGACCGGCTCCCGGTTAGGTGGAGGTTACACACGAGGTTAGGTGACACTCCGAACTCTACACACACCCTGTTTAACATCTAGATACAAGAGTCTAATAGGTTCAAGAACCTGTACACCAGTTTGTTGAGAGTCTAGAGGCGGGACCAAAGCTCAAACCCCGCACGAACATCTAGGTCAGTACTACATGGCGGGGCCAAGAGCTCCGGACACTTCATTCTTAATTATAAACATAAATGGCAGCAACACTACTGTCACGACCAGTGGGATCACCACTACATAGCAACAACCATCATCACAACATCCAAAATACCATCTACCGTCAACCCTCTCCACCACACAAACCCAGCACCATTAAAACAATCACCACCACAAGCAGCATTACAAGTGACAAGTTTCCAGACTTTAATTACAATATATATGAACATGTGTATGTAACATTAACAATTGTGTACTTAGCTATTACCACAGCCCAGACCAGAGGACATGGCTCAGAAGTTGACGTGTAAGGCAGTAAGTTCCTGGTAGCCACCATAACAGCCCAGGGCATCAAGCCCTTCATGCCCTGGGCTTTGTATGGTTCTAGACCAATATTATAGTTTGTTTTTTACTTGATTTTCTCCAGACTATAAAATTAATAGTGCTAAAAGTGGTTTACTGGTGCGCCATCACTACATATTGGTATGTTCTACCACACGGTTGCTATAATTACTATAATTTCAGGAGAATAGGTTACACAGACAAAATCAAAGAACACTATGAACACTATAGGTGCACGGCTGTTCAATATCCTCCCAGCAAGTATAAACAAATTACAGAAAAAAAAGTGAACTACAAAAAAAAACTTTGTTTCCCCACAAGAAGTGGCGGGATATGTAGTGAATATGTGGGCCTGCAGAATGCTCCAAGCAACAGACGTTACAAAGGTAAAGCCGGCCCCGGGCGGGCTTGACGAGAAACAACCCCAACCCCCAAACCCTCTCCAGATACACACGAACAATTGCCAGGATAACTATAGAAGTGTTCAAGACTAATGTAGGAGGGTTCCAGGAGGTTGTGTCTGCTCAGCTCAACACAGGGAGGTTCGATGATGATAAAGATTAAGCCACCGAAAAGATGCCACGGGCATGAATAGCCCGTAAGAGGTTCGAGTAGCGCCTCTGTGAATCCCAGGGGACCACCAGAGAGAGCGAGCGAGCAGAAAGACAGGGTGTTAGTGCACAGAGGGAGACCTAGTATACACTGGTTTACGGGAGTCTACTCAGGATCATCACACCACTAGCCCATACTCCCACGCACCTGTCACACTGGGAAGAATTCAGAGCTTCTCATCACAGGTATTTATGTAGTCGCCTTGCAGAGGCACAGCCAGGGAACGTCTCCAGCTTTAAGATATTGCAGTTAGGTGCGGTTATGCGGGCACTGGTTGATAGGGGAAGAGGGAAGCCTTTGTGGTTAGTTCATTTACCATCCTGTGGGTGGTTGTGGACCCCATACCCATCCGTGGGTGGTTATGGACCCCCATACCCATCCTGTGGGTGGTTGTGGACCCCCATACCCATTCTGTGGGTGGTTGTGGACCCCCATACCCATCCTGTGGGTGGTTGTGGACCCCCATACCCATCCTGTGGGTGGTTGTGGACCCCCATACCCATCCTGTGGGTGGTTGTGGACCCCCATACCCATCCTGTGGGTGGTTGTGGACCCCCATACCCATCCTGTGGGTGGTTGTGGACCCCCATACCTATCCTGTGGGTGGTTGTGGACCCCCATACCCATCCTGTGAGTGGTAGTGGACCCCCATACCCATCCTGAGAGTTGTGGGAAAGGTTATAGGTATATTATGGGCTCAGGAACTTGAGTGGTGGTTTACGGGCTATATATGCCCATGCCACGTTTTGGGTGGCTTAATCTTTATCAATCAATCTTGAGTGGTGGGGACTATTACTTTAACTTGAAAAGTACACCAATATTATGTTCACATTATTTATTAAGCATGTGAATTGTTGATATAAGGATGAGCTCAGTTTATGAAGGAAGACTTTGGCTGCGTCTACCAGAGACATGTTAATGTCTAGGGGCTCATAGACGGGATTGTGTTTAGGAAAGGATGATGGGAGGGTGGGAATCTTGAGGTTATCTTGAGATGATTTCGGGGCTTTAGTGTCCCCGCGGCCCGGTCCTCGACCAGGCCTCCACCCCAGGAAGAAGCAGCCCGTGACAGCTGACTAACACCCAGGTACCTATTTACTGCTAGGTAACAGGGGCATAGGGTGAAAGAAACTCTGCCCATTGTTTCTCGCCGGCGCCTGGGATCGAACCCGGGACCACAAATCCAGCGTGCTGTCCGCTCGGCTAACCGGCTCCCGAATAAATTTAATTTGTATGTTTCTAATAATTGCATTACATAGTCCAAAGCCATAATCAATGTTTTCTTTCCTGCAAGCCTCATTGGCCAATCGATCTACAAAGTCATGTTTTCCAACTCCAACATGGGATGGGATCCACACAAATGTTATACAATAGTTATTAACAAAAGAAGGAATGGTGCCCAACCACTTGGACGGTCGGGGATTGAACACCGACCTGCATGAAGCGAGACCGTCGCTCCACCGTCCCATGTGATGGGGGGAAGAGAGGGACACCAAGAGGGAAAGGGGGGAAAACGTAGAGACGGAGACTTAGAAGCTGACAGTCCTCAGATTAGGCAAAATTGTAATTAATTTTGTCAATAAAGATGTTAATAATAATAAAACAGTGGGAAGAGTGCGGGGTGAGAAAGCTAAGAAACAGGAGGAGGTGGTGGTGGGAGGGATGGAAAGGGAAGGGGAAAGTGAGGCCCTCACGTAACGCTCACACACTTGAGAACACTAACACAAAATTCCTCTGATAGCCCCCATGAGCAGGATCAACGTCCCGGCGCCACATCACTTACTTGCCCATCCTCCACCTCACTTGACACTCCCCCCCCACAGGGGTTCACCACTTGACACTGCCGGGGCTCGTCCCCTTGACACCCCAAGTCTCGTCCCCTTGACAACCCAAGTCGTCCCCCAAGCCTCGTCCCCCTGACACCCCAAGTCTCGTCCCCCAAGTCTCGTCCCCTTGATAACCCCCTCCCAAGCCTCATCCCCTTGACACCCCCCCCCCCCGGTCTGGACGTTCACAGCACACACCAGTTAAGACCTCAATTATCGTCCACATCCTCCACTCCACCAGCGGCTCGCACACCCTCCCATCCAAACCCTCGCGACAAGAGTGACCACGGTGATGGTATTGAAAACAAAATGCGCACAAAAAGAATCTCTGGCATAGTCAACAATGTAAAATCCTTATCACGGTGAAGAGCTCAGTCCCTCCCCCTCCCTAGGCACTGTGCTTGCTCCGGCACTTTTTCTCATCCTCGTATCGGACATAGATACTCCATGTAGCTGAAACACAGAACACACCCGCCAACACCATTCCTTCAACCGTTCTAAAACTTATGATATCTAACTTGGAAAACATACGGAGAACAGAAAACAGATGACACACCAAGAGATAAGAGGCATCAGCACAGAGGACAAGGAAGCCAGGAGCTATATACGCACGCAGATGTGAGCCCCAAATGCTGATTGGCTGGGCCTGGCCCGTGCTCCATCTCGACACTCCCTCATATCCTAGGCTCACCAGAATTATATTACAGAACAATTCGCCCTTGGATATTAGTACATGAAAATATATTCTCTTATTTTGTTAAAGTCTTTAATATTTTGATAGTTCAGTCTTCAAGAAGGAAACATTAATACCACGACCCGCACATGACACTTGGCTGGCGACGTTTGGGTCGAACCTGGAAACTATGTTTGTCGTCTGTTGTGAGCCATGTTTATTGTGCCTTGTCCTCTTCCAGGATACTTCCCAGTCAAGTGTGAACCAAGAGCAGCGAACCACATGCCCGCCAGAGTACAGGCAACACTCCCGGGAACACCAGTGGTAATATGGCCACACCCGTGGTAATATGGCCAAACCCGTGGTAACATGGCCACACCCGTGGTAACATGGGAACACCCGTGGTAACATGGCCACACCCGTGGTAATATGGGAACACCCGTGGTAACATGGCCACACCCGTGGTAATATGGGAACACCCGTGGTAACATGGGAACACCCGTGGTAACATGGGCACACCCGTGGTAACATGGGCACAAGAAGGCTTGCTGGCGTACTCTCCTAGTAAACGATTAAGACTCTAAACACATAAGCCTTACTACTGAAGGCTTACGTACTGAAGCAGCATGCCATTCAACTCCACACACACACGCACTAAGTGCTAATGAATCATGTTCTCTCAAGTAACCTTGCGGTTATCGCGCTGGGTTCGATTACCAACGTCCCCGCGACCCAGTCTCCCACCACACCTCAGTTACGCTTCGTTGTACCATATGGGCCCCCCAACGTACAAAATACAACGAAACGTTATGGCACACACACACACACACCGCTTTTTATGCATTGTTAAGTTATGTTGGGTGGGTTGACCAGACCACACACTAGAAGGTGAAGGGACGACGACGTTTCGGTCCGTCCTGGACCATTCTCAAGTCGATTGTGACTTTAGCCACGTTATTTTGACTCATCGCCTGCAATTGGGTGGGTTCGTAACTACGACGCGCAAGTTTCCTTACTACCCCTCTCAAATTCTCCAAGACCCTTGCACCTTTCATCAATGTCACACCCACTGTACGTCTTTATCCTACTCCTTTATATATCTCTATATATTGCTGCTATTGTTGCTGCATCTGATGTCGTGGGTTTTGCAACAACTGGTACTATTATTGTTGGTGCATCTGCTACAGCAGTTGCTACCGTTGGGGCCAATTCTTTTATGTGAAGGCCAATCCCAGGAGTGGAATACTTGGCAGAGGCTTCTGGGCGTGCAGACAATCCTCCGACGACTCTCATCAAAAAGTCAAAGGCCAAAAACCAATCTAAACTTAAGGCCAAAGCCAAATTCCTTGTCTAAATGAAAAGTATGATCAACAAACGTCAAAGTCTAAGCTAGCAAATTCAAAGTCTAATACGTCCAAGCTAAAACCTATTATTAACTAACTTGGATAAAAAAGGACAAAAAAAGTTTGATGTGGTGCCTAAACCAGTTTAATTAAAAGTTAAAATAAACAGTACTTTGAATTTTGTTTTTAATTTATCATTTACATACATAAAAAGTAAGATTTATTTAAGAATGCATGAAATGCGGCCAAGCCAAAAAGGTTCCATGCCTTAGTCTCCAATCCTAAGATACAAAGAATAATAAACATGCCTAAAAATATATGAGAAGATATCTTATTTAAAAAAGGTGAATGTTATTCGAAGTATTTGTGAATAATGCTTTAGAATACACATTAGAGGGTGTATAATACACATTATACGAGTGGGTGTATAGCGGGGGGGGAGGAGGTAGAGGGGGGATCTTCTGGGATGAACGATGGGGGGAAGGTAGTGGTGGATGGAGGGCTTCAGTGATTGCAAGGTTTATTTGTCTTTTGTATTCCCTTACTGCTGATAAACTCTACTGACTCTTTCCACAAACATTTCAAAGCTACTCCCCCCCCCCCCCCACTCCCCATCTATCTCTCAACACCGTAAATATGTAAACAATGCTGGAAACAATAGTTGGCAGTAGGCTACACTGCCAAATAACGAATAGTACGAAGACCTATTGGCCGATACGAGGCAGCTCCTATGGGCTTCTTGAGGTTATCTTGAGATGATTTCGGTCGGGGCTTTAGTGTCCCCGCGGCCCGGTCCTCGACCAGGCCTCCACCCCCAGGAAGCAGCTCGTGACAGCTGACTAACACCCAGGTATCTATTTTACTGCTAGGTAACAGGGGCATAGGGTGAAAGAAACTTTGCCCATTGTTTCTCGCCGGCGCCCGGGATCGACCTCGGGACCATAGGATCACAAGTCCAGCGTGCTGTCCGCTCGGCCGACCGGCTCCTAAGAATGGCTCCGACAGTGCTTCTTAAGAATGGCAAAGGGGGTGGGTAAGGAGATATGGTAATATAGTCAATTATAGGTATGAATGTGATGCAATACCTATACACTGTATAATTATATGTATTTTCCGTTATGTTAGCAGTTTCTTCCACTTGTTCGTTCAGTCTTCACTCCACAACAGCTGCCCTGAACGACAACTAAATTTTCCCTGACTATATTGTTTGTTATTGACTTAAATCGCGCGGACTAAGCGTTTCATTGAGGAGCTATTTAACGAGCAGAGTTAATACAGAGATTTACTGTGGCTCGCCCACTACAACACCAGGGCTACACAAGTTTAGGTGTTGGACGCACACACATTAATAGAAGTGTTCTCCGCTTCCCACCTCGCAGTTCCTCACTGACTGGCTAGCAGTTGAACTGTAAGTCAACCACCCACCCTTCAACAAGGCACCGTTTATACTCTCTGCTGCGGCGGGCAGGAGGGTCTGCAATATGGCTCGTAAGATAAGTCACACAACCTGATTCACCTACACAAGTCTCCAAGGAAGATAATCTCTCTTCGACGTCAACTGGAAGCACAAACCCACTTTAAAGACTGTTCCAAAGTCAATATGGAGGTTATTTTTAGTAGAGGACAAACCTATCAGATCTACAGTCTGTTAATACAAGCCTCAATACGTCTGTACCCGAAGCTGAATGCCAAGGGAAGGAAGACGAGGAAGGAGGCAGCGAAATGGAGAAAAGGGAGTGTGTGTGGGCGGCGAAGGGAGGTGGAAGGGGGGTGGATATGGAAAGGGGAAAAAGGAAGGAGAGGAAAAAGGAAGGAGGGGAATTGGGAAGGCAGAGACTGAAATAAGAAAAACAACCACACTGCCACCTGACCACAACACGTCCCTTGTCACTATGCCAAAGCCAAGGATGCGACTGTGCACGTGAACATGCCTCCACCTAGTGAACATGCCTCCACCTGGTACACACGCGAGTGCGTGCACAAGGCACCCTCAGGCCGACGCAGTTTTTTTCATTATTATTATTTTCTACCACAGACGTGGCCACACTTTTACAATGCTAACCAGCATATATACATTTTCTTCTGTCCTCTATGGACAGGGTTAGAGATGTGTTAAACATATAGTTCAAGGATTTATTGAACAATCAACCACAGAAGGTGACCCGGTGCTTTTAAAATGCTAAGCAACCTACAAACGTAAATACATAGATACACAGATTTACGTATGGCAGAGTGACAGGTGCCGCGCTCTGCTACCGCCGCTGTCTTGGTTCCGTAATATGCTCGCATCTCTCCCTCACTGGTCAAGGGCTTCACTCCCCACCTTGCTTCATCTCTCTCTCTCGTTCTCTAGCACACTACCCACTTCTCCTCTACCACCGGGCCAGTCACTCATCCACCCTCATATTTATCCAAGATCACAATGACAATCCGTCTCACCATCAAAAATCCACACGCGAGTTCACCCGCTTGCTGCCCACTCTCCCCCCCACCACAGGGACCTGCCTGCTCGCCCAGACATCATGAAAATTTCCGATTTACACCCGAGGATCCTTCCTATGGGAGGGGAGCCAGGGGAGGAGGGAAGGGGAAAGAAAAAGTTACAGGGAGACTTAGTGTGTGTGTGCATGAACGTGTCGGCTTCTCCACTCTCATGCCACGCTCCAGGCTCATGGAATTATATAATTATAAAGAAATGTCAAATGCCAGCAGAACGAGCACTCCACTGAGTGTAAAGCGAAGCTTGGTTACCAGGGAGCTAACAGAAGCACTTACAACACCACATTTACTACATGGGAGAGAGCAAAGATGGTCTAAAATTTATGGACCAGTTTGCACTAACATCACACTTAAAGAGTTTTTGAAAGAGATCAAGTCACACCTCCAATTCAGTTTGGAGCAGACCAATGATCGTCACAACGCCCAGTCAACAGGATTTAGAGCAGGAAGATCCTGCCTTCGCAGCTACATGACCACTATATGAACGATCACTGATGATGCACTAGAATAAACCCGAATGGAAATGTGGTATACGCGGACTTTGTACCATGGAGAGAGAGCTCACAAACTGAGGTCAACATTAATAACAATACAATTATGGATATTCAATATTCTGTCAGACAAAATGCAAAGAGTAACAGTCAAACAACTAAATACAAACACAGTGAAGAGCTTTTTTTGCAGACGACACAAATCAGCATGAAAATTACTTCCATAAAAGACATGACGGCGGACAATAACATGATGTTTAGGTATGGACAAAATTAATACAAACGAAATACAGGGAACAAGAGACAACTCTGCCCATAGTAGGAAGAACATGGCAAGGATCTGAAAATAATGATTTTGACGACGTAACATAGAAAATACTGTAAGGCCGGGTCCCAAATTTGCTCGATAAAATNCCTAAGAAAATCAGAATGAAGGTGACGGCTGAAGGCCTATACGAGGCAGCAGCTATTTATATCCACCTCAACTACTGTATTTATGTCACCCATATTATTTATTATATATATATATATATATATATATATATATATATATATATATATATATATATATATATATATATATATATATATATATATATATATATATGCATAATCTACGCTTGAAATAACCCGGCATCCCACATTAATTATGTTACCTGATAACATAATTGTGACATAACATTTAATAGTAGTTTCGAAACAACGTCGTTTCAAAACCGTTATTTACCCAGGTCTTTCCTCGATCTAAACTCCAATGATGAGCACTTCAGCTCACCCTTGGGGACATAATTATGAACATACTCTAAATGCTATTGAAGGCTCAGTCCAGTGAAGAACCCTTTCCTCAATGTCAGGGAACTTTGACCTTTATTCACAGTTCTCACAAAGATGATTTGCTTAGTGAGGGTAACTCCAACATTCGTAGTGACAACTCCCAAAAAAATTATTATACACACTACCAAGACATTTATTAGTTCTGATAATAACTAATAATGTAATACTATGCAAATAAAAAAAAGTTTCTTTAATGTAAAAACAATTAAGGAAATATATGCAGAGCAACATTTAACAATGCTGCTGAGTGTAAAACTTACAAAGGTAAGTAAAGATATGCAAATACACACACGCACACTCATTAGGTCATTATGGAACAGCTGCACTACCACAATCAATTGTCAGTCTTACAAAATTACACACTTCAAGCAATTTTGTAATTTTACTTCACTAATTTGAATTAAGCTCAAAGGCCTGAACAAACACCAAACAAGCATTAAACACACTTAAAAAAAATTAGTATTTTCTACCTACTGGAGGATACTGGAACATACACAACACCACCTCCATCTTTACGATAGTGATGCAGCAGCCATTCCCACACCTGCATTACTTGGCAACCAATACCCTTTCACACATAAATATCCAACATTGTCTTCTTTGTACATTAAATTTAGCCCACTTCCTCCCCAACACGGACACAAAAACCAAGTCCCGCCTGAAGAAACACTAAAATATCCCACCACCGCACCCGACACCGTGCATCACAGGGTTTTGTCCCACCAGTCACAGTGCAACCTGATACCACACAAGAATACAGGTGCAAGATGGAGAGAGAATGGGAATATGAAGAACAGTTGTGGGTAGGAGATACAGTAGGACAGAGAAACATTGATGGGGAAGACGACAGGAAGAGGGAGAAACGGGGAACAATTGAAGTGGGATGAAGGAACCCAAAATGACAGACCAAGACACCACGCTATAAAAACAGAGGAAAAGATAGAGCCCCACCCACCTACACCCTCCCACAATAGATTACAACACATATACCGCGCAAAGAGGGTTAAAAATAAACAGCGAGTCTACCACCTGGTAACTTCCTGCCTGTCTCCCAGGTCGGCCATTACAAGAGCTCCCTGGTTGGTCTTTACACCAATATAAAGAGCCACAGTCCTTCCTTTGATCCTCCTCTGTTGAGGCAATTGTGGAGGACCACATCTGGAAGCCTTCCAAGATTTCCTTCTCCAGATCGTTCACATTGCTAAATGGAGCCAATTTATTGCCTCTCCGGTTACAGACTTTAAGATTAGCGTTTTCCATTTAGAGTGAACAGTTGTTTTGCAAGCGTAAAGCAATGTAGTACATCTTCCCCGTTATATCCCAGGAGCCACGACCTAGCCAACCCTAAATGCTTTCATACCAAGTCAGCATCAGCAGCAACGGTAACAAATTGCAAAGTGGTTGGCTTTCTGGTGACGGCAAACAAGTGATCAATGCAAGTTTACATACAAGGCCACAAGAGGATGCTTGAGCAGAAGACGGGGGGGGGGGCAGCGGGCAGGGGAGGGATACGGGGGGCAGGAGAAAGATGGGAGTATTGCGTGTGAAATGAGGATATCAACTAGGTCATATTTTTTAATAAAATTAACTAGATGTAGGGATAGCAGTCGGTTCCAATGATATGACAGGCTTCTAATTGATGTGGTTGACAATCAAATATCCGCACGAACCTACACAAACACAGCAGGCCTAAGAGTTGTATCGATGTTACACGCCCTGCGGTTATGTTATTTGTGTGTCAAAAAGCAAGAACAAGTGGCAATACAGTGTGTTGTTCACTGCATCAAGGTTTACGTAAGCTTGTATGGTTTCCTTCTGCACAAATATTTAGTGTGAGAACTGATGTAAGGTCTTGATAATGATAACTTGGCAAACCTTACGAATTGTGGAAGCATCATAATAAATTCTAGCAAATCTGATACAGGTATACAGAAGCATGCAGGAACAAGATATGCATTAATATCAACAAGCCCAGGCTATGGCATAACAACAATGAAGAGCAGGCGAGGAGTCACAATAACGTGGCTGAAGTATGTTGACCAGACCACACACTACAAGGTGAAGGGACGACGACGTTTCGATCCGTCCTGGACCACTCTCAAGTCGATTGTGTGAAGTCTTTATGAAGTCACACAATCGACTTGAGAATGGTCCAGTATGGACCGAAACGTCGTCGACCCTTCACCTTCTAGTGTGTGGTCTGCTTAACACAATGAAGAGATCATTTGCGCTAATACAATACAAATATATACCATAACATCCTCTGACCAGGATGGGTAATTTCAGTTCTTGGCGATTTATTGGTTTGGAGGCCCATTCAAGTTCTCATATACCATAACGTATCTGGACAACTTAGGAAAATAACTTAAATAGCATGATGTTAAGAGAGAAAAGGTGCAGAAGAAAGGCGAGGCAGCATGATAAAGAAAAAAGGATAAGATGTGGCAAGGAAGGGAAGCCCGGCCGAGGACCTGTCACATTACCCGTTCCCTCGCCACATGGGAGGGAGGGAGGAGGTGAGGTAAAGGTGCCAGAGGAAGGAAAGACTGAGGGAGGACTAGGCTGAGGAACACGGGCCTTACATTACCCACCTTAGGTTCGGGCAATTTAGTGCATCAGTTTATAGCGACGTCGTGAACACACTAGAGAACGGAGCCGCTACCAATCACACACTCTATAATCATCAACCACCCACTTCCTCACAACACGCCTCCCCCAGCTAGCTCTCACCCCACAATATTACTCTTCTAAATATCGATAAACCCCCACAATCGATATATCTAGGCCCATCACATTATTGTGCAGCAATCAAAGCCTATGGCATTACAATTATGACGGCATAGTAACTTCATACACCTCACTAACACTGAATAAAACAACATTTTATCAATTTTCGCTAGGCTAGGCAAGGCTTGGCTAGGCTAGGCTAAGCTAAGCTTGGCTAGGCTAAGCTAGGCAAGGCAAGGCTTTTCTAAGAGTAACGATGACGTAGATAGGTAAAACCTCTTTTAAAAACACGCCGAACCAGTGTTAAAAAAGTTGAACATTGTGGGAGTAATTAGCAGGGCGTGAGGATAACGAGAAACACCAGCATGAACAAGACTGCTTTTTATTCTAAATTTGCTTCTCCATAATAAAGAATTAACTTTTTAGCATGTGTTTAGCGGCATCTCATGAATCCATCACTGCCCCATGTGGCTGCATTTCAAATTCGTAAACAGAGACCATGTACATCTGATGTAGAGTGTAACCTCGTGAAAATATATGCTTCAATCAACAATTTAGACCTATTGTCTATGATCCTCTGCCCTGTGTGGCAGTGGATATGTGCAACAGACCTAATTGAATTACTAAAATTAGGCAAAATTGTACATAATTGCCAATAAAGATGTTAAATCATCATCTCCCTCGTTTATCATTCGTCGTTACCCTTCGCAATACCAGTGAAAAGCCACACACACACACACACACCTCGGCTCTTCAAGCACTAACCAAGCGCAATTATAAAAAAAAAAAAACTCCGCCAGTGTCGGGGAAACACGCAACACAGTGATAATTACCTAGTTGTACTTGCAGGGGTTGAGCTCTGGCTCTTTGGGCCCGCCTCTCAACTGTCAATCGACTTTTTTTTTTGTTAGCCTATCCTCCCTTCCTGAGAACACTCCTAGGTAAGTATTTCTAAGTAAACAGCCGTGCATGCACGTACACACTCTCAACTACAGAACAATATCACCAACAAGCATCTTTTGCAAGATAGTGGCGATAATGCAACATCACGTACAAGATAATGAGATTAATCGACAGCGGATAAAGCAGCCCGTCGTCCCAAGATTTCTCAACGTCAAACAATGGTCAGTTTAAAGTGTCCTTGCCTAACCTACCAGAGGCCCCAAAACAGAAAACGGGACACTACGTCACTTCAGGGAGCCGCTTGCATTTTCTAGTACGGCAAATGTTTTACTTTACGTAACGCATACGAGTGAAATTCGACATTTTCTGTAGGAAGACATGTTGGATAAAGAGGCAACGCTTGGGAGGCGAAACGAGAGGGAAGGAGAACCGAGAGGGAAGGAGAACCGAGAGGGAAGGAGAACCGAGAGGGAAGGAGAACCGAGGAGGAGAGTCACAGAAGACACACACGAGCCGGAGTTACAAGCAACAACTAACGTGCGCCTATGGAAGCACATCAAGGCAGTATCAAAATAATATCCTTTTGTTTCCACCATCGCGTTCTGTTCACCAGATGACCCCGGCAATTGTCAGGCGAGGTGGCCACACACCGACACCCGACACCTTAACATCTGGCGCCGCAACATCTGAGCTGCCGACGCCATCTACCAAGACTCGCATATTAAGACTTCCCTGCTTCCACAAAGTCTTACTCTCTTCCCTACAGTCGCATGTTTTCAAAATCCACAAATTGTTAACAAAATACCCCATATATAGATCTGGCAGGAAGACAAGCAAGGCGCGAGGATGAGGAGTGAAGGCAGAGTGAAGGCAGAGTGAAGGCAGAGTGAAGGCAGAAACCACAGCCGGACCACAGCACCTGCCGCCACAACCTCTTGCTTCACAGGGAACAAACTGGCTAACTGGATAAACACGGTCAACAGGTAAACCCAATGGACGATATAGATGAAAAGCAAGCGGGAAGGTGGTAGGATGGCTGGGAGGGGCTGCAAGCAAGCTGGCAGGCTCATCGTGAAGGCACTCAACAAACATTTCCTCATTCTTATGTGGCCTGTTGATCCTAACGCACGTGGTCATCTACCCCAGCCAGCCACGGGCCTTCACCCCCTCCCCCTTCCACCCTCCCCATGCACCCCCTCCCCCACACACATTAATTCAAGTGCAGTACTTAAACAGATCTCCCCACCATGATAAAGACTACCACTTCTCAACGCTATTTTGTATCCTTGCCTC
>WNGS01163002.1:5443738-5480012 GCA_020271785.1 Procambarus virginalis | reverse complement strand
CAATGTTTGATGGGTCATTTCTTGGAAAACAATAAGCATTAACATTGGGGTACCCAAGGCAGGAGTTTGATGCACCTGGATGTTTCCTGTTGTTGGGGACAGGAAGCCTGTTAGGCTTATTAAAGTTCCCACCTGGGCTAATAACTAGGCTTTCTCAGAATGCAACCCATAACACCTACCTTGCTCTCAAGTATATATTTACTGCTAGGTGAACGGAAGTATCAGGTGAGAGTAAATGTGCTCAAATGTGTCTCCTGTGTAGATATAGAGTCCGGGACCTTGAGTTGTAAAACAACTCTTCTGACCTCTGAACCAACTGTTATGCCAAGAGTGTTGCCTAATAGTAAGCAAATGAAAAGTAGTATAATATAGAGTACAGGTATAATATACATCGCTATACAAGCAAAATTTCCTTACAAATGGGTACTACTGTTTTTTATTAATACAGAAGAGATATCTCTGTGGGTATTACATGTACAGTACAGCATCTATTCCAGTGTCATTTTAAAGAATAATGTTGCCTCTCAACTCATACCAAAAGTTTTGCAATAAACTCACAACTACTGTCCCACTGTGAATGTCAATAACTCAAGTGTCCAGAGACCTATAACTTGACCCTAATGCCATTAAATAATTACCATGAGGGGAAACCCCATTCCCCACAACTGATTTCAAGTTTGCCTCCTTTATTATTCAGTATAGTGCAGTACTAATACTGTATTTACAAATTAGGTTCGTTAAAATGGCACTCGTGCTCAATGATTTCAAATCACTCGGTGAAGGAATAATTGTGTTTGCAGTCCATCAACAGCAGTGGGTGGAGCAGTGTCTAGTGTGTCTGCTCAGGAACTGTACCAGCTACGGACATACCTGCAGGAAGCTCAGCATCGGGAACAACAAATTGAAACGAAATTGGCGACTTTACAACGTCTGGTTTCATCTACTCAGGTAAGAGAAGTTGAGGTGCTGTATACAGGTAATTTGTGAAGTACTGTCCAACATTGGATTAAGTGAATGTGGAGTTACATAAGTGAGTTCTGTGATATGAAGTTTCGAAGCTAATGTGTAAATTTAAAGCTGTGCAGGTTGAGAATGAATTAATGCAAATCATATGTGCTTATCATTGAGCCTTACTTTACTTACCTTCTGGTTATATATATGAATCGGTGTACATTACCAGCATTTTTGACTAGGGACAATTACATGGCTGGCCAAGAATGGAGTGTATCAAAAGCCTGGACACACTTTTTTATCCACACATTCCCTCCTCTAATCATTTGAGAATGTTGGAGTCGTAAGGAAATGTTTCAGATAGTCTTGCAATTCTCTTATCTCAGTAATGTATGTAAAGCACGTGAATATCGGTGATGAATGTCATGGTGGCTGGATTTTTCTTGTCATAACCTTATCTATCTATATAAAATAAGAAGTCTGTCTGTCCTGAGGTTGGTGGCCAGATGTCTAGGGCTAGTGTCACTGACTTACCCACATAAAGCATATGGGGTAGGGGAGCATCATTGTATATACAGTATGCTTTCAGCTTTTGTAATTCTCTCTTCAATTATACAGATTTTTTTAGGTTCTAAATATATATACTGTATATATATGGTATATATTTTTTCTTTTGTACTGATATAAGGCTAAATGCTGTATATGTGCTATAAATGTTAAATGTTGCCTAGATAAAACTTGACAATAATGGGTGTGAATGAAGTAAGAGAAGGAGTAGTGGTGGTGGTGTTGTCATGGTCTGATACTCCTGTAGTAATGTTTTACAGTGTTACTATTCTGTATTCCTTTACCATCTAGTACACTATATTTCTAGTAATGTTTTAATTATCTTCAACAGGAAGCAGCTACTCACAGCTGGAAAGCAATGATTGACGAAGACCGATTACTTCAGCGACTTGAAACTCTTGAAGCTCAACTTACTACATATGCTAAAGTACGCCCACAATGTAATTTTGTTGTTTTAACTTTCATGATGGTGGGACTGAAGGTTTAACGTACGACGAGTAAGCTCGCTCTGTGTAGGTTGATTTTTATTAAACTTAATTGCAATATTAGCTTTATTTTAATTGCCATAGTTTAGCAAGTTTTATGCATTGAAACGTAACATACCTAGTCAGAAACTGGGCGGCGGGGACATTGTTCCTTGCAACCACTTCAAGACATACCAGTTATACCTAAATATCATAAATATGGAATAACTATTTAAAGGCAATAATACTTTATGTATGGTTTTGTTAATTTCAAATGATATTGCTTAAATTATTATATGCTATAATGTACTGTATATCAGTCTTAAGGGGCCGGTCTAGTTATGTACAAAAATTTGTTCAATGTCAACCAATATTATTTGACTAGTTGTATATGAAAAGTGCTGAAATTGTCCCAAGTTTCAGTACTGCAGCGTAAATAGAAAAAGATTTTTTTTTTTTTTTTTTTTTTTTCAACGTTTTTTACACATTTTCAAGTCTACACTTCTTCACACACGTTTCAGATATAATTATTCTGTGACACTTTTCTGACACATTAGCATATAATAAATGATTGTATGATTTAGGATTTCCAAAACATCTTTAGTTTTCCTAATACAAATGTTCAAAGTTCCACCCAAAAATTATGCAAAAATGGCATGTTTATTGCTATTATAAAATCAATAAATGAACTTAGAGAAAAGTGAAATCTTGCACATGTAGAGACATGCCCTCCACATATACTGTGTAAGTTTCATGTAAATTGAATAAAAAATTATTCAGTTTTGTAAACATTTGTGTCAATTGAAAAAAAAACAGAAATTAATGAAGTCTAAGGTTCTAAAATCTGTGGCTGAGGTTGACATCAACCAATTTTCTCCAAAATTGGCATCCTTACAGATAGGTATACGTACAGTAAGGTGTGTAAGTTTGATGCAAATCGTCCGAAAAAAAATTTGAAAAAAAAAAATTGAAAAAAAAAAAAAAAAAAAAAACTTTTTTTTTTTTTTTCTTAAAATTTTTTCCAATTAAACTAATTATAATATTTGTTTAATATATGCTATTGTGATAGCAAAGAGTCATAGCTATGATTTCAGTTGACACTTTTGATTCATAATCGATTTTGACCATTTTGGCATAATTTTCACAACTACTTCATTATTTTTTTTCTCCCTTCCTATTTATGCTACGATGCTGAAACTTGGACCAGATGAAACACTTTTCATATAGAACTTGTCAAAAAAGTTTGATTGAAATCGAACGAGTTTTCATTTTTGCATTTTTGGAGCCAACTGGATTGGACCGCCCCCTTAACATTTATGTTTATACTAAAGATAACAGAGGGATTTAGAATTATCTTGGTGTTCTGGGTAGTCGTTAATGATAACAGTTGTAATATTTGTAGTGTATAGAATAGAATCTTAATTGGGTAGTAATTATGTATTGTATTTGTAACATAAGACAGAAGGGATAAACCACAACTAAGTATTCATGTCTGCTAATATTGTAATGTCTCTTGCACTGTAGAATTACCCTGAAGACAGTGTTCGAGAAGAGATGAGGAGATTACTGGACGAGAAGGGTCAGTACGAAACCACTGCCAAAGAATCACTGAGACGAGTTTTACAGGAAAAGTTAGATGCTGTCACAAAACTTGCAGATTTAGAAAGGTAAATGTTGTACTGTATCTGCTCGGGAAAGATTTAAATTTTATCGTTCATATGATAAAAGCATATACAGTACTGTGCTATTAACATTTTATGGAATTTAATTTTACTTTGTAACTTTCTTCCCTCTTTTTCCAGAACATTAAGTACATCAGAAGATGAATTAGCTCATATGAAGGAAATATTTGAAACTACTCAAAAGGAGCTTGTTGAATTGTTAGAGAAGCAGTCTGCTCAAAGTGAACAAGTTGCACAACTAACAGAAAAATTGAAGGTGGTTATTAACACATCCAATGTTTCTTATTTATTGTAACTATCTCTGTTAATTTTTAGCTATTGATTTTAACCCATATTTAATAGGGGACCCCCCCCCCCAGAGGTGTACTGTAGTCATTTTGGGTTATATTTCCATAATGATCCTCACTTCAGTATTGTTTTAGCTTTTTATAGAAGAGTAACAAATTTAGATGTTGTTCTACTGTATATGATGCAGCAATGTGTGGGGCAAGCAGGTGAACAGGCAGAGTTTTGGACTTATTTGCTGTTTACATAGTGGACATAGTGGACGATAGGCAACATTAACTATGAGTACCTTGCAGGGTACTGACCTGCATATGGGTACCTTGGCAGGTAACCTTCATGTGTGGTTACTGGTAAAGGTCAAGTCAACCTGTTCTATGTGCATAATAGTGCAGGTAAACTTGCCTATTGCTTTTGGGATTGAATTTGAATTGATTTTAAAGCATATTTTGCTAACTTCAAGGCATAATATACTTTATTAGACTCGTTTCTGTATGACCCAGATATATATATACTCATGTATATTCATATGTAATCATATGTTTGATATTTTTGCAGGCTGCAGAGGACCAGTTAAAGGATGCAGAAGAAAACTATGAACAGGAGAAAAAAGAATTACAAAACAAATTATCTGAGAAATCTAGTGAAGAAAATAAATTAATGGCTAGAATAGAAAGTATAACAGCAGAAAGTGACTTCACCAAAGAACAATTATGTGCCATGAAAGCTAAATATGAGAATATTAAAAATGGTGAAATAAGTGGACTTATAAAGCCAGTTAAAGACTCTTCAGGTACACTTAATTTGTTTTGCTTTTAAGAGAATGTGTCGCTATGTAATAGGAAAGGAATGGAAATTCTGTGTTTACTTTGGTACTTTCTTTGTTATTTTTCTTTCTAAAAGTAAAAGTAACTATTTTCTGATGTTTCTAGTTCTGCTTTATTACTAAACTGAGTTTGTCTATTTGATGATCTATTTTCTTATGAGGTGCAGAGCTTTAGCAGTTATTCATTTATATTTGGCTTGTTAGGTTGAAAAGCTATCTTCTTGGGGTTCTAATTATTTGTTGTTAACATATTTTATGCTATTACACTAGGTGTCCAGCCACTTCAGGTGGACAGTAGGGTGAGGGTCTTGTTTCTTGCAAGTCAGCATTCAATTCCTGAGAGTCCCAGTGGTTGGACACCATTAAGGATGGTATAAATAGCCTAAGCATCCCAAAAGTACCCTTTTGGGATGCATTTTATCATCTCGATAAACTTGCACGAATTTGATTTGTACACCTTGGTTACATTTTTCAAAGTCTTTCACAAAAGTCTGTATAGCCAATCATAGTAGCCCAGCAACTGTCAGAAGCTGGAACATCCTTCTATGAAACCTTGTTCTCCTGAATTGTGTAATTTAGTCAAGAGTTCCAGATGATTGGGCCTGTGGTGAGTTCATAGACTTGCTGTTGATGGCCCTTGTTATTCCAGGGGCATTTTAATAATGGACAGATATATAGGCCATTGTCGGTATCCCATTAATGAAAACGTCTTTTGGGGTCATTCTCAGCTGTGTGAGATTTAAATTGTCATGAGGAGGTTGCACATAAAACTTTAGAGCTAAAGGGTAAATTTGGATTATACTCTGTTGGTTATCTAATGTGAAAACCTTATTCTTATTTTTGTTTAAGAAATTGTATCGAATAAGCATACTTTAACCCATGTCTTTAGGCACGTTAACTAGCATGCAATAGTGAATCAAAATGAAATGAAATGAATAAAGCCTTACCATTCTGTTAGGGTACATTTTTATTACATTTTGAAAATCAGAAATTTGCTTAATGTATGCATAATAAGGCAAAGAAAAAATGGGATGTTTATGTAAATACTGTATTAAACAAAATCCTGTAATTAGTTGTGGTTAATTTATTAATTTGTATGATCAATGGAGAAATTTGTGCTTGATGCTTTGTGGTTACAATATCATTGATATCTGCAGGTGTGGATATGTTAAGTATAGAGCCTTGTGACATCAAACAAGCCCTTGAAACAACACAGAGGGAGATCCATACACTAAAGGACCGCCTTCAAACTGCTCAGGATGAACTCAGGCAAGCCGAGGCAAATGTTTCCCAGCTCAAACGTAAGTATTCACAGCGAAGTACAGTACTCTAAGCATACCAGAAATGTAGATTATTAATGCATGTGTAACTTGACTTTATTAATGAAGGATTTGTAGTGCCTCTAATTGAGGGTGTGTTTGTGCGTGTGTGCGCGTGCGTGCGTTTTGAACAGTTAATGAATTTTCTTTTCATGCCACTTAGAGCACAGTATATAGTTCAATGTAGACATTTAACTTGCTTTGAATTTAGTTGGCATGCATCTCAATTATCAATAGCTTTCTTTGTCATAACTACAAGTTTGTCATCATTGTAATACAATATACTTTCCTGTTGTGTGACATATTATTCTTCATCAGCTTTCTCTGTTTCTACACACATTTTGTTAATTTTTTTCTTGTTAGAAACCCAAAAGGCTGCAGAGTACAGTATTTCAATAACTATTGGAATACTGTATTCTGTATTTCCATTTCAGATTCATCAGTATTTCTTCCCTTTTCTTTATGATCTACATTGTTGTGTCCCAGTTTTCAATCGTCATCAATATTGTTGGCTCTGTTTTACATTTCCACCTCAGACTGCTACCATTAAAAGGGTCTGATGATCGTTATTTGACTTAAGTGTGAATTTGACTGAATGTTCATAACTAGTACAGTATATTGTAATATACAATAACTGCTGGAGTGTGTTAATGATTATCCATGTCACTATATGTTGTATTTGTGAATGATATAATGAATGAACAAATAATATTTTTAATGTTTTTTATTATTATTTCAAAGTACAGTATAACCTTTTACTATATTGCTCACCTTTCATCAGTCTGAAAGTGGAAAATGTGGTAGTGCTAATGTATATATACACTACCTGTATGTGCGTAAGAATGGTTGAAGTAAGGAATAGAGATGTGTATAGAATATGTTGGACAGCAGAGGGCAAAGATATAAGGTAGTGGAAAGGGTTCAGAGAATTGCTTTATGGTGATTTGGACAAGCGGAGTGATAATTGGCAATACAATGGTAAAGAGAAATTCAAAGTTTGTGATTAGAAAATGAGTATCACGATGGAAAGAGGTAGTTGACTGCTAACCAAAAAAGATGCTAGGAATGCATAAAGAATATAGAACAATGGATTGGCTGCTTATTTTGGCCTACTTGGGGATCCTCTGTCATAGCCCCTGCTCTGAGAGAGAGAGAGAGTGAGAGTGAGAGAGAGAGAGAGAGAGTGAGAGAGAGAGAGAGAGAGAGTGAGAGAGAGAGAGGGGGGGGAGGGGGTTTCTGGGGTAGCAACACATTACACACATAGAGATGAACTGTGTATTTATCTTTATTTTTTTATATAATTTTTGTCATTTGGCACTTCTTTCTTTCCATTGCCTACCTAATCATATTAATTCACTTTTTCTGATATGGTTAGATTTTGTCTTTGAAGCAGTGAGTGGAGTCATGTAGAGTTATGATGGGAGGAAAGTGAGGGTTACGTTGAAGGATTGTCTGGGCTATTAAAGCAAAAAGCACATAGACTTTCTGTAGTGTCATTATTATTAATACTGTACTATAAAATCATTAACTTGGAATTTACTAATATGTGGCAGATATTTGCATGATTGATGAAATATTAATGAGTGACAAAATATTTTACTACAAACAGTATATATTTGCAAATCTGATCTTTCCATGGTAAGAGGAACAATGTACATATTTAAATGTTAAAAAGTATTTGGTATACAAAATCATTAGTCATATGTTCATTTTATATTCATGTGGTAGATCATTTAGCCTTTAGCCCATATAGGATCTCTCTCTCTCTCTCCTTTCTATTATGTTCTATATTGTCTATATTTCACCTCATTCACTTTGTCATTAGTCCTTGTTCACTTACCTTTATTCCTATACGTTAAGTCTTCTTGCCTTTCACTTTAATCTTTATATATTCATCTACCACTGTTCTTAATGACTTGATAGTGGTCCAGGATGGACTGAAAGTTGTCACTCCCTATATTTCAGACGTGTGGGTTGTGTGTGTAATCTTGAGCCTTGTTATTGACTTATTATCTACGTTTGGTCTAAGTTGCCCGTAGAACCCATGCTGTGGGAAACAAAATGGGCTTTCCTTCCCCACACAATTTTTTTTCTTTGGTATAGACCAGTGGTGGTGGTCTACTTCATATTTCCCACATCACCTTGTCTTCCTGTTTCACTTGAATGTACTCTCTGAGGCAGTGGTCATTCTTCCCTAGTAGTTCTTTCCAAGTGCAAGCAAATGGCTACTGGATTAATTATGAAGGTGGTGCAAGTCATAACATGGAAGTTGTTTGTTATCCCGTCTCCTCCTATCCTTTTTTTTTCTTAAATTTGTGTGTTTTGTGTCTAGTCATTAAACATAGGTCTGGTGTTCCTCCTATCCAGTCTATTGTAGCCTAATTTTCACTAGATACTTTTGATGAAGGCCCCATCTGAACCCTTGAACATTTCTTTTATATCACTCAACAAAACAGTAGGGTAGATGTTCCCTCAAGATTTTTGTTTACTTCCGCTGTCAGTATATTATAGTACCCGCTTTTATCTACTGTGGAATATTCCCTTTTCTCTATTTACATCCAAGTACCTTCTCCTTGCTATTTACTGTAGAATACTCTTATGCCCATATACCATGTGGTACCACTCTGTTCTCTATATTTTCAATGGATATTTTCAATTTTCTGTTCCATGTGCAGCTAAGGGCTCTCATCACTCTATATACAGTACAGTGATCAAAAATAGGAGATAGCATTTTAATTTTGTAACTTTGACTCTGGCCAAGTTATCTTTTTTCCTAATTAGCATTTCTCTTCATTTTAGCTGCTTGGACCTTCAAATGGCTCGCAGTAGCTTTACTTGTAGTGATCATTGTGTTTACTAGTCTTGTTTGCAGGCAAGGTTAATTAGGGACTAATCAATCTGCATGTGTAGATTAATTAGTCTTGGAATTGTGTACATTATCATTTATTGATTGTCATTTCAATAAAAATAAAGGTGATACATGTCTCATTCTGAAGTGAAAAGATCAGTTGCTGATATAACTGAATTTTGTAATTATTGTATGTTTTGAGTGTGGCTGGTGATCTTAACTGATGCTCATGATGATAGTGAATGAATACACCTTGGCTAATGATTCTAACGCTGACGGACAATGCTGTCTGTCTACCCTAGATGAAGCTGAGCTGGCAGATAGTGCGGAGGCTGGATGCTTGAGCACGCGCGCCCGCCTCCAGGGTGAGTTTCCATCTCATCCTGGCTTTTACTTGAATCCCAATATTAACTAAATAATTTTATAGCCATTTTTTTTTTTAAGAAATCATAAATCCATAATCCATAAATACATTGCTAGATTTGATTGTTCATATTGTCCAAGTAATTACATCAGTGTAAGCAGGTAAGATGCCAGAATTTACATATAAATCAGAATCAAGTTGGACTAGGAAGGCAGTACAGTAAATAGTAAATGTTATCTTCATATTATATCATGTTAAACCATTACCTTTTAGCTAATGGTAACGTGTACATAAAAAAACTTGATTGATAGTTTTAGTAGCCTCCATCTTGGTTTTCCTGCCTGTATTGCATGTGAATTACTAATTGTAGAAAAGAGCTATTTTTACCAGTAGTTACTGTATGGCTTTGCTCTTTGTATGATTAGCATTTATTCTGAAAGCACTTTTTCGAGTTTTGCTTTAGTGATATCAACATTTTTGTGTTGCAACAAACAGATGCTTATATGAAGTTTTAATGCAGTCCTGGTAAGTTTTCTTTGTTGATTTTTTTTTTTAAATATTGGCTGAGAAGTTAGCTTGTTTGGGTTTATTACCAAGAAATAAAGAAATGAACTAGTAATTGTACAGAAAAAAGTAGTACACTGCAACCTCCAAAATCTGAACTGCCATATACCTGATACCTTTAAATATGTTGACCAGACCACACACTAGAAGGTGAAGGGACGACGACGTTTCGGTCCGTCCTGGACCATTCTCAAGTCGATTGAGACCATTCTCAAGTCGATCAATCGACTTGAGAATGGTCCAGGACGGACCGAAACGTCGTCGTCCCTTCACCTTCTAGTGTGTGGTCAACATACTTTAGCCACGTTATTGTGACTCATCGCCTGCACCTTTAAATAATAGATCAAATCTGCTTCACCAGAATTCTAATTTCTGTAACTGAGGGGAATGTTTTGAAATTCAGATTGATTCATTTTATTTTATTTTAGCTAATCTTGTTTTTTTATTTGTAATTATTATTCAGAATAGTGTTATGCATTTATTTTTTTGTTTTACTAAAGTTTTATTGTACAGTACGATACATTTTTAAGAGTTTGGAATATTCTGTTGTGTTTGTAGCCCTAGTGAGAGTGCATGTTGTCTGAACTATTGTTACTGAAGCATTTTCACTGGGTATTCTTCTGATTTTTAATTATTTGCAAATTGATGCCATGTTGTGAGGCAAGAATAGTGTGGCTAGATGAGATAATGATAAGAAAAACTTTCATGCCATGGATAATATGGCGAAGTTACTAGAGGAATGTGATTGCAGCACAGGAGTGTGACATTGGTACTAGTGCTGTTCCCCGACATAAAAAAACAAGAACCAGACCATATAGTTTTTAAAATGGGGAGCAGTGGTGGAATGAGAAGTGACAAAAAACATTGAAAGTTTCTAAGCATGAGGATTGGGATGGTATTGGCCAATGATATATGCATCTCTGTAGCCTTACCTGATTGTTGATGGTGCACAGTTAGTCTCCAGAAAAAAGAATGACATCAAACAGTGGGCCTTAGAGGATTTTAAGGCTCTTCATAGTGAGAGTTTACAGTGGCTATTACAAAGTAGTACAGTACTATACTGTACTGTATATCTCGCCAGATAAGACAACTTCCAAATTTCAGTCTCGTGGTTTTAGCTCATATCTGTGATACAAGATGACCTCAAATACCATAACTATCTGTGGTGAAGTATAGGTCAGTGGACCCCAAACAGTGATATGAATTCAATACCTTGAATGTACAGGTATTACCAGTTACAAGGTATCATATGTTAATGATATGATACAGTACCAGTAAATTGTTTGAATTGTCTGTGATATCAGTGAGGCACATAATAAGGTAAATACAATAGACTGTTGTCTGTAGTGGTAGTTGGTAATTTAACTAAAGTCCATGATCGATTTGTTCACATATCGTACGTGTGATGTCACGTTGACTGAGGTGGTGGGCATTACCAGTAGGTGGGTGAAGCAGAGTTACAAAGAGATTCATGTTGATCTATTGCTAGTTTCTGTCTGAACCAGTTTAAGAAATTTGTATCAAATTATCATGGAGCAACTAGCAAAGGGAAGAAAGTATGAAGCAAGTTTTAAGTAAGTCATTGAAGTGGCCAAGGAATCTTAATAAATGTGCTACTGCAAGGACATTTAATATTACTGAGACGATAAGAAACCCCAGCAACCTTTGCTGACTCTCCACTACGAATGATTGTATCGGATTTTGAGTTTTTTATTTACAATCTTAATAGCTTACAAATTATAGTTTGGTATTTTGAGTGGAATTTTAAGGCCCCTATTTTGGTACTTGGTCTATAAGATGGCCTCTAGTTTTGGGATGCTGTTTTTTATGACTAAAGTGTCATCCGCCAAGACATATAGTACCTGTAACTGTATTTTATGGCCTCTGGATTACCAACTCCAATCTGTGGTATGAAAATACAAGAAAGAACAAATTAATGTTTTTATTTTTTCATGCAGAATTATTATTTATATGAATACACTCATTGTTGACATACTGTATGTCTGTGTGGAAATGTGCGTTACATCATTTGCTCTAAGAAAACTCAGTAGAAGTGGGTAACGAATAGTAAAAAACTAGCTATTGTTTGGAAATGTGGAATAATATGATGCAGATTTTGAAGGTCACAGTGTAATTAATTTGTTTTTATATGATGGTATGCAGTAATTAATTAGTGCTTGTATAGCAATTAAAATATAAAGCCTTTTGAAGATCATAGCTTACAGTATATAATAATTCATTCCTTTAGTGGATGTTAAATATTGCTCAGGTGTAAATTGTTGAGTGTTTTTGTTATTGTTTACATCGCTTCTCAGTCGTGTAATATGCCAGTTGCAGTGTGGAATCAAACCCAACACTTGTGAAGCAAAATACCATTCTTAGGGTTGAAATATACCTTTCATGCAGCAACATGTGATGTAGTATATCACATTTACAGACTTTATGGATTTCATAATAAATAGGGTGTATATCATCGTTGTTTTACCTAAATCATGCTTGCTGTTGCATGACAATTTAAAATCTATAGCATTTTCCATGATCACATTATTATTATTATTATTATTATTATTATTATTTATTTTTGTATTATTCTAGATGTGTTGTATATAAATGGTATCTGAATAAATTCTTTGGTTTGTATTAAACAGAGGAACTTGCTGACAACAAAGCCAAGAGTGGAGCGAGCACAGCATTAGCAGAGCACCTACAAGCCCAGATAGTAACCTTAGAGGATCGTTTACGGGAGTACCAGGTGGTGTCCGAGATCCCTGTGATATATGATGACATCTACGACGACAACACTCTTGTAAGGAAAAAGAAGGTAATTTATTTAATTCTTATTTTATTGTATGTAATAAACGTAACACTAGTAATTCCATAAATAGCGAAGGTTTTGTTATAAATAGAATAGAATAGAAAATAAATAGAAATAGGTTTTGTTTCCAGTTAAATGAGTAAGAAATATTGGATAACTAAACTCAATTTTTGTACCCATGGCCTGTTTGTCTTAAAGAATCTGTGTTTGCAATATGTTGCATTATCCAAGATCCTTGTTTTGCAAGCTGCTTTCCTTGATAAAAACTTAGATTTTTCATTCTTAATTGTTTTCTCAGGATTCTATAAAAAGCAAAGACAAACTAAATGAAGATGATACCAAAGACGAAGAAAGACCGAATGACTTGGACGACTCCCGTGATGCAGACACTACTCTCACAATCATCCCGACCAAGGAATGCATGGTAAAACATCCATTTTTGTATTTAATTTATTATCAACATTAACTGTGAAAAATGTAGTACGTACTTAAGGGATCTAGAGTTGAGTTAGATAATAACAAAAAAGTACTGTTCCCAATCGACTCGGAAAATGATTGAATTAATATATTAAAGTGCTTCAATGTAAATTCAATGTGTATTGGGGATGATGTTGATAGCTAGAAATGTTATTGGAACAATGGAGGAAACCCAAGATGAATTAAGTTTGTTATAAAGGCACAAAGAGTGTGGATGTCATAAAGAAATTTAGACTATGGGTTGGTTAAATATACTGTAAATATAGTACTATACTGTAGAGTATAAAAAGGCCAGTATTGGAGATTAACCCCTTTACTCTAAAGTGTAGTTATCAAATGTTCTTCTTTGGCTATGTGCACCCTCCCCCCATTTTGTTTATAATGTAATATATGTGCATGCAAAAGGCAAGAAAAATGGGAAAAAAAAAAAAAAAAAAAAAAAAAAAAAAAAAAAAAAAAAAAAGAGGAAATATTCAATTCATTTTGTGTGTGATGCACACCGGTAAAGTGCTGGGTGAGGGAAGGGGGGTAAATTTGCTGTCAAGTAAAGTTGTCATTAAGATGTCTCTAAAGATTAAGAAGTTATAACAAATTTAACTTTTTAACAGGACTCGAATGTTAATGGTAGTTTGGAAGATAAAGATGAGGAAAAGGAAGTGGAGGTAGCCCAAGAATCAATATTACGCTCTGACATCTTAAAACTTCAAGGTTTGTATGAAAGTGATTTTTGTTTGCCCCTTTATAAATGCTAGGGAAATAAATACAGTAAATTATTTTCTCATTAGTTCAATCTGCTCTTAATCCTTCAATTTGTGTTGCCTTCAATCATTTTTGTTCTTGTTTTTCACAAGGGGATTTTAGATATCCATTATATTTTATCACTGAGCTTCACTTTATAGCACACAGAAATCACAATTGTGTGATGCATCAAATGAACAAATCCACAAGAGCATGTGCCTTTTGGCCCTGTCGTAGCTCAGTCGATTAAGGCAGTGTCTGAGATGCTCTCGGACGCAGGTTCGAAGCCTCGCCACGGCCTTGTGGATTTGTTCACTTTATAGCTTTGTCAAATGATTAAAAAAAAATGTTATTTAGAGAAGGAAAGTGGTGTAATGGTTTTTTGCCAATACCCCTTACTGGATACCCCTTACAAATACTTAAGGGACCCCCCTTAAGGGTAAAATACCCTTAAGGGAACAATACCCCTTAAAAATAACAACTTACTGGAGTGAACGACATGGAAGAAAATGTAGAATACAACCAGTGAAGAGCAGAATTGCCATAGGCACAATCAGAAAACACTGTATAAACATCAGAGGTCCATGGTTGTTCAACATCCTCCCAGCGAGTATAAAAAATATTACCGGAACAACCGTGGAAATCTTCAGCTCCGTGGGGAGCTCCTGAACATCATTTTGATGCAAGTAAAGGTACTGTAATATATTTTGCCTTTTAATAAAGATGTTGTGGCTAAGAAATTAATGATGATAATTCTGCCCCAGAACTTTTGGAATCTAATCGAAAAGCACAAGAGGATTCAGAAAAGGAAGTAACTCGTATTCGGGACGATTTGGCGCAGGCATCTACAGCAGCCATCACGGCATCACATGAAGCTTCCAACCTTCGGCAACAATTAGCTGTAAGTAGTTTTAATAGTGTTTTGGAAATTAGTATTAATGAGTGTTGTTATTTAAGTAGTTAATGATCTGGTCAGTAAGACTCAAAGACTTGAACACTGCTGCACACACACGCTAATATAAATTGCACCCCAAGTTACTCAGGTACCCTTTGGAGGTGTTTATCAAGTTGCCCTTTTGAATATCAAAAGAGGTTGACTTGTTATACCTCGTGTAATTGAGAACGAGGGTGTTGAAGTCTTAGGCTTGTAATGATATTCTTTTAGGGTTCCTGTTGCATATCTACTCCTTAGTGGGGCTATTTTTCCCCTTCTTCCATGCCTCCTGCTCTCCTAAGGCATTACTTTAGTGTGCAGGTTAAGAACCAGTTCGTCTAATATTTTCTAGATGTAAATTATGTATTTCTTGTGTCTACACTCCAAGGAGTACAGTGTGTGGGATTTTAAGCACTCCAAATAATTTAGATGTCTTATTGAATGGATTCAAGTAGTAAAAGTTTTCTACATATTCACCAGGTCAGCAGCTTTTCCAGCTTTGAATAGGGCTGTTAGTGTGCAAGAATATTCCATCCCTAGAGAGCACGAGTGTCTTAAAGTACCAGCATTGGTTTGGAATATATTATTTTTCTTGCAGTTGTGACAGCTCCTTTAGACATGTGAGAAAGATTGCAAGGTGTAAATGGCCTTCATGAACTTGGAAAATATGGGATAAAGTTAACAGAAGAACTTTGTAGAGTGACAAACAAGGAAGGAGTTGGATGGGTTGTGTTACATGATGTAGAGAGTTAGTGTAGGGAGTAGCACATGTACTAACCTAGTTCTAGTTATAGAGTGAGATATTCAATTTGAAAACCCTCCTCGTGGTTGTTGCTCCTGGTGCATTTATTATTCCCAATGTTTCAGTACTTGGTCATACTTGCTCTTAATGATGTGAATGGTGGTTACTGCCATTACTCTTGATTAGAGCTCATTGCACTTCTCTCTCACTCACTGCATACAAATATTTAGTTTGTGGCTTGTTTGTTTCCATCTTCCTTCTGTGTCGTGTTCTCTCTTGCCTGTGAAAAGACTGCTTCTACCCACTTTGTTCTTTCAGCTTTGTATCTTGTACATTGATTGTGTTGCTTCCTGATCCGTTTTTCAATACAGTACAGTATTATTGCTTGCAGATGATAACAGTTTATCTAGCAGATTTACATATGTATGTGGACAGGCTGAAAATGTAAATTCCTTTCATACGTATCATTTGCTTGCCTAATTCTGTTTCCTTTTATAGGCTAGTGAAGCCTTAATGAGTGAAAAGGTGAAGACAGTTGGATCACTACAAAATCAAGTGAGCCGTCTTGAGGATTCTTCTAAAGAGGTGCAGATGCAGTTGTCAAACCTTACACTAAGATTAAGGGACGAGCAACAGAAGGTTCAGGCTGCTCAAGAGGAAACTCGATTACTTAGAGGTAAAAGAAAAACATAATCATTGTTATGAAGCTCATGTCATATTGAGAGATATAGAAAGATATATAGATATAGATATAGGCAGATATATAGATATAGATATCTATCTATATATATCTATATCTATAGATATAGATAGATATCTATAGATATAGATAGATATCTATAGATATAGATAGATATCTATAGATATAGATATATAGATAGATATATATAGATATATAGATAGATATAGATAGATTGATTCAATGTTTAAAAGTTATTGTTTCAAATAAGGGATTCCTGAGTTTACATTTCATATATGGTGATTTCCTATTTCATTCACACTTCAAATTTATTTATATGCTCATGTTCCTTATTTTTTATTTTTTTTTCCCCAGAGAAACTAAGTGAGGCAGAAGAATTAGCAAGCCTTAGTGTTCAGGAAGCCGAATCTCTAAAGAGACGGATAGTAGGGCTTGAGGAGAGATTGCAGTTCAACCAGGCCTCTCCGACAACGCCCCTGATTCTTCCTCCTCCATCTCGCATCCCTTCTGGCAGTAATGAATTCTTGAGAATGACTCTCTCGATGAATGTGACACCCCTCCAGCAACAAGGGAAGGATCCACCGAGGAGAGTACTACCAACCCAAGTGCAGATGAAACTTCGGTGTCTACCTCAAGAATATCAATTAGCAATACACCAGATAATTCTGGAGCTCAGACTTACAACATGCACACTCCCGAAACCAGTCAATCGGTTACAGCCAAAGAAATAGAGCTTAGTGAATTAAAAAATACCCTGATAAAATTAAATGAAGAGCTATCCCAGACTCGGAAAGAATGTGCCTCTTTGCAGGAGAGGGAACGCATTCTTCAACAAACACTAGAAACTGAAAAGAGGAAAAGTAGCGAAAATCTGAATGATACTCGACAAGATTTGATTGATGGATTAATAACGCCAGTTTTGAAGGTAACTAATACAGAACCTACAATGTAAATGATGTATAATATTTCTGCTTATAAATATTGTACAGCATTTACTTTGTAGTAATGTAAGTGATGTATAATATCATTTACATTACATTACCAAACAGTAATTTTGTTAATACCAAATGAATTTACAGTAGTACCTCACAGTTTACATTTCCTACAATTTATTGTATTTTATGGTCTCTCTTGGCTTTCACTTGGCTTATTTTTTATGGGTCTTATCAGTCAGGTACACTGAATGACGAATAATAGAAGCTTTTCACCTAACTTTCAGGACACATCATTTGTATCAAACAAGCTGGAAAAGCTTCAAGAGGAGTTGGCTTCCTTGAGGGAAGAGCGTAATCAACTTCGGAGTAAGCTCGGCATAGTGGATGAAGATTATGAGCTCCTGGCCGTACAAAACAAGATGGTATGTTCAATTATAGTCTGTAATCTTTCAATATTTGAGCCTGTTGAATATCATTTTTTGTCTATAGTTTGTTTAAGTAACTTGTAAATTTTGCTCATCAAATTCTTTTATAATTTATTTTGTTACACTTTTAGAGCTGAAGTTCAGCAATTGAAATTGTTCTTGTTTTAGCAATTTTCATTAATTTTGATATTATTTTAAAGTTGTTTTGCTATGTATATTTTGTATAATAGGAAGTCTTCTTATTGTTTGCTGTCTTATAATCAGATATAATTTTTCTGTCTTCTTAAAAGAAATCTTTTGCATGTTTTTAAATTAAGCACCGATAGGTTTTTTTTTTCAGCCCGAGTTCTTTATTCAGCTTTTTCAGGCTTCCCCTTTATCTTGAGTGTAACAATAAGGGGACTTTACTTCCTTTGTTTTGTCCACTTGCCTCAGCGTGACTGCCAAGTACTTGCAAGTGTTATGTATTACATGTGGAAGACAATAAATCCATATTTGAGTTGATTTTCAAAACTAGCTTCCAGTTTGATGAAATTCTTAAACAAAAATTTAGCTGGAGTATGACTTTTTATCATAACACTTGCAGTTCTGGAATTCTGTTTTATAGACAGTTGAAAGATGAGACTGGATTACTTTCATGGCTTGTTTGATTGTTTTTCTTTCTTGCTTGCTAAGATAAAGTACGTTATCTTAGATATCATAAGACAAAGTTAAAAAAAAATTCCCTTACATTTGTCCACAATTCTTTGAGTAAATTTTGTTTTATATATATTTGCTGTTTTTGTCTGAGCAAGGAAGAGTAATGGAGCTGTTGTCTAAAAGTCTTAGGACTTGATAAGACTTTGTCAATTAAATATAAGCATTTTTTATTTTATTTCTAGAGAAAGTTTCACATAAATCCATCTTTCATCAAAACATGAAGCATGCTGAGGCACATTGGACCGTTTTCTTACGTTTGGTTGTTTATTGCTCTCCCCCAGACGATCCCAACATGGGTCTTGGGAGTTGTGGTGATGGCTCTGGTTCTTGGCTCTGAATTTCTTCAAAGCCTTTTGTAGGAAGAAATAAGCAAAGCTTTTACACATCCGAGTTTGCCTGTTATTAACACACATGCACTAAAGCTTGTTGTTTGGCAAGTTATTGCAAAATGTACAGAAGAAACAGAGGAATTATAGATTTTAAAAAGTCCCTATTTTCGATCAACGTGTGTGATCATTGTGCCAAGATTTGTATTACTGATGTACAGTATAGGATATATTAAAGTGTGTTTAGATTGTACAGTTTCCCTTGATATTGATTTAAGCTAATATAACTAGTATATATAAACTAGTGTTGCATAGCATCCCTTCTACTCTTGTATCTATGTAATATAACTACAGTATGTATATATAGCCATTGTTTGTAAAAAAGATATGTAGAAGTCCTCTAATATAAAAAAAAAAAACGAGAGAATTAAATATAACCCCTGAGTGCGACAGAGAAGTTAGTCTGAGCCAGTCCCAGAAGCCTTGAGATATTAGCGAATGTAAGCCCTGCAAGGCCCTTAGAAGGCCCTTGGGAAGAGGTTGTTGCTGCCTCGGCCCGACCACAAGTCACACCTACAGGTAATTGATGGCACAACTGGTGCTGTGTGTTGCTAGTTGCAGGAGTGTTGTAGGGAGAGTAAAGTGAGGGATTAGATAATTACTTTTCTTCTTGATCTTCTCCCTATGCTTTTTCTACTTGGATTCTATAACAGTGTGAGGCTGTGTGGATTTGCTGGATGAGGAATTGTGTCTTTTTACAATATATTTTGGTAATAAATTTCTACATTAAATGGCTCACTTATAATTTACAATAGTTTATATTCAAACATATACAGTAATTTATAACTTTTAGAGAGTTGGTGAGTCTCTCATAACTTCCATTGAGTCACTAAATAGGCAAATTTGGTTCTTAAATTCATACGTAGAAAAATATGTAAATCACTAATCCCATTTCATTGAAAATGGAGCAAGATATTTATATGATGGAGAATGACAGCTTAAGTGTGTCTTATATTAAGACAAGCTTATCCATACTTTAATTTGTAATCCCATGATCTCACCTGTTATAGCAATCATAACTATTGCACTGTAATTTTCCTTCTATTTATTATGTGATATGAGATTAATAATCTTGTAAAATACAGTCCAGAAGCAAATGATCATAATTACACTAAAATAATTTTCCATCCAGGTGCATTAATACCTTTGTAATTTGTGTATAGTTATGGAGACTAAATGTCTTGGTAGACTTGACATGTCAAGAAATGCCTGCGTTTTTTTTTCTAACAAACCCATAACAAGCTAGAAACATAATTAACAATGTAATTGCATGTTTATTTAGTCTTAATTGTTAAATGCACCTAACTGTGGATTTGTGATGTAAGCAAATAAATGCATGCTATACTGAACATTTAACCACCTATCAGTAAAGTGGCCGGGGACAGGAGTCACGTAGTGCCTGGACCCGAGTATGGGAGAATTCCCTAAAATCATGCTTCTTGTTGAATTAATTTCCTATCATTTAAGAATTTATACTAGTAACTTTTCTGGAAGCTTGTTAAGGGCAAAAGAAAACAAAGGAATATGAAAGTAAGTTTTTTCTATTTTGGGATTGTACCATCACTTAAGTTCCACTCGGTCACAATGCATAAACTATTTTTATGTATCGTTTTTTACTTTATATTCTTTCACTTTTCAAAATGGGATAAATGAGGTTTATCAAATTTGTTATTTTTCTCATTTTACAATGTTTTGCATTAGGGTTCTTAACCAGATGTGTGTGTTGCTTTTTGCCTTTTTCAGCTTATGCTGTTGAAATCTGCTTGCATTTTTAATCCTTTAGTGCTTTTCTGATTTATTTGTGCCCCAATTATTACATAAAATTAAAACTACTTTGTCAAAAATTTTTGTTTGTTTTTATCAATAATGATAAAATTTAATCTGAATTTCCCATTATCAGATGCTGTATTTTTAAAATTATTTATGAATGTTCAAAAGATAAGATGTGCAAGTAAATACTGTACAGTACATGTATACTCGATCATTAAGTGTGTATTTACACAAGTGTAGTTACTGATTGAGAGCTATACTCATTGAGTATAATCTTGCCTATAACCTGTTTCTGTGACATTTTGAAACTGCTGATGGTTTTGGCATCAACCACTTTCTCATTGAAAATGTTCCAACCGTCCACAACTGTGTTTGCAAAAGAGAACTTTAATATATTTGTGTGGCTACCTTTTTTTTCGAAGCTTGAATTTATGGCCTTGTTCTTGAGGTTGCAACTTTCAAGACTTGCTTCTTGTCAAGTGTGTTGATGCCTGTCACTATTTTGTACTACTGTATTTTGTGTGTTTGGGCTTATGAGACTTGAGAGAGGTGTAATTACCCAAGTGTAGTTACAGGATGAGAGCTACACTTGGGGTTTCCCGTCTTCCCAGTACTTTGTTGTATGACGCTTTGAAATTACTGTACTGACGATTTTGGCCTCCACCACCTTCTCATTTAACACTTTCGTTGCCCCTTCGGGTGACTCGCCACACACCTCAAGGTCGGCTGAGCAGTGTAATGTACACCACCACCACCCACAAATGGTTTATACTCATTTTAGTTTTCTGACCTTAATTTTCATGCTACGTAGTTCAATTTGGTATCAAATTGTTCGCAATAGAATGCTGTAAAGGGATACTTGCATATAAGTATGTATGTCTTGCCTTTCTATACTTTCGTCGAAAACCCTTAACTTTTCCTTTATACAGTATGTGTTTCTTTCAATGCTTTTGTCATGGATTGGCTCTGTTCTTGATCAGTATCTATCTGGAAGTCCATTTGCAGTGTTTATAAAGCCGGTAACAACAAATACCCAAGATTAAATAACCGGAATGTGGAAACTTTTGACTCTAGGGGAGGCCAGAGCTGTCACGAGCGAGGTCACGAGAACAGTGAGCTTCCAGCGTGGGTAATTGGCTAGATCACTGTTAAGTGGTCTATGTGATGCTGAGTAGTACTTAACAGGCTTTGAGTAGTCATTCTGGGTTGAAGTGAGCATTCTCCAGTGTCTACCTAGCACCATGACCCAACTATGACCCAACAAGCATTTTGTAAGGCTTTCAGCTACCTGAATGCAGAGTTGATCTGCTCTTACACCGTGTGTCCTGCTCACGAAGTTTTTCATATACAGTAAAGTTCACTCGGTCTGTTTTTTAAAATGCATCTCTCAAAATGTGTCGCCTAAAAGTGAAAATTTGAAGGCAGTTAAATGTTATTGAAGGAATACTCTAAGGAAAAATATCAATTGCATGATATTCTTAACTAATGCTGGAAATTATATTGTTGGAAGAAGATATTTTGCAAATTTAGAAGATATTTAGATTTTTTATATTTGATATTTTGCTAGGTTTTGTCTAGAGAAGCCATCAGCATACCTGTAATATCTATCAATTTGAACAGAATATGTTGGAAGGGGAGAATTCTGAAATTTGTTAAGAATTGTATAAATTTGTTAAGTTATTCACAGTATCTAAATGTGCCCTGCTCTCTTACCTTTGTAACAGGCCGTGGCGCTAAGCATCGTGCCACTGTGTATTCTTCTCCTGGGCTTCTTCACTGCATTTTATGACATCATCTCTTCCATCACCGGAACTAGAGAGTTCCACCCACCATCCTAGATACAATTATAAATAGTTTCAAATATCTTTATACATTTGGTATGAAATAAATTATCCCGTCTTTCATTTTCAAAGGCACTCCTCATTATTATTAATTTTGATGCTGTATTTGATCTATTGTCATTATTATCTCAATAATCCATTTACTATTACAGAAAAAATTAATGGTTCCTTATGTAATCATTTATAAATATGTTACTTAGGTCACCATATTTATCTCCAGTTATTAACAAGCTGGTACTGTACTTCATTTTAACGTTCTTGATTCTAATTGCCAAGTTGGATTTTTGGTATTGAAGTTAAACCATTTATGTGGAGAGATGGTTCAGTATTGTGCTGAAGGCAGTATATTGCTGGATCTGCTTCCTCAGGGAACTGAGTGTATGAAGAGGTTTTGTGATGTGTGTATATGTGAATTGTTTCTCTTCAACTACTCTAACTGTAAGACTAATCAAAGGAAAGATTACCAATCTTGGATGTGTACACGGGAATGACCAGAGTATCAAAGCTTGGTCATCCATTTCACTGGCCACAAGTCCCCCAGGTGTCGTGTGTGTTTTATATTGATGTAATGAATATTTCAAGATGCAGCGGTACTGTTCGCTTGCCAAATATGTTGCTAGAATGATTGTGGAGTTGGTATAACCAAAATTGTTATAGCTGTTTAGAATGATTACAGGTTGATTTTCTTAAATGTGTTGCACAAATGATGTAGAACCTGTGATTCTTTTATTTATACAGTTTCTCTGGTGTTATTATATAATATCAGAGATTGCAGTGCAGTGTGTACACAAAGATGAGATCTTGATTGTATAAGTCAGTGAAATAGGTAAGTGAAATAAGTTTTTTTTTATTGTGAAACATTGCTATCGATTGCATATTTTTATTACATGGAATGTATCCTTCCAATTGTTGGATATATTTTCTAAACTGATAAATCAACTCTATGGCTACAACTGTGCATATTATTTTTATATTGGTTTTCTTAACATAATGAAAGCTGAGAAGGCTCATCATGAAAGTTAAGAAATTCTTAATGTAAATGTATTGCTGCAGTAATTGATTTTTTTTTTTGGGGGGGGGAGGGAGGGGTAGTAGTACAATAATAATTTAATATATTCAGCACTTAACAAAGACATTTAAAGATTTTATAACCCTGACTTTGCCTATCATCAGCATTAAATACATACATATGTAAGTACATACTGTGTCTATTTACACACACACACACACACAGTACGAATTTACACACACTAATATATATATATATATATATATATATATATATATATATATATATATATATATATATATATATATATATATATATATATATATATATATGCGAACAAGCCTGAATGGTCCCCAGGACTATATGCGAATGAAAACTCACACCCCAGAAGTGACTCGAACCCATACTCCCAGGAGCAACGCAACTGGTATGTACAAGACGCCTTAAACCACTTGACCATCACGACCGGACAAATGAGGTGATAGCCGAAGCTATTTGAACCACCTCACCGCCGGCACTCGGATGGTTATCTTGGGCATAGCATTTTACCAAATCACCTCATTCTTTGGGGCACACGTGAGGAACACAAATTATATATATATATATATATATATATATATATATATATATATATATATATATATATATATATTTTTTTTATAAAAATCAAAATTCTTTTTAGTCTTATACAAATCAGCTGTTTAAATGATAAAGCATCTAAGTACTGTAATCCCAGGTTTAGTCATCATAAGTTGTATGGATTGGCAATGATTTTTGTTATTGAATGAAGGGTATATAGTAATTCACAAGGTGCAGATGGCACACAACATATTAAAGTTGGGCCTTTTACTATTAATACATGAAATTATTACAATTGTCCAATCTTGCTCACAATTTTGTGCAATAATGCTGGTTTTGATATGGTGACTATTTTCATCAGCTTGAAGTCAAATGGAATTCAGTTCATGCAGACAATATTCAAGCATTTAATTGTTAGTCTCTTGTTCTGTATTCATCATAGTCATAAAAATGTCTTGAATGGCAAAACAAAATTATATTCGGCATATATTTTGCACGCGTAATATGAGAGGTGTAGCCAATATGTTGCCGTACCTGTTCTTTTGTCTGTGATAAAAAGTTATTATTATTATTATTATTATTGTATCTTTTCTTTTCTCATGTTTTAACATTATTAATCCTGTACCTTTTGTCATTAGCATATTGGTTACACCATTACCTCTTGAATGACATTGGTGATAACTTCATGATGGACATTAAGGAAAGTGGGGTATTGAAATATCTTCCTAAAGCTTGAGCGTTGTACAAGTAACACGGACACTTCTCAGTTGTGGTGTGCCAGCTGCTTGGACGTCTTATGTAGTGTCATTTAGAAGCAACTTAATTTGCAACCCATGGAAACTTTGAAGAAAGTCTTGTCAGTGCTACGTCAAGCATAAGTTTGTGTCAAGATAGGGAAAGTGAAATGTATATACAGAAGCTGCCAAATTCCCTGACACACATTGCTCGATTAAACTTGACAAAGGCATCCTAGTCACCTGTTTGGTTTTGCAGCCAACCTCACCTGACCTCTCCTGAAAGTCATGTACAGAAAACTGCAGTAGGAAACCTCATGTAAATAGAATGACGTATGGTCACCAAGACTGTGTATAAAGACGGAGTTATATACTGCCATTATTCAGTAGTATATATTCAAAACTTACTCGTAGATATTTATGCTTGTTTGATACAAGATCATGTTATTATTGTAATTCTTGTTCACTTAATTTTAAAAAAGGATGTTACTTTGTGAGTTTCAGGCATAATACATGAACCTATTTCCTATGAGTTTTATCCATGCTTTTATACTTCAGTCTCAGAGGGAAAGTTTCTAATGTAGAAGATGTTCTTATATCTAATTATTGAGAGTCAGAAGGTGTATGTCCCATCTAGCACATTTCATAGGTGTCATGTAAACTACAGTATATCCAGTTTTTTATGAATCACATGTACAAACAAGCCAAGCACAGAGTCTACCATAACCTGGTCAGGCTTATCAAAGGGCAGATTAGACATGTAAAAATTATACATACTGTACTGAATATGCTCTTGGGGCAATTAGTTTGAGCGGAAAAATTCCCTCATCATTTTATTGAACAAATCTAGAACAATGTTGCCAAGTCATAAACATGTTGCATATTCTGCTCTTTATGAATGCTGCCAGTATTGGGCACTGTGATCAGGCACCAATGCTCATAATGTGCTGCGCTTAGGATGTCAGTCAAGAAACGGAACATTTAAACAATGAGATGTTCACAAGCTTCCAAATATAAATATTCAGCATCAACAAATGTTAATTATCCTATGAATGTTTATTATCCAGGAAAGAAGTTAAAAGGTTACCTTGGTTAATACTCTCGCTCCCTTTCCAGCCCATTGTCATCGTGAGGGGGGCTTCGTGGGTGGCTGCCGGGGTGTGATGCTCCATGGGACAGTCCTCTGTCCTTTTGAAGCCTTATGCTCTTGCTGCTGTCTTCACTAATTTTGCTGGAAGCTATTTCCTCTTCCTTATATTTCATTTTTCCTCCCCCCTCTTCTCTCTAATTGTCATTTCCTGCCGACTTGTTGCCATTCTTGATTATTCTTTCGAACATCTTCTGTTTTAACACCTGGGTGTTTGGGGAGGTACACACTCGCCCATAGAACTATGGTACCCAATGTTTTGAGCAAGGGAACGCTTTTATTGTCAATGCTCTCTCTGGTTGCTGAACCTGATCTCGATGGACTAACGGTTCTTAAGGTGTCGATTGCGGGGTGTATGCTCACGATGCACCCCTGGGGGACTTCCATCTGGTTGAGTGTCCTATCCTCTAATTGTGGCTGCATGGTGGGTATGGGGGCTTATTCGTGAATGAAATTATTACCTACTCGTTTCTATGCCTCTGAATGATCCTCTTACAACTTTCCAGGCTCGTGGGGTGGGCGACTAGGTCCTAGAGTCAGACTGTTGGAAGACCAGGCTCTGTAGCCCTTGCTACATTGGGCCCACACCAAGCTACTCCTTTGACCCTCCCGACTATCCCCCCCTCCCGCACAAAGTGTTGCTTGTTTCTGTTTTAATTAAGCGGAGCATGAGTTTGACTCATATGGTTGCTTCAGTATGATTTTGCCCCCATATGTTTAACAACTTTTGCTCTGTTGAATCAAAGTTGAAATCTCAATGTTTTTGTAACTGCACCGTGTTAGATAATGTTCCAGCGGTCTGTCGGACATTTCTTCACAGTGCTGACATTTTCTCTCATCTTCTGGAACTTGTAAGCCTATTTCCCATGTACATGGTTATCCAAGCCTGATGTGATGTAAGTGTACTTCTGTTGTTCTACTGCTCCCTTTCATCAAAATAAGTGGTTCATAGTTACCTTACCTTGATACCTTGAGGTGCTTCCGGGGCTTATCGTCCCCGCGGCCCGGTCATCGACCAGGCCTCCTGGTTGCTGGACTGATCAACCAGGCTGTTGGACGCGGCTGCTCGCAGCCTGACGTATGAGTCACAGCCTGGTTGATCAGGTATCCTTTGGAGGTGCTTATCCAGTTCTCTCTTGAACACTGTGAGGGGTTTGCCAGTTATGTCCCTTATGTGTAGTGGAAGCGTGTTGAACAGTCTCGGGCCTCTGATGTTGATAGAGTTCTCTCTCAGAGTACCAGTTGCACCTCTGCTTTTCAACGGGGGTATTCTGCACATCCTGCCATGTCTTCTGGTCTCATGTGATGTTATTTCTGTGTGCAGGTTTGGGACCAGCCCCTCTAATATTTTCCACGTGTAAATTATTATGTATCTCTCCCGCCTGCGCTCAAGGGAATACAGATTTAGGCTCTTTAGTCGGTCCCAATAGTTTAGATGTTTTACCGAGTGGATTCTAGCAGTAAAGGATCTCTGCACGCTCTCCAGGTCAGCAATTTCACCCGCAGTGAAAGGGGCTGTCATTGTGCAGCAGTACTCCACTCTAGAGAGCACAAGCGTTTTGAAAAGTGTCATCATCGGTATAGCATCTCTAGTGTGAAAAGTTCTTGTTATCCAACCTGTCATTTTTCTTGCAGTTGTGACGGCTACTTTATTGTGTTCTTTAAAGGTTGTTGAATTCTTGTACCAACCTGCAGATCCTGATGTTGCCACTGCTGTGTTAGTCACAGATGACCACCTCATCACCTGGAGTGGCAGCTCCTCTCATTGCGACAACTGTACCTTTTACTCTCCCCCCCCCCCTTGAATTTACTAGGGGTGCTTAGCAACCCCCCCCCCCCCCCTACAGATGCACTCACACGCTTCCTTCCAGTGCTCCCATATTCCAAGCCTTGTTTGGTCCTGCTACATGGACTAAATACTTTGATAACCATCTGGATTCAACATATGCTGACGATTTCTTCCTCCATAAACACCTTGTTGATTCGGTGGATACCTCTGTTACTTTTGACCCCACCTGTTTTGGTACAAGTGTCGTTGCTGCTCCTTCTCGGGAAGCAGCTTCCCACTTAGCCGCATTGTCCAGTATTGGGGAAGACCCATTTGGGTCTCCAAAAATGCCCATTTAAATGCCAGTACTGTATTGGCACTGTTATCCTCCCACACCATGTTGCAACTGGTGTTAGGGACCTGAAAGACTGTCACGAGGATATTAAACATATCCTTGAAGCCCAAGGCCATTCTGTCCTCCAGGTCGATGCGTTTACTCGACCCCTTCGTGGTTGTTGTCATCAGCCTCTTCGAGTTGTGAAGATCACTTTTGATAGTAGGACCCTTTCGCCTTCTGTAATTCTTGTTGGTGCCAGATGCTCCTTTCAGGAGTACATTCCCTCTCCTAGACTTTGCAATAAGTGCTGGAAATTTGGGCATGGTGCCCTCAAATGCACAAGTGCAGTGTCTCTATGCCCATGTGTGGGGACTCTGGTCACTCTGAGACAGAGTGCTCTTCTTCCCAGACTCACTGCCTCAATTGCAGTGATGCCCACCCTACCTTCTCCCGCACATGTATACACTACAAATTTGAGGAAGCAATCCTCAATTTAAAGCACCACGGTTGTTTGTCCTTTCCTGAAGCGAGACGCCAAGTCTCTCCTCTTTCGCTGCCATATCTTATGCTAGTGCATTGCTTTCCTCCTCTCTTCGCCTTTCCCTTCTTTCTCAGTCTCACAACCGTTTCCAGGCCCTGGATCTGGACATGCTCACCGCCTCCTCCCCTGCTCCTTTGCATTCTGAACTAAGGGGTCGTCCTCCTGGTTCTCCATCTGGTGGTTCCCCCTCCTTCCTTTCCAGTCTGCCATATCTGCTGTGTCTTCTTTCCTGTCTCCCCATGATCCTTCTTCCCAGCCCCTCCCTGTCTCTTGGCCCTCCATACCACTTGTCTGTCCAGACTGTTGTCCATCATCCTCCCAACAATCTTCATGTGGACCGCTCCCATTTTTCTTCTGTTGAGACTGGAGATTTTCACGCAGTGCATTGCTGCTGGCACACCTGTCTCTCTAAGTCAAACATAAGCCTGGCTCCTCTCCTTCCTTCCCAGCAGGTAAGAAGGCATTGCTTTCTTCCCCACACTCCAACTCTCTCACTGCATCCCCTCCCATTTCAGTGGTCAAGCCCCCCTGTCCCAGATATGGAGGTTCCTTTAGCCCTCGATTCTCTCCCAGTTGCTGCCCTTGCTGAGGTGCACTCCCATGTTTCTGCCCCAACCCCCCTTCCCCCTGATTCCCTTGACTGCCCCACTCCATTACTTCCTCCAGCTCTGGACCCTGTCTGTCCTCCCACTCCCTTGCTAAATTTATCCATGCCCCCTAACCCTGATTTCACTGACCCTGATCTTATTTAGTATACACACAGAAATCACGCATATCAGAAATCGTGCATATCCTTGTTGAATATCCTGATTTCCAGGTCGAGCATGTGTCTTGTTTTCTGACCATCCCTCGCGGTCGCTTGTCCCTCGATAGAATTCTTGGTGAATCGGATACTTTTGATGTCGTTCGCCTTATGTGTTTGTTCTCGTATTGGCATCCTTGGTGATATTTAGCACCCTCTGATTATTCTGCACATTTGATGGTGCTACATAGCCTTCCCGGTTTGGTGCCTTCTTTTGGTAATTACTTACTACCTTTTTTCTGGCAGTTTACATCACCTTTTAGTAAGTACTAAATGAAGAACAATGCAATAAGATAAAATAATTTGCACTGACTAAAGAAACTTTGATATGGGCGTCCAGAAAGTCAGCAATGGAGGCAGTTTTGCAGAATTGATCAAGCTGGTGAGAGAATAACTAACCTTACCATTCGTACCTTTTGCCTTGCTCCTCACCTCTCTCTTGCCTATTTATTGATCCTCCTGTTCCTTCATCACAATCGACTTGAGAATGGTCCAGGACGGACCAAAGCGTCGTCGTCCCTTAACCTTCTAGTGTGTGGTCTGGTCAACAGAGAGTAACTACTCTTAAGCAGCATGCCGAGGCCAAGGTAATACTGGAAATACTCTGTACCTGTGAATTCTTAGTTGTACATATATCCTGGAGTAAAGTGCTAGACATTTTTTATCCACATCATCTTTGATAATTGCTTGCTTACTTTTTATCCACATGTTTACAGAAAAGTAGTATAGATCTGGAAACGGTTTTCATTTGATTCAGCCGTTTGAAAAAAATATATGAAAAAGTGGGCAAAATGAGTATGAATTGGTTCAAACGGATTGAACATGTATCAACCGAGTTGGCTCAAAAATTATATTGATACAAAATACAAGCAGCACAGAGAACATAAAAAAAAAATCATGATAAAATTGCAAAGGATGAAGGAATATCAGATGCTCGAAAGAAATTTGTGCATCAGATGCACGTTGCTGCTTTTTTTCATTGTTTAAATTAAATTATAAAAACTTAATTTAGTATCAAGTTTGAAATTTGAGCTTACTGTAAAACTTTTTGAATACAAATAACAACTAATGTATTTTCTGTAAAACTATGTTCCTTGTGTTTTGATTGTAAACAGAAAATATAAACGTATAATGAGTTTGAAATGATTTGCTGTGTACAAATCCACAAGGGCCGTGATGAGGATTCGAACCTATGCCCGAGAGCATCCCAGACATTGCTTTAATCGACTGAGTTACGACATGGTCAAAAAGAGTTGAAACTAGAAGTTCTACTGAATTTACTTGGATCCTTGGCAAATTTACTTGGCAAACCCCTCACAGTGTTCAAGAGAGAACTGGATAAGCACCTCCAAAGGATACCTGATCAACCAGGCTGTGACTCATACGTCAGGCTGCGAGCAGCCGCGTCCAACAGCCTGGTTGATCAGTCCAGCAACCAGGAGGCCTGGTCGATGACCGGGCCGCGGGGACGATAAGCCCCGGAAGCACCTCAAGGTATCCTCAAGGTATCCTGCAGTCTCTCCAAGAGACAAACCAGGGTTTTACACAACTCCCCCCCATGCACTTGAGCTATTGACCTATTGACATAGCTCGAGTGCATGGAGTTGTGTAAAACCCTGGTTTGTGTCTCGGAGAGGCTGCAGGATCCAAGTAAGTTCAGTAGAACTTCTGGCTTCAACTCTTTTGACCGTGTCATAGTCAATTAGGGCAGCGTTTGGGATGCTCTCAGACGTAGGTTCGAATCCTCGTCACGGCCCTTGTGGATTTGTTCATTTGATGCATCACGCTATTGTGATTTCTGTGTATAATTTGCTGTGTCTTTTTACCTCCTAGGTAAAAGATAGGTGAACAAAGGCATGAATGGAATGGAATTATCAGGGGAAAGCGCCAAGCCATTACAAGTATGTAACACTTGGTAGGGGGGTCAGGATAAGGATTTGGGCTGGGACGGGGAAAGGAATGGTGCCCAACCACTTGGACGGTCGGGGATTGAATGCCGACCTGCATGAAGCGAGACTGTCGCTCTACCATCCGTCCCAAGTGGTTGGGCTAATTTGCTGCTTCTGCAGCCGGAATTTACACCAGACTTATGGCTGATAATATACCCCGCCTTCTGTCCGTCCTCCACGTCTCCCAGCCTGTCTACCATACATATATTATCATAGTAGTGTGTCTTACTACGTACTCCGTCAACTTGTTATTAATCTTCCTCTGGTGTTGTCGAGCGCCGTGTCTCTAGCTTTAATGCTTCCTCCATAAAGCGTCAAGGGTATTGCTTTACTGCTCGTTAACCTGCTTTTATCTGCGATTATATAGTCTATAAGGAGATTTGCTCGCTGCTAAATTATCCCCGTCGTAATGGAGTGGGTACGTTCATTGCCGTTTGAAAACACTGATGAGCTCCTAGGAAATTATACGCATAAATCTTGTTAAATCCAATTTATACGCTTTTGTAATTTTAATATGGAGATATTTTGCCCAGTTTCATATAGGGATGACCACAGCAAGCCTTTTGGTCTATATTTAGCGGGGTCCTTTATTAATGTAATTGATCATGTTCAACAGCAGTAGGGAGAGGTATAGCCTCAATTTATATATTTATATGAGAGCCGAGTGGCATAGTCTGTCTGACGGATTTAGAACCTGATGATCCCTTCAAAGGGATGGTTTGAATATTAAGAAATCGAATATATTCAAAATAAATTTGAATATATTAATTGCGGCTTAACTCGATATTTCAACAAAACTGTTCATTAATTTGTGAATGTAATTTTAATGTCGGTCAGCTGATCTTGTATATTAATTTGATTTTACAGTACTTTTGTAAAGCTATGCGAATTAGGAAGAGAATAGGATTTATGTTTATATTTTAAATGGAACCTCATAGACCAACATATTTCACTGGCAAGCACAATGAATGTGATCAATGCATTTTGAGTTTTCAATCCTTCTCCGTATATTGAAGTCATTTAAATTTCCCTCGTGGACAATAACGAGTTATGATCATTTTTTATTGTTGATGTAGTAATATTTAACGAATTTTACTATGATGAAAATCAGAACGCATAGATGAAAAAGATCCGCATAAATGGCGTGAACGGATGACGTCATTTTAGAAGTGCCTGTTGCTCTCATGATTAATATGAACAACCTTAGTACAGGAGTGATCAGCAAGTTGTGTGTACTATGGAGATTGATGATTGATAAAGATTAAACCACCCAAGAGGTGGCACCAGCATGAATAGCCCGTAAAATGTACGATGAAGATAGAACGTGTATATATGAGTAAACAGAAACGATATCAAGACTAATGAACTGCAAAAGGACTTCAATTCGAATGCGTGTATTGTTAAACATTTCCTAAGATTGTTCTTTACAAAGATTATTATTATATTCTTTAAGTATATGGCTGTTTGACTAATGAATTATATATTAATTCTTGCTTAATTGGTTAACTAAAACTGTCAACAGTAGTTGAGGTAACTATTTAACGGTAACTACCACCTTGGCTGACATTTGCTTTGAATGGAAGACTAAGGAGAGACGTCATCAGTGTGGCCCGAGGCCCCGGCGGTGGCGGGCCTGCGGCTTCCTCCTCTCTTGGCCAGCTAAGCCATTTGTTATTTTCTTTTGTTGGTTTTAAATGGTGTCTGGACAGTCACTTCTTATTAACGTACTAAGATAAAATTTAGCTTGTACTATTAATAAGGTGTAAGAGCTGTACTGTTTGGTTTAGGGTTAGGCGCGATAACTATATATAAGGACATTGTTATTCCTTCGTCACTAGCCTTGGGTTGTTAGGTATAAATGGCTTCCATTTGTCAGTTATTGTATACAAAAGGAATTACTGGGAAAGTAGGAAGATGGATCTGTAAGTTCCTAACGAACGGAACCCAAAGAATAACTGTCAAGAGTAAAGACCGAACCACCACCAGGAAAAGCTCAGTCCACAAGTTCAAAAAGAACTCCGGCTGAGGTCTACTCGGAGACCGGGCCGTGAGGACGTTTGTTTCCCGAAAAATCCATACTGCTTATGTCACGTAATGCCCGTAGCTCGTATGCTGCTAATATTCATAGTTTCCCTGTGGTAGATTGACAGTTCCTCGCGTAACATAATACTCGTCCCCTCGCCCGAATAGTTTGTTCAAACTTGTTAATGATAATTGTAATTTTCCAGTTCCACTTCTGGTGTGAAATTTGCGTAATATTTTCCATCCAATTTGAATATGGATCAGCTGCATCCAATTGAACTCTTTAGTTTTGTTTTGAGAAATCTTGGTAGTTCTCAGTAAATTATAACAATTTTTCCATGAATTATTATCTGTATATTTCAATTGGCGCCAAATTATAATGTAAGCAATATTTTTATATACAAGAAGGTACATTGGGTTTATCACAGTACAGAGCATTGATGTTTTTACATTGTTACATAGCCACTTATACGCATAGCGTTTCAGGCAGGTACTTGATCTAATATAATTTTAAGTAGGTAATTTGTAGCTAAGAAGAATATTAACGGGTACATTGTAGCAAAATTTGCGTTCAACATAACGGTGATATAAGTTAATAGCAGTAATTACAAGGGTGAAGTTGAATGGCTTTGACACACATATTGGGGGAGTGGGTAGCACAAGATGCAGTGAGAGTTTAACTTAGTAGGAAACTATGATGATGAAATTAGGTACTTTTTGGTTTTATTTTTGAATAAGGCAAAGGTTGGACAACTTTTTAATTCGTTAGAGAACGCGTTCTATAGACTTTATTTGTTAAAGCTAGTTACACGATTGTTAATATATATTTACACACTGGGGTATGGGGTCAACTATAGCTCACGGGCTGGGGTATGGTGTTAACTATAGCTCACGGGCTGGGGTATGGGGTCAACTATAGCTCATGGGCTGGGGTATGGTGTTAACTATAGCTCACGGGCTGGGGTATGGTGTTAACTATAGCTCACGAGCTGGGGTATGGGGTCAACTATAGCTCACGGGCTGGGGTATGGTGTTAACTATAGCTCACGAGCTGGGGTATGGGGTCAACTATAGCTCACGGGCTGGGGTATGGGGTCAACTATAGCTCATGGGCTGGGGTATGGTGTTAACTATAGCTCACGGGCTGGGGTATGGTGTTAACTATAGCTCACGGGCTGGGGTATGGTGTTAACTATAGCTCACGGGCTGGGGTATGGTGTTAACTATAGCTCACGGGCTGGGGAATGGTGTTAACTATAGCTCACGGGCTGGGGTATGGTGTTAACTATAGCTCACGAGCTGGGGTATGGGGTCAACTACAGCTCACGGGCTGGGGTATGGTGTTAACTATAGCTCACGAGCTGGGGTATGGGGTCAACTATAGCTCACGGGCTGGGGTATGGTGTTAACTATAGCTCACGGGCTGGGGTATGGTGTTAACTATAGCTCACGGGCTGGGGTATGGTGATAACTATAGCTCACGAGCTGGGTATGGGGTCAACTATAGCTCACGGGCTGGGGTATGGAGTTAACTATAGCTCACGAGCTGGGGTATGGGTCAACTATAGCTCACGGGCTGGGGTATGGGGTCTACTATAGCTCACGGGCTGGGGTATGGGGTCAACTATAGCTCACGGGCTGGGGTATGGGGTCTACTATAGCTCACGGGCTGGGGTATGGGGTCAACTATAGCTCATGGGCTGGGGTATGGGGCCAACTATAGCTCATGGGCTGGGGTATGGTGTTAACTATAGCTCACGAGCTGGGGTATGGGGTTTACTATAGCTCACGGGCTGGGGTTTGGGGTCAACCATAGCTCATGGGCCGGGGTTTGGGTCAACTATAGCTCACGGGCTGGAGTTTGGGGTCAACTATAGCTCACGGGCTGGGGTTTGGGGTCAACTATAGCTCATGGGCTGGGGTATGGGGCCAACTATAGCTCATGGGCTGGGGTATGGTGTTAACTATAGCTCACGAGCTGGGGTATGGGGTTTACTATAGCTCACGGGCTGGGTTTGGGGGTCAACATAGCTCATGGGCCGGGGTTTGGGGTCAACTATAGCTCACGGGCTGGAGTTTGGGGTCAACTATAGCTCACGGGCTGGGGTTTGGGGTCAACTATAGCTCATGGGCTGGGGTATGGTGTTAACTATAGCTCATGGGCGGGGGTATGGGGTCTACTATAAGCTCACGGGCTGGGGTTTGGGGTCAACTATAGCTCATGGGCTGGGGTATGGTGTTAACTATAGCTCATGGGCTGGGGTATGGGGTCTACTATAGCTCACGGGCTAATAGACCCCCTCACTCGTCTGTGGGTGGTAATAGACCCCACACCCGTCCTGTGGGTGGTAATAGACCCCCACACCCGTCCTGTGGGTGGTAATAGACCCCCACACCCGTCCTGTGGGTGGTAATAGACCCCCACACCCGTCCTGTGGGTGGTAATAGACCCCCACACCCGTCCTGTGGGTGGTAATAGACACCCACACCGTCCTGTGGGTGGTAATAGACACCCCACACCCGTCCTGTGGGTGGTAATAGACCCCCACACCCGTCCTGTGGGTGGTAATAGACCCCACACCCACCCTGTGGGTGGTAATAGACCCCACACCCATCCTGTGGGTTGTAGAGACCCCACACCGTCCTGTGGGTGGTAAAGATCTCCACACCCGTCCTGTGGGGGGATAGACTCCACCACCCGTCCTGTGGGTGCGAATAGACCTCCACACCCGTCTGTGGGTGCGAAAGACCTCCACACCCGTCCTGTGGGTGGTAATAGACCTCCACACCCGTCCTGTGGGTGGGATTGACCTCCACACCCGTCCTGTGGGTGGGAATAGACCTCCACACCCGTCCTGTGGGTGGGAATAGACCTCCACACCCATCCTGTGGGTGGGAATAGACCTCCACACCCGTCCTGTGGGTGGTAATAGACCCCCACACCCGTCCTGTGGGTGGTAATAGACCCCCACACCCGTCCTGTGGGTGGTAATAGACCCCCACACCCGTCCTGTGGGTGGTAATAGACCCCCACACCCGTCCTGTGGGTGGTAATAG
>WNGS01163002.1:5430790-5442776 GCA_020271785.1 Procambarus virginalis | reverse complement strand
TTGTTGTATGACGCTTTGAAATTACTGTACTGACGATTTTGGCCTCCACCACCTTCTCATTTAACACTTTCGTTGCCCCTTCGGGTGACTCGCCACACACCTCAAGGTCGGCTGAGCAGTGTAATGTACACCACCACCACCCACAAATGGTTTATACTCATTTTAGTTTTCTGACCTTAATTTTCATGCTACGTCGTTCAATTTGGTATCAAATTGTTCGCAATAGAATGCTGTAAAGGGATACTTGCATATAAGTATGTATGTCTTGCCTTTCTATACTTTCGTCGAAAACCCTTAACTTTTCCTTTATACAGTATGTGTTTCTTTCAATGCTTTTGTCATGGATTGGCTCTGTTCTTGATCAGTATCTATCTGGAAGTCCATTTGCAGTGTTTATAAAGCCGGTAACAACAAATACCCAAGATTAAATAACCGGAATGTGGAAACTTTTGACTCTAGGGGAGGCCAGAGCTGTCACGAGCGAGGTCACGAGAACAGTGAGCTTCCAGCGTGGGTAATTGGCTAGATCACTGTTAAGTGGTCTATGTGATGCTGAGTAGTACTTAACAGGCTTTGAGTAGTCATTCTGGGTTGAAGTGAGCATTCTCCAGTGTCTACCTAGCACCATGACCCAACTATGACCCAACAAGCATTTTGTAAGGCTTTCAGCTACCTGAATGCAGAGTTGATCTGCTCTTACACAGTGTGTCCTGCTCACGAAGTTTTTCATATACAGTAAAGTTCACTCGGTCTGTTTTTTAAAATGCATCTCTCAAAATGTGTCGCCTAAAAGTGAAAATTTGAAGGCAGTTAAATGTTATTGAAGGAATACTCTAAGGAAAAATATCAATTGCATGATATTCTTAACTAATGCTGGAAATTATATTGTTGGAAGAAGATATTTTGCAAATTTAGAAGATATTTAGATTTTTTATATTTGATATTTTGCTAGGTTTTGTCTAGAGAAGCCATCAGCATACCTGTAATATCTATCAATTTGAACAGAATATGTTGGAAGGGGAGAATTCTGAAATTTGTTAAGAATTGTATAAATTTTAAGTTATTGACAGTATCTAAATGTGCCCTGCTCTCTTACCTTTGTAACAGGCCGTGGCGCTAAGCATCGTGCCACTGTGTATTCTTCTCCTGGGCTTCTTCACTGCATTTTATGACATCATCTCTTCCATCACCGGAACTAGAGAGTTCCACCCACCATCCTAGATACAATTATAAATAGTTTCAAATATCTTTATACGTTTGGTATGAAATAAATTATCCCGTCTTTCATTTTCAAAGGCACTCCTCATTATTATTAATTTTGATGCTGTATTTGATCTATTGTCATTATTATCTCAATAATCCATTTACTATTACAGAAAAAATTAATGGTTCCTTATGTAATCATTTATAAATATGTTACTTAGGTCACCATATTTATCTCCAGTTATTAACAAGCTGGTACTGTACTTCATTTTAACGTTCTTGATTCTAATTGCCAAGTTGGATTTTTGGTATTGAAGTTAAACCATTTATGTGGAGAGATGGTTCAGTATTGTGCTGAAGGCAGTATATTGCTGGATCTGCTTCCTCAGGGAACTGAGTGTATGAAGAGGTTTTGTGATGTGTGTATATGTGAATTGTTTCTCTTCAACTACTCTAACTGTAAGACTAATCAAAGGAAAGATTACCAATCTTGGATGTGTACACGGGGATGACCAGAGTATCAAAGCTTGGTCATCCATTTCACTGGCCACAAGTCCCCCAGGTGTCGTGTGTGTTTTATATTGATGTAATGAATATTTCAAGATGCAGCGGTACTGTTCGCTTGCCAAATATGTTGCTAGAATGATTGTGGAGTTGGTATAACCAAAATTGTTATAGCTGTTTAGAATGATTACAGGTTGATTTTCTTAAATGTGTTGCACAAATGATGTAGAACCTGTGATTCTTTTATTTATACAGTTTCTCTGGTGTTATTATATAATATCAGAGATTGCAGTGCAGTGTGTACACAAAGATGAGATCTTGATTGTATAAGTCAGTGAAATAGGTAAGTGAAATAAGTTTTTTTTTTATTGTGAAACATTGCTATCGATTGCATATTTTTATTACATGGAATGTATCCTTCCAATTGTTGGATATATTTTCTAAACTGATAAATCAACTCTATGGCTACAACTGTGCATATTATTTTTATATTGGTTTTCTTAACATAATGAAAGCTGAGAAGGCTCATGATGAAAGTTAAGAAATTCTTAATGTAAATGTATTGCTGCAGTAATTGATTTTTTTTGGGGGGGGGGGATGGAGGGGTAGTAGTACAATAATAATTTAATATATTCAGCACTTAACAAAGACATTTAAAGATTTTATAACCCTGACTTTGCCTATCATCAGCATTAAATACATACATATGTAAGTACATACTGTGTCTATTTACACACACACACACACACAGTACGAATTTACACACACTAATATATATATATATATATATATATATATATATATATATATATATATATATATATATATATATATATATATATATATATATATAATTTTTTTATAAAAATCAAAATTCTTTTTAGTCTTATACAAATCAGCTGTTTAAATGATAAAGCATCTAAGTACTGTAATCCCAGGTTTAGTCATCATAAGTTGTATGGATTGGCAATGATTTTTGTTATTGAATAAAGGGTATATAGTAATTCACAAGGTGCAGATGGCACACAACATATTAAAGTTGGGCCTTTTACTATTAATACATGAAATTAATTACAATTGTCCAATCTTGCTCACAATTTTGTGCAATAATGCTGGTTTTGATATGGTGACTATTTTCATCAGCTTGAAGTCAAATGGAATTCAGTTCATGCAGACAATATTCAAGCATTTAATTGTTATTCTCTTGTTCTGTATTCATCATAGTCATAAAAATGTCTTGAATGGCAAAACAAAATTATATTCGGCATATATTTTGCACGCGTAATATGAGAGGTGTAGCCAATATGTTGCCGTACCTGTTCTTTTGTCTGTGATAAAAAGTTATTATTATTATTATTATTGTATCTGTTTTCTTTTCTCATGTTTTAACATTATTAATCCTGTACCTTTTGTCATTAGCATATTGGTTACACCATTACCTCTTGAATGACATTGGTGATAACTTCATGATGGACATTAAGGAAAGTGGGGTATTGAAATATCTTCCTAAAGCTTGAGCGTTGTACAAGTAACACGGACACTTCTCAGTTGTGGTGTGCCAGCTGCTTGGACGTCTTATGTAGTGTCATTTAGAAGCAACTTAATTTGCAACCCATGGAAACTTTGAAAAAAGTCTTGTCAGTGCTACGTCAAGCATAAGTTTGTGTCAAGATAGGGAAAGTGAAATGTATATACAGAAGCTGCCAAATTCCCTGACACACATTGCTCGATTAAACTTGACAAAGGCATCCTAGTCACCTGTTTGGTTTTGCAGCCAACCTCACCTGACCTCTCTTGAAAGTCATGTACAGAAAACTGCAGTAGGAAACCTCATGTAAATAGAATGACGTATGGTCACCAAGACTGTGTATAAAGACGGAGTTATATACTGCCATTATTCAGTAGTATATATTCAAAACTTACTCGTAGATATTTATGCTTGTTTGATACAAGATCATGTTATTATTGTAATTCTTGTTCACTTAATTTTAAAAAAGGATGTTACTTTGTGAGTTTCAGGCATAATACATGAACCTATTTCCTATGAGTTTTATCCATGCTTTTATACTTCTCAGAGGGAAAGTTTCTAATGTAGAAGATGTTCTTATATCTAATTATTGAGAGTCAGAAGGTGTATGTCCCATCTAGCACATTTCATAGGTGTCATGTAAACTACAGTATATCCAGTTTTTTATGAATCACATGTACAAACAAGCCAAGCACAGAGTCTACCATAACCTGGTCAGGCTTATCAAAGGGCAGATTAGACATGTAAAAATTATACATACTTTACTGAATATGCTCTTGGGCGATTAGTTTGAGCGGAAAAATTCCCTCATCATTTTATTGAACAAATCTAGAACAATGTTGCCAAGTCATAAACATGTTGCATATTCTGCTCTTTATGAATGCTGCCAGTATTGGGCACTGTGATCAGGCACCAATGCTCATAATGTGCTGCGCTTAGGATGTCAGTCAAGAAACGGAACATTTAAACAATGAGATGTTCACAAGCTTCCAAATATAAATATTCAGCATCAACAAATGTTAATTATCCTATGAATGTTTTTTATCCAGGAAAGAAGTTAAAAGGTTACCTTGGTTAATACTCTCCCTCCCTTTCCAGCCCATTGTCTTCGTGAGGGGGGCTTCGTGGGTGGCTGCCGGGGTGTGATGCTCCATGGGACAGTCCTCTGTCCTTTTGAAGCCTTATGCTCTTGCTGCTGTCTTCACTAATTTTGCTGGAAGCTATTTCCTCTTCCTTATATTTCATTTTTCCTCCCCCCTCTTCTCTCTAATTGTCATTTCCTGCCGACTTGTTGCCATTCTTGATTATTCTTTCGAACATCTTCTGTTTTGACACCTGGGTGTTTGGGGAGGCACACACTCGCCCATAGAACTATGGTACCCAATGTTTTGAGCAAGGGAACGCTTTTATTGTCAATGCTCTCCCTGGTTGCTGAACCTGATCTCGATTGACTAACGGTTCTTAAGGTGGCGATTGCGGGGCGTATGCTCACGATGCACCCCTGGGGGACTCCCATCTGGTTGAGTGTCCTATCCTCTAATTGTGGCTGCATGGTGGGTATGGGGGCTTATTCGTGAATGAAATTATTACCTACTCGTTTCTATGCCTCTGAATGATCCTCTTACAACTTTCCAGGCTCATGGGATGGGCGACTAGGTCCTAGAGTCAGACTGTTGGAAGACCAGGCTCTGTAGCCCTTGCTACATTGGGCCCACACCAAGCTACTCCTTTGACCCTCCCGACTATCCCCCCCTCCCGCACAAAGTGTTGCTTGTTTCTGTTTTAATTAAGCGGAGCATGAGTTTGACTCATATGGTTGCTTCAGTATGATTTTGCCCCCATATGTTTAACAACTTTTGCTCTGTTGAATCAAAGTTGAAATCTCAATGTTTTTGTAACTGCACCGTGTTAGATAATGTTCCAGCGGTCTGTCGGACATTTCTTCACAGTGCTGACATTTTCTCTCATCTTCTGGAACTTGTAAGCCTATTTCCCATGTACATGGTTATCCAAGCCTGATGTGATGTAAGTGTACTTCNATCCAGTGTAATTGGCCTGTTATGTTGGACATTGTCTTCTGTGGTGGCATCGTTATGTTCTGGTCTTGTCCTTACTCTCATTGTGGGAAGAGTAAATAGTCCGTGATTTGGGTGTTCATGGTAGGTTGTTCTGTTCTTAGGTGAATTGCTTCAAGAATTTGTAATCTTCTTGCATCTTGGGTTCTGTCTATTATGCATGATTCTTGTTCAACATTTCTGAAATGTTGAACAAGAATACATGCATAATAGACAGAACCAAGATGCAAGAAGATTACAAATTCTTGAAGCAATTCACATAAGAACAGAACAACCTACCCTGAACAACCCAAATCACGGAACTATTTACTCTTCCCACAATGAGAGTAAGGACAAGACCAGACACAAACGATGCCAACACAGAAGACAATGTCCAACATAACAGGCCAATTACACTGATTATCTTTGTATGTAGATGCCAGCTGCCTCGTATGGGCCAATAGGCCTTCTGCGGTTACCTCTATTCTATGTTCATATGTTTCACCCCATTTATCCCCTATGTATCCCCTATGTATCCCCTATGTTTTCACCTTTATTGTTTTATCACCTGACCCAGTGCGGGTATATAATCAAACCACATTGTAACATTTCCTCACTTGAGAATGAACCATGGAGGTTCGAAACGTCGTGCAAATTGTTTAAGTAAGTGTATACATTCTATAGTAATCCACATCTTTCTTCACCCAGAAATTACGAAAATGAGTTTGGAGAACTCTTATATATATATATATATATATATATATATATATATATATATATATATATATTATATATATATATATATATATAATATATATATATTATATATATATAATTGATTATATTTTGATAATTTTGTCATTTGTTTACAGTGACACATGGCTGTATAGTTGCGACATTGAAGCTGTATATGCCTGATGGTCAGGAAGCAAAAGCCAGGTAAAATAATATTTTAGGTCTTGGGTTTCAATAACATGAATTGCAGAGTTTGAGCTTGACTATTGTCTCTTTTACCGTATCGCTGAAAAGTCTATAAATTAATTTCCTCTCCCTTTTTTCAGTGACATTTCACGTTGTATTTTTTTCTTTATTATATTTATAATCAAAGTTATCATAAAGGTAAAAGATCCCCATCTCTGGACAGTCACTGGTCTCGAGACATTGGCACTGGTCAAACTCTGTAGCTCTTGTACCTGTGCATATGTAGAATGGAACCACAAAATCCCAAGTACAGTACTCTTTGAATGTCTCCAAAAGCATATTGAAACATGAAATGTATATATAAAAAACCTATGAGGATAAACCTTTTAACATTCCTATAAAAATCCCAAGTTCAGTTTCATAAAGTTAAGGAGCTATATTTGATTTAAATTTTTTTTTCTGCCACATTTATAGTTCTTACACACAAAGGGACATTATGGGTAATAAATGTTTTTTAGGCACCGGTTTCTGAATTAGTCCTGTTTCTAGTCTCCATACTCCAAACATAAGTACAGTATCTCCATATCAATTAATACTGCCACCAGCATGTACCAAAACACACACCAGGATACTTTGCATATTAATATCAGCCCTTAATGCTCAGTGGTATACAAGGAATAAATAACTGAGGATTGGTTGCCAGTCTTTAGTCTCTGGATGCATTGGCATGGAAAAAAAGGCACTACAGCAGTATGAAAATTCTATTGAAGAGCACTAACACAGTCATGTCCTATAATAAGAGGCATTAATGCTTGTTGTTTTCCAAGAAATGACCCATCAAACATTGGGGTTTCCTGAGGCAGGAGTCTGATGCACCTGGATGTTTCCTGTTGTTGGGGACAGGAAGCCTGTTAGGCTTATTAAAGTTCCCACCTGGGCTAATAACTAGGCTTTCTCAGAATGCAACCCATAACACCTACCTTGCTCTCAAGTATATATTTACTGCTAGGTGAACGGAAGTATCAGGTGAGAGTAAATGTGCTCAAATGTGTCTCCTGTGTAGATATAGAGTCCGGGACCTTGAGTTGTAAAACAACTCTTCTGACCTCTGAACCAACTGTTATGCCAAGAGTGTTGCCTAATAGTAAGCAAATGAAAAGTAGTATAATATAGAGTACAGGTATAATATACATCGCTATACAAGCAAAATTTCCTTACAAATGGGTACTACTGTTTTTTATTAATACAGAAGAGATATCTCTGTGGGTATTACATGTACAGTACAGCATCTATTCCAGTGTCATTTTAAAGAACAATGTTGCCTCTCAACTCCCACCAAAAGTTTTGCAATAAACTCACAACTACTGTCCCACTGTGAATGTCAATAACTCAAGTGTCCAGAGACCTGTAACTTGACCCTAATGGCATTAAATAATTACCATGAGGGAAACCCCATTCCCCACAACTGATTTCAAGTTTGCCTCCTTTATTATTCAGTATAGTGCAGTACTAATACTGTATTTACAAATTAGGTTCGTTAAAATGGCACTCTTGCTCAATGATTTCAAATCACTCGGTGAAGGAATAATTGTGTTTGCAGTCCATCAACAGCAGTGGGTGGAGCAGTGTCTAGTGTGTCTGCTCAGGAACTATACCAGCTACGGACATACCTGCAGGAAGCTCAGCATCGGGAACAACAAATTGAAACGAAATTGGCGACTTTACAACGTCTGGTTTCATCTACTCAGGTAAGAGAAGTTGAGGTGCTGTATACAGGTAATTTGTGAAGTACTGTCCAACATTGGATTAAGTGAATGTGGAGTTACATAAATGAGTTCTGCGATATGAAGTTTCGAAGCTAATGTGTAAATTTAAAGCTGTGCAGGTTGAGAATGAATTAATGCAAATCATTTGTGCTTATCATTGAGCCTTACTTTACTTACCTTCTGGTTATATATATGAATCGGTGTACATTACCAGCATTTTTGACTAGGAACAATTACATGGCTGGCCAAGAATGAAGTGTATCAAAAGGTTGGACACAATTTTTTACCCACACATTCCCTCCTCTAATCATTTGAGAATGTTGGAGTCGTAAGGAAATGTTTCAGATAGTCTTGCAATTCTCTTATCTCAGTAATGTATGTAAAGCACGTGAATATCAATGATGAATGTCATGGTGGCTGGATTTTTCTTGTCATAACCTTATCTATCTATATAAATAAGAAGTCTGTCTGTCCTGAGGTTGGTGGCCAGATGTCTAGGGCTAGTGTCACTGACTTACACACATGAAGCATGTGGGGTAGGGGAGCATCATTGTATATACAGTATGCTTTCAGCTTTTGTAATTCTCTCTTCAATTATACAGATTTTTTAGGTTCTAAATATATATACTGTATATATATGGTATATATTTTTTCTTTTGTACTGATATAAGGCTAAATGCTGTATATGTGCTATAATGTTAAATGTTGCCTAAATAAAACTTGACAATAATGGTGTGAATGAAGTAAGAGAAGGAGTAGTGGTGGTGGTGTTGTCATGGTCTGATACTCCTGTAGTAATGTTTTACAGTGTTACTATTCTGTATTCCTTTACCATCTAGTACACTATATTTCTAGTAATGTTTTAATTATCTTCAACAGGAAGCAGCTACTCACAGCTGGAAAGCAATGATTGACGAAGACCGATTACTTCAGCGACTTGAAACTCTTGAAGCTCAACTTACTACATATGCTAAAGTACGCCTACAATGTAATTTTGTTGTTTTAACTTTCATGATGGTGGGACTGAAGGTTTAACGTACGACGAGTAAGCTCGCTCTGTGTAGGTTGATTTTTAATTAAACTTAATTGTAATATTAGCTTTATTTTAATTGCCATAGTTTAGCAAGTTTTATGCATTGAAACGTAACATACCTAGTCAGAAACTGGGCGGCGGGGACATTTTTCCTTGCAACCACTTCAAGACATACCAGTCATACCTAAATATCATAAATATGGAATAACTATTTAAAGGCAATAATACTTTATGTATGGTTTTGTTAATTTCAAATGATATTGCTTAAATTATTATATGCTATAATGTACTGTATATCAGTCTTAACATTTATGTTTATACTAAAGATAACAGAGGGATTTAGAATTATCTTGGTGTTCTGGGTAGTCGTTAATGATAACAGTTGTAATATTTGTAGTGTATAGAATAGAATCTTAATTGGGTAGTAATTATGTATTGTATTTGTAACATAAGACAGAAGGGATAAACCACAACTAAGTATTCATGTCTGCTAATATTGTAATGTCTCTTGCACTGTAGAATTACCCTGAAGACAGTGTTCGAGAAGAGATGAGGAGATTACTGGACGAGAAGGGTCAGTACGAAACCACTGCCAAAGAATCACTGAGACGAGTTTTACAGGAAAAGTTAGATGCTGTCACAAAACTTGCAGATTTAGAAAGGTAAATGTTGTACTGTATCTGCTCGGGAAAGATTTAAATTTTATCGTTCATATGATAAAAGCATATACAGTACTGTGCTATTAACATTTTATGGAATTTAATTTTACTTTGTAACTTTCTTCCCTCTTTTTTCCAGAACATTAAGTACATCAGAAGATGAATTAGCTCATATGAAGGAAATATTTGAAACTACTCAAAAGGAGCTTGTTGAATTGTTAGAGAAGCAGTCTGCTCAAAGTGAACAAGTTGCACAACTAACAGAAAAATTAAAGGTGGTTATTAACACATCCAATGTTTCTTATTTATTGTAACTATCTCTGTTAATTTTTAGCTATTGATTTTAACCCATATTTAATAGGGGACTCCCCCCCCCCAGAGGTGTACTGTAGTCATTTTGGGTTATATTTCCATAATGATCCTCACTTCAGTATTGTTTTAGCTTTTTATAGAAGAGTAACAAATTTAGATGTTCTACTGTATATGATGCAGCAATGTGTGGGGCAAGCAGGTGAACAGGCAGAGTTTTGGACTTATTTGCTGTTTACATAGTGGACATAGTGGACGATAGGCAACATTAACTATGAGTACCTTGCAGGGTACTGACCTGCATATGGGTACCTTGGCAGGTAACCTTCATGTGTGGTTACTGGTAAAGGTCAAGTCAACCTGTTCTATGTGCATAATAGTGCAGGTAAACTTGCCTATTGCTTTTGGGATTGAATTTGAATTGATTTAAAGCATATTTTGCTAACTTCAAGGCATAATATACTTTATTAGACTCGTTTCTGTATGACCAGATATATATATATACTCATGTATATTCATATGTAATCATATGTTTGATATTTTTGCAGGCTGCAGAGGACCAGTTAAAGGATGCAGAAGAAAACTATGAACAGGAAAAAAGAATTACAAAACAAATTATCTGAGAAATCTAGTGAAGAAAATAAATTAATGGCTAGAATAGAAAGTATAACAGCAGAAAGTGACTTCACCAAAGAACAATTATGTGCCATGAAAGCTAAATATGAGAATATTAAAAATGGTGAAATAAGTGGACTTATAAAGCCAGTTAAAGACTCTTCAGGTACACTTAATTTGTTTTGCTTTAAGAGAATGTGTCGCTATGTAATAGGAAAGGAATGGAAATTCTGTGTTTACTTTGGTACTTTCTTTGTTATTTTTCTTTCTAAAAGTAAAAGTAACTATTTTCTCATGTTTCTAGTTCTGCTTGATTACTAAACTGAGTTTGTCTATTTGATGATCTATTTTCTTATGAGGTGCAGAGCTTTAGCAGTTATTCATTTATATTTGGCTTGTTAGGTTGAAAAGCTATCTTCTTGGGTTCTAATTATTTGTTGTTAACATATTTTATGCTATTACACTAGGTGTCCAGCCACTTCAGGTGGACAGTAGGGTGAGGGTCTTGTTTCTTGCAAGTCAGCATTCAATTCCTGACAGTCCCAGTGGTTGAACACCATTAAGGATGGTATAAATAGCCTAAGCATCCCAAAAGTACCCTTTTGGGATGCATTTTATCATCTCGATAAACTTGCACGAATTTGATTTGTACACCTTGGTTACATTTTTCAAAGTCTTTCACAAAAGTCTGTATAGCCAATCATAGTAGCCCAACAACTGTCAGAAGCTGGAACATCCTTCTATGAAACCTTGTTCTCCTGAATTGTGTAATTTAGTCAAGAGTTCCAGATGATTGGGCCTGTGGTGAGTTCATAGACTTGCTGTTGATGGCCCTTGTTATTCCAGGGGCATTTTAATAATGGACAGATATATAGGCCATTGTCGGTATCCCATTAATGAAAACGTCCCTTGGGGTCATTCTCAGCTGTGTGAGATTTAAATTGTCATGAGGAGGTTGCACATAAAACTTTAGAGCTAAAGGTAAATTTGGATTATACTCTGTTGGTTATCTAATGTGAAAACCTTATTCTTATTTTTGTTTAAGAAATTGTATCGAATAAGCATACTTTAACCATGTCTTTAGGCACGTTAACTAGCATGCAACAGTGGATCAAAATGAAATGAAATGAATAAAGCCTTACCATTCTGTTAGGGTACATTTTTATTACATTTTGAAAATCAGATTTGCTTAATGTATGCATAATAAGGCAAAGAAAAAATGGGATGTTTATGTAATACTGTATTAAACAAAATCCTGTAATTAGTTGTGGTTAATTTATTAATTTGTATGATCAATGGAGAAATTTGTGCTTGATGCTTTGTGGTTACAATATCATTGATATCTGCAGTGTGGATATGTTAAGTATAGAGCCTTGTGACATCAACAAGCCCTA
>WNGS01163002.1:5406088-5429790 GCA_020271785.1 Procambarus virginalis | reverse complement strand
GTTTTATTTTGAAATTAAATCTGGGTGAGACAAATAAAAATATGCTGCACAAATGATGTTAGGTAAGGAGAAGGGTAAAAATGTCAAAAACTTTATTCATTGAATACTTAAAGCTATAATTATGATATATGGACTATTAAAAAAGAAAGAGGAAGTAGGGGTCCAAGACCTTTCCTGTTACACAACTTGGGTGTGGAACAAGTAATTATCAAAAGAAGGCACCATGCCGGGAAGGCTATATAGCAGTAAGGCAGGTGGTGAGGCAGCCACTTATTTGAGAAATGCTTATTTATTTACCTTATAAGCTGAGGCAACTTATTTTATTTGAGGAATACTCAGCTGATTCCTCTACATTTAGCAGTAACAAATTTGTGTCCAAGACTCTTCCTGTTACACATTTGGCTGTGTGTAACCAAACTAGAAGTGCTCTACAAATCAAGGGACCCAGAATGTGGAAGAATGACCCCCGAATCATGTCAAAGGCTGTACCTCTCTCAACCAGTTTAAGAGTAAAACAAAGTACTACCTAATTAACTCCATGTAACCTACCTTACCCCCTAAATGTCAACCATGTCTGCTCTCATGTGCACATCTTTCATGTGTATTATATATACTGTACTGTATATAAAACGCTGAACTGTAATGCCAATCCTGACCTCAAAAGCTTCATTGAAGAAAGCTTCTTCTACTCCCTACTATAGCACATAACTGTATGTACTTTCCTGAATAAAATTATAATACCTAAATAAATTCCCTGTAACCTACCTTACCCCTATATTGTCAGCCCATGTCTGTTTTTTTTAAGCAACGCTGTTGTTGACCTAATTGTATTTGTGCTGTTTTTTCTGCCATGTTCTCCTCTTTTTTATTTTTTATTTGTTCTCAACACATTTTATACTTAATCTCAATTAGTATCAAGTTTTAGTCTTTAATGTTTTTCCTGCCCGAAACACTTTGCGTAATAGGGCTTTAGGCATCGTATGTACTAGCTCTATCTATAAATCTATCAATTTTTGTATAACCTCTTGTATGTATGTACTTTATCTGAATAAACATTTGCATTTGAATTTGAATTTGACAATGCTGTTTGTTCACAACGTGCACAATTGTGATTTCTGCTATGTTACCCCCCTTTTTATTCCTTCTTTCAACCGTTTATACCTAATCTCGATGCTATTAAGTTTTAGTCTAAGTGTTTTTTCCCCCACACTTGCTCGAAATGCTATGAGTATTAGTGGCTTTAGGTAGTATGTACTAGCTCTGTCTATATATCCAACATTGTGTTTGTAAATCAACTGTATGTACTTTTCCTGAATAAAATTTATTTATGTATTTATTATTAATCAGTAAGTGTTAAAAGAAGGCACCAAGCTGGGAAGGCTATGTAGCACCATTGTGTGTAACAATAAACTAATTTTCTTTTTAACAAATAATGCACCTGTATGGTAAAACAAATCCTGTCAGCTGTAAAAATATTGATGCAGTTATTTAAATAAAAAATATAATGAAAGAAATATTACTGGTTTATTTTTTCCTATTTTGTACTGTACAGTATTTCCAAGGAAGTGAAAAATTGAGACATAATGCACAATTAATGAATGATTAAAAAATGATTAGCATGGATTAGCAGTTCAAAAGAAATATGACTATTACATATCAACATGAGATCTTAATGATCCATGGTTAACATGATTAATTAATAAGGATAATACAGTAACTTGTAATAATACAAGCTATAATTAAAATCTTTATGACTGATATTTTTTATGAAGAAGATTAGGTATACACAGCAATGTGCTGATACCCTATTCTATATGGAATATTGCACAGTGTAGATAAAAAATTAGCTATAAGTTTATCTAATACCATCTCATAGGATAGTTAGACATACATGGAATCAAGGTACAAAATACCAGCCTCAATACAAAAACAAATCAACTCTGACTAAACAACTCTTCACGAGTTTCACAAAGAGGTAAGCACTGAATTTATTTTTCTGCATGATTCAGTGCTTACTCTTGTGAAAATCGTGAAGAGTTGTTTAGTCAGAGTTGATTTGTTTTTTGTATTGAGGCTGGTATTTTGTACCTTGATTCCATGTATGTCTAACTATCCTATGAGATGGGAGTATTAGATAAACTTATAGCTAATTTTTTATCTACACTGTGCAATATTCCATATAGAATAGGGTAGCAGCACATTGCTGTGTATACCTAATCTTCTTCATAAAAAATATCAGTCATAAAGATTTTAAATTATAGCTTGTATTATTACAAGTACTGTATTATCCTTATTAATTAAATCATGTTAACCATGGATCATTAAGATCTCATGTTGATATGTAATAGTCATATTTCTTTTGAACTGCTAATCCATGCTAATCATTTTTAATCATTCATTAAATTGTGCATTATGTCTCAATTTTCACTTCCTTGGAAATACTGTACAGTACAAAAAGATAGGATAAAAATAAACCAGTAATATTTCTTTCATTATATTTTTTTATTTAAATAACTGCATCAATATTTTTACAGCTGACAGGATTTGTTTTACCATACAGGGCATTATTGTTAAAAAGAAAATTAGTTTATTGTTACACACATGGTGCTACATAGCCTTCCCAGCTTGGTGCCTTCTTTTAACACTTACTGATTAATTAATAAATAACAATAAATAAATTTTATTCAGGAAAAGTACATACAGTGATTTACAAACACAATGTTGGATATATAGACAGAGCTAGTACATACAATACCTAAAGCCACTAATACTCATAGCATTTCGAGCAAGGTGTGGGGGGAAAAAAAACTTAGACTAAAACTTAATAGCAATCGAGATTAGGTATAAACTGTGTTGAAAGAAGGAATAAAAAAGGGGGGGGTAACATAGCAGAAATCAGCAATTGTGCACGTTGGTGAACAACAGCATTGTCAAATTCAAATTCAAAATGCAAATGTTTATTCAGATAAAGTACATACATACAAGAGGTTATACAAAAATTGATAGATTTATAGATAGAGCTAGTACATACGATGCCTAAAGCCACTATTACGCAAAGTGTTTCGGGCAGGAAAAACATTAAAGACTAAAACTTGATACTAATTGAGATTAAAGTATAAAATGTGTTGAGAACAAATAAAAAATAAAAAAGAGGAGAACATGGCAGAAAAAACAGCACAAATACAATTAGGTCAACAAACAGCGTTGCTTAAAAAAATAACAGACATGGGCTGACAATATAGGGGTAAGGTAGGTTACAGGGAATTTATTAGGTATTATAAATTTTATTCAGGAAAAGTACATACAGTTATGTGCTATAGTAGGGAGTAGAAGAAGCTATTCTTCAATGAAGCTTTTGAGGTCAGGATTGGCATTACAGTTCAGCGTTTTATATACAGTACAGTATATATAATACACATGAGAAGATGTGCACATGAGAGCAAGACATGGGTTGACATTTAGGGGGTAAGGTAGGTTACATGGAGTTAATTAGGTAGTACTTTGTTTTACTCTTAAACTGGTTGAGAGAGGTACAGCCTTTGACATGATTCGGGAGGTCATTCCACATTCTGGGTCCCTTGATTTGTAGAGCACTTCTAGTTTGGTTACACACAGCCAAATTGTGTAACAGGAAGAGGTCTTGGACACAAATTTGTTACATGCTAAATGTAGAGGAATCAGCTGAGTATTCCTCAAATAAAATAAGTTGCCTCAGCTTATAAGGTAAATAAAATAAGCATTTCTCAAATAAGTGGCTGCCTCACCACACTGCCTTACTGCTATATAGCCTTCCCGGCATGGTGCCTTCTTTTGATAATTACTTGTTCCACACCCAAGTTGTGTAACAGGAAGAGGTCTTGGACCCCTACTTCCCTCTTTCTTTTTTAATAGTCCATATAGTCATAATTATAGCTTTAAGTATTCAATGAATAAAGTTTTTGACATTTTTACCCTTCTCCTTACCTAACATCATTTGTGCAGCATATTTTTATTTTGTCTCACCCAGATTTAATTTCAAAATAAAACCAAACTAAATAAATTAGAAATGGGTATGTATAGCTAAGGTACACCCTTACTACTAGGTGAACAGGGGCATTTGGTGATAGTAAATGATCCCATCAGGCAGGGCTCATCACCTTCTCTCATATTTCATGTTCACCAGTGTTTATGTACTTGATAACTACGGGTATAATATCTTGCTATTATAAAACTAATTCTAATATCATAAAAGACATATTTACTTTAAGTTTCAAGCAGAGAATGCATATATAACTAACACGAAGGACTCCTCTTCATGAGATTCACCAGCTATAATATTTTGTTCATGTTCCAAAATCTTAAAATCGATCCCAGTGTTATGTTGTAGAGAAAAATTGAATTTATATCCAGTTTACGTAAAGCTACGAGTGGTCGACACCACACTTAGATCCCGGACCAAACTTACGAAGGTTTTTCGACTTGGTGTAGCTACCTGAATACCGATGTAGCCACCACGAAGGCGCTAAGAAGGAAAACATTCATAAGTACCTTCATGAATCTGGCCCCTGGTGTATAGGTTCCAGAGCCTATTGGGCTCTTTCATATCGGCATTTGAAGCTGAGTATGGAGACTTCGTATCGTATTCAACGAGTACAGTATACGGTATTGACACAAAAATATTTAATGTCCATGTGGTTCCTATAGGTGCTTAGTTTCCATCTGTGATATCTCTGTGGGAAGGAGGTAGGTTGATGGGAAGGGAGGGCGTAGCACATATCATAGAAGACAGTCAATATCAATACGAGTACAGTATACATGTTTAGACCCCCCCACCCGCTCCTGGTTCTTGGTGACTGACAAAACTGTTGTTGCAGCAACGGCGGCGGCGGTGCAGCAGGACATCACGCTCATCGTGGTGCTGGCGGTGCTGGTCCCACTCGTCCTCCTCCTCCTCGTGGTCGTCTTCCGCAAGTTCAACCGTAAGGACCGCCAAGACGGACCCATGTACGAGATCGCTGCCTCAGGTCGGTACAGCTCGCCGGCCGCCTTTTATATATAGAAGCCATCGTTTGTAGTTTCACGTATTAGAGCAGATAGTAGGGGCTACATGCAGTAATGGGAAGTCATTGCAATAGATGACCAAGAGTTGGAAAGGAGGGATCCAGGAGCTGAGATCAGTCCTGGGACCTCTGTTAAGCTAGAACATGTTATATATATGTGTGTGTGTATATACTTTTATACCAATATTCAGAGTACCTTCGATGTTAGCATTTCCGACGCTGATGAGTGATGGAGAGAAATAGAGATGTAGCTCCACACCAGTTTGGTGTTGGAGTGATTTGGTACTCAAGAGACAGATATACTTTTGGGAAATTATTTTATGAATAACACGCTGTGTTATTGCATAGCAATAACGTAAGTCAATACCATTGCTGTGACGCAGGTCAATACAATTCAAATACTTTATAAATTTCAATACATTCATATACAATTTCAATACATTCAAGTGTCATAATTGCAGCATAACACATTGGAACTTTTGTTTTTAAGCCAGACTCATCTCTCCCGCAGATTACCCGATGCCCTTCTACTCGGACACGGCCAAGAAACTGAAGGGCCTGGCACCTGACTTGACACAGGGAGTGGGCATGGCTCCCCTTCCCCCTACTGCCCTTCCCCTCTGCTACGACCATGCCTACAGCGATCCTGCCTCCGTCTCCAGTGGTCACAAGTCCAGCGTGGGTATGGTGGGTTCCATCTATGAGGAACACTACTCGGCCCCAGCAAGTGGCAGGGGTCACTCTGGTAGTGCTACTCCTGCATCAGAGCACCACTATGATGTGCCCCACATGCGCCCTTCCCATGACTCTCCCGCGCCCTCCGAGGCCTGCCACTTGCTGCCTTCCAGAGCCCTGGTGACGCCTACAGTGGAAGGCAGCGTGGGTAGCAGGTGCCTCGATTCACCAGTTTCTTCATTGGAGAAGCCCCCAAGGAGCGACTCCCCAGCCTCTCTCTCCAGTGAAGCTACCTCCAGTGAGTATACCCTCCTCATTGGTTCTGCACTGTCCCTGTTGGCCTGCACTATCCCCGTTGGCCTGCACTGTCCCCGTTGGCCTGCACCTTCCCTGTTGGCCTGCACCTTCCCTGTTGGCCTACACCAATGGGGAGGGTGTAGGCCAACACCCTACTAACCGGGCTGTGGTGGGTATGTGGGCCTGTGGGCCGCTCCAACAGCCTGGTGAACCAAACTCTCACAAGTCAAGCCTGGCCTCGGTCCGGGCTTGGGGAGTAGAAGAACTCCCAGAACCCTATCAACCAGGTATCAACTATTTGTATCTACAGAATCAAGCTATTAGCTCTTGGACCCCACCTTTCTAACCAATTTATTTTTCCTCTGTTATGTAAAAAAAAACTACATATATTTCTCTCTAACGCACATGTGCATATACACACACATCCCCAGGAAGCAGCTCATAACAGCTGTCTAACTCCCAGATACCTATTTACTGTTTGGTGAAAGGGGCATAGGGTGAAAGAAACTGCCCATTTCTCCGCCGGGGATCGAACCTGGACTCTTAGGACTATGATTCCCGAGCACTGTCCACTCAGCCATCAGGCCCACTAATGTATGTGTGTGTGTACTCACCTAGTTGTACTTGCTGGGGTTAAGCTCTGACCCTTTGGTCCCGCTTCTCAACCATCAAGCAACTGATGTACAGATTCCTGAGCCTACTCAGCTCTTATCATATCTGCATTTGAAACTGTGTATGGAGTCAGCCTCCACCACATCACTGCCTAATGCATTCCACTTGTTAACTGCTCTGACGCTGAAAAAGTTCTTTCTAATGTTCTTGTGGCTCATTTGAGTACTCAAAGTGTCCCTGTGTTCCTTTGTTCGCGTACCACCCATGTTAAAAAGTTTATCCTTATCTGCCCTGTCAATTCCTCTGAGAATTTTGTAGGTAGTGATCATGTCTCCCCTTACTCTTCTGTCTTCCAGAATCATGAGGTGCATCTCACGCACCCTTTCCTCATAACTCATGCCTCTTTGTTCTGGGATTAGCCTAGTGGCATACCTTGAAACTTTTTCCAGCTTTGTCTTGTGCTTGACAAGGTACGGGCTCCATGCTGGGGCCACATACTCCAGGATTGGTAACTTAGGTTACCACGTACGTACCACGTACCATATGATCTCCGAGGCTAGGTAACTTAGATTGGTCTTACATATGCGGTGTACAATGTTCTGAATGATTCCTTACACAGGTTCCTGAAGGCTGTTCTGGTGTGTGTGTGTGTGTCCTTTTTCACGGCTGGTTGCTGTGTTGATCTCCGACCCTTGACCCCACTACACCTTGAGTGATGTTAACTGGTCTAGCGTCTCTCTTTATTAAACACCAACTTTAATAACACTTAACAAATATGAGTTCTATGCTGGTGCTTTATGTTCCAGGACTAGTATTTTGACAAATTTATTTTTTAATTACTTGAATGGTGTTGCTTTTGCTAGTTTTACATGTGCTGGTGATGATATCCTACTTATTTATGCCTCTGGAGTTAAGACTCGTGATATATTCACATCAAAGTGCAATACAGTATTTTTAACTTTCATTGATACTGGCCTTGTTGGACTGCCCAGGAAAATGAACAGGCATAGATGAATGCACATCTAGCAAGAAGAAAAATAATTTAATTTCATTACAGTATTCCTGTAGTCATGCAAGCTATAAGATGTAGTACAAACTGCTGGAACACAATTCTCACTCGCCTCTTACAGGTTCACGGCCCACATCAGCATCATGCTCAGAGGCTGCACGAGATGCCCAGCCTCCAAAGGATTTACTGGTGACTGAGGGTGCAGCTTGGGGCGTCATGACATCCGTAGGGGGACGGTTAGTAGTAGCAGAGTATGGGGTGGTGCTGACCATCCCAAGTGGTGCCCTCCCCCCAGAAGCACGCCAACAGCTGTATGTGTCTGTGGCTCCCAACTTGCACCCTGTTCCTAATCTCACGGACAGACAGGTGAGTCGAGTGTCTGTGGCACACAAGTTAGGTCCCTTTTATTTTTTTTGTACTTTTTAGTTTCACAGACAAGCAGATACCTTATTTATACTCAAAATTATATTTCACCCAAATGTTATAACAATACAGTACTAGTATAATATCACGCAAATGTTATAACAATACAGTACTAGTATAATATCAGTTACAGTACAGTATTAACATTGGTGATGCTAATGTTTTACCTGTGACTTTACAGACACTACTGAGCCCTGTAGTGACATGCGGGCCACCCACCGTGGCACTTCTGAAACCTGCTGTGCTGTCCTTTGAGCACTGCGCCTCCTTGCAGCATGCTGCCTGGCAACTCCATGTCTTTGCTGCAAATACACCGACCTCCACAGGCAATGCCACCACTTCCTCTTCCTCCTCCTCTTCCTCACCCTTCTCCATCAGTGAAGAGCCCTGGACCAGAATCATCACAATGGGAGAGGAGAGGATTGACACACCTGTCTTTACACAGCTCGACGGTGCTCAGGTGAGATGCCCATCTCTACTCAAAGTAGAACAAATCTAATGGTTTAATGTTTTTAATTTTATTCCTATGGTTCATTTTGGCTGAGAAATCACTTCATAAACTATAATATTTGCATTGTAGAATAATTCATATACAGTACCAAGGGACCCCTCGTATCTGGCTCTGTTTTCAGATTCTTGGATTACCTGAAACGGTAATCCATTTCAGGTAATGTTATCCATTGTATACAGTACATCGGGGCATTTTTGTTAAATTGGGTTCTACTTGTTATAAGTCGGTGTATTCTTAATAAAACATTATTACAGTACACTAGTGTACAGGCATCTAAATACTGTACCAAAATAAAAATACCGTACAGTACTTGAAAAATTACAGAAATATTACTTCATGTTCTTTTCCTTTATTATCCAAATTTTTAGGTCTCCAGACTCCCAGAGGTACTGATAAATACAGATACTATACTGCAGTTGAGATCACTCAATACATAACCAGTGTGCTTCATGTAGTGAGATCGTTGAAGGTGCATGACAACAGGGTGCCTGGTAGAGGCTTAATGAAGATACGATTAGGTATCATAATTGAATAGAATTTTTACCTCTCCTAGGTACACATGATGACGGAGACACTGCAGAGGTTTGTTTTGATTGGAGAGAGTGCCGGATCAAATGCTGCAGTAAAGCAGGTGAAAGTGGTGACTGCTGCTCCTCCTCCCGCCCTCGGGCACCCTAACCGTCACCCTCCATGTCATGCAGGACACCTCTGCAGCCCTTGCCTGTAAGTAACCTGTATCTATAGGAGTGGGGAGGGCTGCCTATCTTTAAGGATAAGATTAGGGATAATGATCCTGGTCCCGTGCAACCAAAGACCTCATAACACAATTTACAGTATTTAGCTTTTAAACCACAGTTTTCCCATTAAGCTAAAACATTTTTAATGAGGTGTATCATTTTGAGAAACTATATGAGATGTTTTGTTTTGTAATCGATTTCCGTATCTTTGGAAATTATTGCCTTTAAGATTGGAAATTATCTGACAGATTAATACTTTGACTGTATAGAGAAATTATATTAGCAAGTTATGCATTAGGTACAGTTCTGTTTTCAATTTGTTTATGCAACAGATGTGACGCAGCAAGAGCGACGTCGTGGGGCATCGCTTCTGGATAAACCAAAGATGTTGTTACTTCAGGACTGTGGTGCCAACCTATGCCTGACCCTCGATGACCTCGGTCCAGGTTGGCGAATCAGACCTGGTCAACACTATAAGGTAATTTATTTTATCGATGGTTTTTAGTTGCTTTGTAATGTTCTATTAATTCAATGAATGTACTGTACTGTAATTTAGCTCGTAATTCAAATTCAAATCAAAAACTATTCATAAATGTCTACTAGATACATTTATAGTTGGGTTAGTTTACATAGTTACAGGGAATTATTTACTTAAGAGAGAGTTATAAATGTTCCAGTGTTTAGCTTATCTGTGTGCACTAACGGTGCATTTTTCCCATGATGGTACTGGTGCTCTCTAAAATTATCGAGGCTACTGTTTTGTGCTTGCATGCCCTTTCAAGGCGCTTATGAGGGATATCCAAACGAAAAAAATGTATACTGTCTATTTACTGCTCAATGAAATCAATAAAACATTTAGGCTGTTGAACCCCCCCCCCCCCTTCCTGAAAGTATTCTGGAATAGAGATGAGAGTTATTTCAAAATGTTTAAAACGATAACACTAAGTTTAGTACTATACTAAATACCTTTTGTACAAAAAGGTGTAGCAAAACTCTGAAAAGTACGGCCGTCATAAACACTCACTTGACACCTAACGAGTGTCAGAATGAAGAGCAAATCCCTTTTAAAGACATCTAAAATGTGGAGAAACAAGACACATGTGTTCTTGCATAGTACTGTAGATAATATTTTACCTGTAAGGACTTCATCAAATTTAGTAAACCCTTACAGGAGAATCATCATCTTCACTATTAAGTTCTAATCTCTTCGTGATGTTTCTCTACATCATCATTGTCAGCATGTTGTGTTCTTCACCCAAGAGGAACACAGACAAATATCTGCTGGTGCACAACTTGTCAATATATGATGGCTATGTGAGGCCCAAATAGCAATAATCTGCATGAGCAGTGAAACTTGACCTTGGGTCTGGCTATATGTACCAGTAAATAAAGCACATTTACTACAAAAAATATACAATTACAAAAATTACCCTTCTCCACCAGGAAATATCTTTGAGACCTTGTGGGGTGCCAAGAATGACCCAGTGAGTGCGGCCTTCACTTTAGAACGTACAGAGGGGTCATCGGCACCTCTGGCATGTCGAATGGTGGCTCAGCAAAAGGGGTCATCTACACATCGTCAGGTCATCAGGATCAACTCTGACTTTCCATATGCCCCTGTCACTGCCTCTCCAGCACACATAGCTCCAAGGACATCTACAGGTAAGAATTTAATACTTTGTAGGGTGAATTTAGTAACAAATAAGGTACAGTATAGTAGTTTTAACATGCAAAATTACTATTTGTCACATTTTAATAATTTTCATTTGGTAGAACCCTTATTTCTAGTGTATTCTACTGGTGCCTTCTCTAAGCAAATGTTGCACCTATTAAGACAGATTGATAACTATACTATTTGCGAACCTCTTATTTATTAAAAAACAAATTTCATTACATACCAAATTTCTGCAACAGTGACATCAAGCAGCGGGTGTTCATCGTTGGTGGAGTTGACACCAGAACCTGGTGCCTTCCGCCTTCCTCAACGCCTCCGCTGGGAACTCTGTCGCTGTCTTGACCCACCAAATGCAAGAGGGAATGACTGGCGAATGCTGGCTGCCAGACTTAATGTGGATAGGTAGGGCAAACTCCATTGGTGTTTGTAAATTATTACAGTATTAGTATACAAATGTATATACACTTACTTAATATAAAGACATCTCTAAAAGCAGATCATATAATTCTGGACCCTTTCCATATTCAAGAGAAATTTAGATTTCGAAACATTACCTTTTTGGGTTAATTATCTAACTAGCTGGGGTGCATGACATTGCTCAGGGTGAGAGAGGCCCCATCTTCACTACCCAAGCACCGCTGGCTACTCCAGTCTACAAACCATCAACACCACTATATGCCACTGTCACTACATACAACATACACACATTTATGAACCTAAACACGAGCTCGGCACCATGTTGCAACTAGGTTTTCGTAATTTTTTGGGGTCTCCCAACATCTAATTATGATTCAGAAAATAATGAATGCTAGATTCTCGGTGAGAATCTAGTCTAATAATAAGCAAGATTTGAATACTGTATGGTGTAAGTTGTCATTTCATGCAAGTGGGGAAAGGGATGGAAGGTTGATTCAGACCTGCCTATGGCCATTCCCCTGACAACCACAAGTCGCCCTGCAGAATTTTAAGAGGCTTGTCCCAAGCACCTGGTCTTCAACTATGGACAGAATCACACCTATTTTTATAGATTTCACATATCCTTTCAGAAATCATTCAAAATCATTCTAAAAGCACACAGAATTGTTTAAATACAGTGTATCAAAAAAGTATCAAAATTTGCAGACTATAACAAATCAGATACTGTGTCATGTCTCACTCTGCTTCAATCACTACAGTATATTACTAATTTATTCCTACCTAACTTATGTTATTTGTACATTGGGTATTACATACAATGTAAACCACATCAAATCAATTTGTTCTCAGCAAAATTCAAATTTGGCAGCCTGACGCCTGAGTGGACAGCGCTCAGGGTTCGTAGTCCTAAGGGTCCGGGTTCGAAATTCGGTGGAGGCGGAAACAAATGGGCAGAGTTTCTTTCACCCTGATGTTAGGGTACATTAGGGTGAAATAATTTCACCTAGCAGTAAATAGGTACCTGGAAGTTAGATACTGTATCTGCTACAGGCTGCTGCCTGGGAATGTGTGTGTGAAAATTAGGATCAAGGACTTGCCCAAAATGCTATGCGTGCTAGTGGCTGTACAAGAATGTGCAAACTCTTGTATATTTATAAATACAATACAATACAACATCAGAACTTTTACAAATTCTATGTTTAGACAACACACAACTCCCCAATTCCCAGAACATACTGAACATACACTCAGTACACTCTGATCTGATCATGTGCTCTTTACACTTGCAAGGTTCCTTACCTCAATACTAACCCTGACTTTAAATATTTCTAGATATAATAAATAAATATATGTCACACAAAATATAGTTGACATTCCCAGAGTCTGATAAAATCTATGCAAACACGCCATGAAAATAAAGGCACATGGAACACCATTGAAGTAAAGAATTTCTCAACCATTACACTTTTAAAATTAATTCAAATAAACACCTAATTTCATCACAATAGCAAACTGCCCTACTTGATACCAAACTATGCACACCGGTAAATCACCAATAACCTTATTGCCACTACTTAGACTTGTACAGTGTTATATCATTTTTATACTAATTACTTAATAAATATGTCCTAGTTTTTATTAATTTAAAATCTACCACCCTATCTTGCCTTGAACTATTGTAGTAACCCTGTTGCTATACTAACCTTAAATTTCAAATCTGTGCATTCTCAATGAATACCTCATTCACTAGCTTTAAATACTTTACATTTACTATACAATTTGAATATCTGCCTCCAATATTTTGATTACTTTAAGACTTGCCTGAGCTCCTATGACTGTTTCTCCACAAGAATATAAATAATACAAAATTTTTGTACAAATCCATTGTTCTCATGTTTTAAAAGAAATGATAAGTTTTAAATCACTATCTGAACACTGATAAATATTCTTCTTGATTACTTAGTCCATCCAAAATCCTGTATATTTTGTCAATACATTGTATTAACAGCTTGTGTACTAAATATACCCTGTCTTTATAAGTCTTAATAGCCTGGTCAGCAAGGCTGACACTTTTAAGATTTAGCATAAATAATTTAATTTGCCATAATTCCAGGTACTTGAACTACTTTGCTTGTAAGCCAAGCCCCACTGAACACATCTTGGACCTGTGGGAGGCACGCCACAGGGAGCCCAATGCCCTTACTGATCTCCTCAATGTTCTTCGGGTCATGGGCAGACCAGATGCTGCCCACGTCCTTGAAAGTCACGCTGGTGCCTGGATATGAGCTGTATTGCCTCTTAACATGTGCAATGCCTAGTTCAGACATGCTGTACCTATTTTGTTTCAGACAAGACCCATACCCCTCGGGATGGGCCTGTGGATGTATAATGTGCTATTCGCCTTCTTATGTCCCACAATGTGCAATTCTTGTGAATACAGTATCGACACTCAAGACATCAGTAGCTCCTTGAACCTAAAAGTTTGCTAGTGATATAAGCTCTTTCCAAGGAAATACTATGTATATGTGTGTATGTGTATATATATATATATATATATATATATATATATATATATATATATATATATATATATATATATATATATATATATATATATATATATATATAGTAACACAGAGATGGATGTGGTTAAGAGCCAGTTTTGACACTGATGGTATATAAACCAATATAATGGTGATTACAGTTGTGTTCGGATCTGTGCCGGAATTTTTGCACGACATGAAAACTTTTCATTTAAAATTCACGACACCAACAAGTGTCAGTTGCTCTGACCACTACATGTATATGGTAAAGGATGGTCATGATTAAAAGTGCCAGTACAGGAGTCATTGTAAACACATGAACGTTGCTCTCCCTTACCTCTTTGTGGTTCAGAGGAAGCTTTGAGAGCATGATGGATGCATTATATTCATCAGTGTGACAGTGCAGTGGGGCAAGATTGAGGTGGCCTAGACCACGTGCCATAGTCTGTAGAACAATCACCACAGAAGATGTTTAACTTCAGAAAAGCATGATAGTTGACAATACCACGAGCTTTCTGACCTTGTGTGTAGATTAGAAGATGACGACCATGTAGCAGCTACACTATACATGTACTAAGTGTTCAGACAGTTCGTCCATGTTTGTTTAGAGTATCATGCCTAATAGATGTTACCTCTAAGATATTTATAGCTCTATGCCACAGGTGCATGCCCAGTGAGACAGACCTCGTCTGCATTGTTGCGATCTACATGGTCGACATACTGTACTTGGTTTTGTACATATAAATTTAGTTCTAATGCGGATTAAGAGATCTGCTTTATAGTACGATTTTGTGTCATGGAAGATGTTGTATAGTTTATTTATTTACAATTGTGTGATATTGCCATAAACTGTAGTGTAAGAGACTATAAGAGTGTACTGGTATTGACATTCGGGTGTGTTGGCATGCGTACATGTGACTACCATAAGCTGTGACGGTTATGCTCTGAGACAGTCAAGAGCCAGCAGTTACAACTTGTGAATAAAGTGCTTGGTACACTAAAATACACACATAGGAGGAGGGAATCCCAGTACAGTCTCAATCGAAATCCAAGTGCATTAACCACAAATTGCCCCCTTGGTAGACTGCCTGGGGAGACGTGGAGTGACACAGGTGAATGAATATAAGGGTCTATCATTAATAACTATTTGTTGTACAGAAGCACTTCTGAAGTTTCATCTAGTCCTTGCAGAAATTTGAAAAATTTGAAGGAGACTCGTTCACCTTGTGTCATGATGTGCCTGCCAGTAGACCCCAAGGGTGGACCTACCCATGACTTGTGTAATGAGGTCATGCTCCACGACTCTTGTACGAGTGTCTCTTAGGACAGTAACATCAAGAAGATAGTGGCCACTTTTGTTACTGCTTTGAAGGATTTGCAGAGACAAATGGATGACGATGACCTGTGTGAGATATACAGCCTCAAGATACAGTAGCCTCAAACCTTCACTATATAAGCTCGCTTCTGCTGGTACAAGACCACTGCTGCTGAACTTGCAGTATTTCACACGATTAAAGTATGTGATGATTGCAGTTTATGAGTAGCATTTGTGCTTTGTACAGTTGGTACAAGAGCACCAACAGTGATATATTATTTTCTGTGGTAGTTGAGGCAGTTCTGACCCCCCAGAGGCACCTCGTTACGGGAGGCACCACAGCCCTCATACGCCTTCGCATCGTCCTCGCTCACTCACTCTGGATTATATAGTCCTCCATGTAGTCATTTGCTAGTAACTTCAGAATCCAGTTTAGTAATTAGTGAATATAAAAAACAAATCACTGTGCATGTGGTATGGAAAATGTCGAGAGCCACCCTGTAAGCATGATGCTGCTTGTGTGTACTGGCAGAGAGGTCAGGGCTAGGGAGAGTGAAAGGGCCATGTGGAGGGCATGTATGCGGTGGACGGTGTCATCCCGCCGTCCAGCTATGCAGCAGCCCACTATGCACACCAGCTGTACATTGCTTCATGTTTTGTACATTATTAGAGATGAGCAGTTTCTCAGGATAACCTGTTAAAAAGTATTGTAAATTATATCAGCAGTGTCTGAGGAGTAATCGGATAAACAACCTTTGTGTTATGTCAGCCATTTGGTAGTATTTTTTGTGGTAGCAGTGTTGTATGATGTGACACTGGGTACTGAACAAAAAATAGCAAAGTAGCTCTCTTAGTGTTCCTATTACTATGTTATGAGCACTGTTGAAATATTTCTTGTTAATTCTAAATTAGATTTTGCTCTGGGTACCAAAGATTCTTTCCTTTGTATAAACTGCCATTGATCATATGGTGCAAAGGCTGTTCACTGATCACAAATGTGATTGATCTGATGAATGTGAATTAGCCAATCACAAGTAGCTAAGGCTTTGTGTTTATAAAGACTAACCAATCAGGAATGTTTGAAGATTCGATCCACTGATCAATCAGCTGCCTTATTACAAGAATGTGCAGGAAAGCCTCTTTGCATGTTGAGAGCAAGATGGTCTTCCTAGTTTCTTTCAGTATAAGCAAAAATCCTAACCCAAAAACCATTACACTTGAAGGCAACACATTTGATACAGTCAAAGATTTCCATGTTGTTTATATGAATTTTCTATGTACAGAGTTAGAGATGAGCTTTTTGTAAATAGTCTTCCTTGGAGTCTCAGAGAATAACTTAAGAAAATGTTATAATCTTTAATTAGATGTCACCTGGTTGGAGTAGTTAGGCCACCAGATGTTCCTCCTCTATTGGACACTAAATCCTTTTTGTAAGTCACATTACACTTCGCTCAACAACAAACTAAATGGTAGTATTTTCTGAATATCATGATACAAGTTGTTCATTTGAGGCCATTCACTCACCAGAGTTACTTATTTGGGGTGTACTTTTTAATCTTTGGATAGTGTGTAGTTCACTTCCTTTAATTATTGTATTCTGGTACACAACACAAACTGAACATGTCATACTATTTTGAGTTATATCTTGCATTCATGGATTTTTGAGCTATTGCTCTTGTTAACCATCTCAGGGTTTCTTCAGCCCTATGAGCGGAGTGTAGCGAGACCTCCTTCCCCACACCACATTCCCCCTGTCCCACGTTGGTGCTTCCACTGCGACCTGCGCCGTTCTTCCGTGAGACTCCAGTGAAGGAAGAAGCCATATATTCAGAACAATAAAGGCGATTTTGATGTAGTTTGTATTTTATTTATAACCTTACTAGGTGGGGCACCCGGTGATGACCAGATCCCTTTCAAACACATTCTTACAGGCCTGCCTCCCTCACATTCTCCCTATCACATTCCCCACACGGTCCCTATCACCTCCCACACACCCTCCCTATCACTTCCCACACATGCTCCCTATCACCTCCCATACACGCTCCCTATCACTTCCCACACATGCTCCCTATCACCTCCCACACACGCTCCCTATCACTTCCCACACATGCTCCCTATCACCTCCCACACGCTCCCTATCACCTCCCACACATCTTTCCAGGTGTCTCCAATCCCCTCAGCCACAACCTTTCCTGTCTCCTATACACATCCACCCCAAACACACTCCCTTCCCATAAATCCCACAAGACAAGTTTCTTATCTCCACTTCCACCAGTTTAGCTCTCCATGTTTCCAGACCTCCATATGGTTCCTTGTTTTCCCAGTCTATCCATCCGTGATTGAAGTCCCCATGATGAGCAGATTATTTTGTGTAACTTTAGTATCACCTCCAACTCGCTACCACAACACAACTGCAACTACCTCACTTCTCTGTAATCACTGATGGGTAAGCCCATTTACAACCACAACATGGTCACAACACTGCTACAATCACTACAAAAGCAACCATTACAGCATGCTTAGAGCCTCAACACGACTACAACCAACATAGCTACCACAGCTGCAGACACACACACCAGAGCCCACCCTCAGGATGGCTGCAGCCACAATTAAATTATTACAAAATGTACAAAGATGATGAGTAGGCAGGACATAAAGGGCCATACACCTCTGCCAGTCACCGATAGGCAAGTATCCACACAGCTATAACTACCATGGCCTTAAGAATCTGAACAATCATTATCTTGCATGTGTATGACCAGTTGTGGAACATGAGGCACCAGCATGGCTCTGTCCTCTCGTTAAACTAAGTAATTATCAAAAGAAGGCACCAAGCTGGGAAGGCTATGTAGCACGTGTTAAACTAAGCGAAGGTTTAGAGGAATGCTACAAGTCTAGTCCCAGAGCTGAGAAGTATGAGCTATGAGGAAAGTGTTAAACCTCACATTGGGAAAAGAAACAGGAGAGATATATGTTAGCCATTGAAATCTGTCCTCTGGATACCATAGTGCTTATGTCACATAATGCTCATAGTTCCTATGATGCTAATGTTCACACTTTTCCTACTAACTGATAGATTTACAGTTATTAGCTATCACCAGGCCCCAACGCTTCCTCACGTCCCATAGTACTCATCCCATCGTTGTAGACACCAGAATAGTCTGATAATTTTAATAATTGTAATTTCCATTCCCTCTTCTGGTGTAAGAGTTACGTTCCATTTTCCATCCTATTCGAATATCACGGATCAGCTACACCCTATTGAAGGTTCGTAGTTTTGTTTTGAGAAATCTTGGTGCTTCTCAGTAGATTATAATAAGCATAATATTGCATGATGATTTCGCTAAACAACCTTATATACAATAGTGTAAGCTTTGAAAATCTTAGACAATGAATTGTAGGACCGTCTCGTTGGAATATCTGTGGGGTACGCTACTGCAAACAGGATGGATATAGGGTCCACAACAAGTCGCAAATCAAATCAAATGTTTATTCATTTAAAAGTACATACATACAAGATGAGTTACAAACGTAATATTGGATTTCAAGATAGAGCTAGTACATACAATGCCTAAAGCCACTAATACGCACAGCATTTCGGGCAAGGTGTGGGCGATGTTTATGAGGTCCACTACAACCCAAAAGGATAGGTATGGGGTCCACTACCACCTATTGGATGGGTATGGGGTCCACTACTGCCCACAGGATGGGTATGGGGCTCACCACCATCCTCGGGATAGGTATGGGGTCCACTACCGCCAAGAGGATGGGTATATGGTCCACTACCGCACACAGGTGGGTAGTAGCGGACTCCATACTCATCCAACAGTTGGCAGTGGACCCCATTAACATCCTGCAGGTGGTAGTGGACCCCATACCTATCCTACGGGTGGTAGTGGACTCCATACTCATCCTATGGGTGGTAGTGGACCCTCATAAACATCTTACAGGTGGTAGTGGACCCCATACCCATCCTACGGGTGGTAGTGGACCCCCATACTCATCCTACGGGTGGTAATGGACCCCATATTCATCCCAAGGGTGCTAGTGGACCCCATATACATCGAGTGACTAGTTGTAGAGTTGAAGGCAGCAATGTTCAGTGTACAGGTTCCCCAGTAGGATGACTTGAGAGGCAAGACCGAGAGCATCAACATGAGGCTGGTGTTACGTGACAGACTTGACGTGGTGAGAGGCAATGTCATGTTATTTTATCCCGTCATTGTAGATGTTCTTTAGTACCCCGAGACGGTCTTAGTTGCCTTCCTTACTGTCTGGCTGTGGTCGTCTGAGGTGGAGGTTACGATACGACAGTTATAAGCTTATAATATAAATATGTTCACACTTCAATGAGTTAAAATCACTCAATTTTGTCATTAACGAGCAATATCTTAAGTCAACTGAAAGCAAATATTAAAATATCATCCAGTGTTGTGTTAGGAACTTTGAGTTATTGGGTTTCTTAGTCTGTTATTGCATATATTATAGTTATCGAGCGGCCATAACAGTTCTTGACTGACGGGCGATTATTAGTTCACTGCAGATTCTACTGCAAATGTTGCTCTGTTCTGTTGCAATATATACAATATAATGTTGTATTTGGTTCGTGAATTAGATTTTGAAATGAACACCTTCAAGCTTCAAGCTGGGGATCATTATTGGTTCATTAGAGTCTCGTTCGTATTTGTGGAAGTGAAGGAGTGGTTGTTGGCCATTGTTATTGACACTTCAGTCTCGCAAAATGTTAACCAATGGCGGTGAGGTTTAGCGTGAATGTCAACCAATCAGCGGCCGGGTTTGGTTGGCTGCTGGTATAAAAGAGAGGATGAGCCCAAATGCACTTCAGTGTGTTTTACCTCACTTTTAGTATACAGTTCAGCTTCGTCTCTTGAAGGTGAGCTGTATGGTGAGGATCCCCCCTTCCCCCCCTGCCCCCTTGTTGCGTCCGCCTCCCCCCTCTCCCCCCTGCCCTTTGTTGCGTCCGCCCCCCCCTCTCCCCCCTGCCCCTTGTTGCGTCCGCCTCCCCCTTCCCCCCTGCCCTTTGTTGCGTCTCCCCCCCGCCCCGTCCCCCCTCTCCCCCTGCCCTTTGTTGCGTCGCCCCCCCCTCTCCCCTGCCCTTTGTTGCGTCCGCCCCCTCTCCCCCTCCCCTGCCCTTTGTTGCGTCGGCCCTCCTGCCCTTTGTGCGTCCGCCCCTCCCCTACCCCGTGTTGCGTCACCTGCTTTATGTTGCGTCCTCCCTCCCATGCCCCGACTCGGGTTGCGTCCCCCTCGCCTCCCTTTCCGTGTTGTGCCTTCTGATTCCCCGTACTGAAACTAGGTAAGTGTATGGGGGGAGAAATAACTCAGATTTTCCTTGAAGACTCGAAGGTTGGGTTAATAGCGCATAATGCTGCGTATGGCACTACAGCAGCCCCAAACTAGTCTCTGACGCTCCTCAACCCCACTAGTCATGCGAGCGGCTAGCCCTTAACGTCTATCCTTCAACCTTAAATTAGGTGACATTACAAATTTCTCGGTGTAAAATTGTTACCAATTTTTGAAACTGATAAAAATTCAATTTAAATTTAAAGTTTTAATGACTACTTAAATTCAGCAGGCTAGAGATATAATTCTAATGGGTAACTAGTGAAATTTTCTAATCCTTGAACCAGGATATTCTAATCTTTTTAGAATGTCCATCCATGGTATTAATGTTTTTTTCGCCAACGCTTTCCTATCGTGTGTGTATATATATACTCTTAAAACTGCCATAAAGTAGGGTAGCATTTCAGTAGATTTGTATTTTTCAGTGTAGTTAAGTTCTTGTATAAGAAGCTAATGGAATAATTAAAAATCATTGCACTTTAACAATAGTTAACTACCGGTCCGTAATGTTGCAATCAGCCCCCCCCCCCCCCCCCCGGGTCCACACAAGGTAGTAAAGCTTGACAAACGCGCTTTTAGTGAAATTCGGGTGCTAGACTCCTCAGCATGGCTTTTGTCCCCTTTTAGTGAATTTAGGTTAACTAAATTTTCAAATGGTTTCAGATTTCTCATGAGGCCGTGAACACTTGTAACTACAGCTGGGATCAAGCCAACTAACTGCTTGCCTTGCTACTAGTTTCCAGCTAATTGGTATCACACGAGCATAAGGACGCTTAATGAAGAGCATTATCGCCAAAAGTGAGTTTACTTTTTATTAGTGTTTAACATGGCTATAAATTATTGAAATACATTTGCACTAAATTTTAAATATGGTCATCCTGCTGGACTAAGCTTTACTATATGGGTAAAGAATTTGTCTCAAATTATCCAATATTTGTTAGGTGGGATCCAGTTCATGTGAACAACAGCAACGCGAGGCAGGAGGACCTGGAGGCGGTCATCCTGGTACACTTCATCATCCACCAGATGGTCTCACTGGGTCAGTATGGCTGGTTTTACTTTATCCATTTGTCGTAAAACTCAAATTGTCATAATATACGGGGTGTTTGGTAGGTCTTAAGTACAGGTTACTCAAAGGTAAACAGCTGTAAAGGTCTGTTAAAATAGTTCTTACATCTTTTAATAAGGAATACTGTATGATAGTTAATGTTAATTCTTCCCGTCCTCAGGCTCGGGCGACCACAGCCAGACAGGGGAGGCAACGAAGACTTGGTTCTGAAGAACGTTCATAACGACGACATAGTGACAAGACATTGCCTATCACAAGTGTCTGTGAGAGCAGCCTTTGATGTATTTTTTTGCCATAAAATGGCATGGTTTACTGAATGGTGAAGTTGTAAAATTAAAATTTAAACTAGCTCATCTTCTTGAATACCTTAGCAAGGTGGTCTCTTAATTCTTCGTGTCTACGCTTGCCACTAAGGACCTGAAGTGTCGTTAGGGTTTTTAATTGATAAAACCTTAACTTTCCGTTAAAGAAACTATGAATTGCTAAAGACATAAATGGCTTGGCATTCGATCAATGCAGCAGGGAGGGTTGTGAACCCCCACATGTACCCCCCCCCCCCCTATATGGAACACCTCCAGACCAGTGTAGGTGGATTACTTGTAACACCTGGTTGTGGCACTTTTGCGTAGTTCCCCGTGACCTCCCAGGGTATCTAATATGAAAGAGTTGTCCTGTGCTTTGTTTGCTTCACAGCTAGTATCTGGAAGAAACTTGAAAGTTTAAACTCTCGTGTTGTAAAATAAGTTTTGCCGGTTATTTTCAAACCTTATCTTGAGGGTTTGAATCGTTTAGTATATCTTTGGCTACAAGTTTTTCATCTGATGCTGCCTACGTGGTTTAGTGTCGGCGCTAAACACGCTATCGGTACCGTTAGTGTCTTGGAACAAATCTTTCATAAATAAGAGGCAATAGAACACTGAAGTGTAAGAACTAAATTGATGGTTATTAAAATTATTCCTACTGATGTAATTTACTGGTGTATCCCTCTGGATTTGTATCAAAGAATGTTGGATTTTGAGGTAAAAGATGTAAGACTTTCTGTAATACTAGGTTAATATTGTAGTCTGGTTGTCCTACTGAGCGAGTAGTGACTTTGTACTGTAAAATCTTGCTAAGAGTTAACAGTGTGTACCACCTGTAATGTCGAGCGTCAGTGGCATTACTAAGTAAGATAAGAGGAAGGTATTGTATCTGGAGGGGAAAGTAATTATCAAAGACGGCACCAAGGCGGAGGGTTAAGACAATCTAGGTTTGAACTAAATTCTGGTGTCTGAATACCTCCCAACTCTTCCCGATCATCGGGGTTCAGGATAGCAGCATCTAACATCCTTAGACCGGGCCGAAAAAAGTGCCCAGCATTAAAAACCACGTTTAATTAAGTAGAATAAAATGCCAGTGTTTAAGGTAGGAATTTATTGAAATTTTAAGTCTGCGGGAGGCGAGCTCTTGGTCCAAAGACTAGTGTGATGAGGGACAGTCCATCGTCTTACTCCGTCGTTGTAAATGTTCAGTACAGCGACTGAACACTGTCTTCTCTTCAGCGCCTGTAGCTGGCCTGACCTGAGGACGAGACTGAGTAAACATTAGAAATGTCGGGTTTAAATGGTTAATAATGCACAATTTTTTTTTATTACGTAAATGCAGTTCTAAGCCTTCGTTAGACACTAGAAACCTTAACTATCGCTCACAGGATATGGGTATAGGTTGGACTAGGCACTATACGAGCGGTGGCGGGTAATTGACCCGCCCGTCCTGTGGGTGGTAATAGACCCCCACACCCGTCCTGTGGGTGGTAATAGATCCCCCCACCCGTCCTGTGGGTGGTAATAGACCCCACACCCGTCCTGTGGGTGGTAATAGACCCCCACACCCGTCCTGTGGGTGGTAATAGACCCCCACACCCGTCCTGTGGGTGGTAATAGACCCCCACACCCGTCCTGTGGGTGGTAATAGACCCCCACACCCGTCCTGTGGGTGGTAATAGACCCCCACACCCGTCCTGTGGGTGGTAATAGA
>WNGS01163002.1:5367544-5394487 GCA_020271785.1 Procambarus virginalis | reverse complement strand
GGTTCTGTTACCACCCACAGGACGGGTGTGGGGGTTCTATTACCACCCACAGGACGGGTGTGGGGGTCTATTACCACCCACAGGACGGGTGTGGGGGGTCTATTACCACCCACAGGACGGGTGTGGGGGTCTATTACCACCCACAGGACGGGTGTGGGGGGTGATATACTCCTGTTTATCGCTGTAACAGTAACTATATATTCCTGTTGGCGTGGTCCCCCCTTCCATGCTTGCTGTTACCGCAATCACTGTTGTCGGTCCTGTTGCTGGAGCTTTATGAAGGGAGGAGGGGTCCTGTTTCTTCCGTTGCTAAGCGGCCTCCTTCTCCCTCTCTCCTGTACTTACCGTTACTTCATCACCTCCCCCCACTCTCCCTCCCCCCTCTCTCCCTCTCCTGTTTGTCCCTCTCTGATTTCACCATTCACACACAAACATACTGCCTGATTGAGGCCAGTTCACCGCCTCTATAATTAAGCATAACTACCGCTGACGGCTTGTTATTAGAGTCCTTGTCTCCCCTCGTTCGTCTCAAATCACCCCGGCCCCGTCAAAACAAACTGTGGAGCGAATAGGAGACCTTTGACAGATTTGTAATTAGGGGGAATTTTTCAAATGTGAAATTGTCGAGTCTGATTGCTGTGTTGTTGCAAATGCAATTTGAACCAAGTTTCGAGGTTTTATATTTAATCATACGAAGATGGCGGCCGTGGTGGTGGTGATAGGCTTTCATTGCTAGACAAGGGGTTACTAAATAGTTTTAAGGTAACATAGGTTCGCTGCTTGGGATTTGAACTTGCGGATGGATGGGGAGGAGGGGTTGAAGAGAAGTTGAGCAGGGAAGGGGGGGGGGTGATTAGGTTAGTAGTCTCATGTGGTTGAGATTGGTGAGCGAGTGGTAGTTAAAGAAATGGTGGTGGTGGGTGTAGAGTGGTGGTTTACATGGTTTACATGCACTACTCTGAAGCTCAGCTCGAGATCAGGCTTCCCTGTAATAGCTTGATCAATGAGGCTGTTGCTGCCTGCGGTCGGCAGGCCCGCATATCAGTCATATACTGGTATAGGAACGTGGCTAGTTTCCCCACCTACCTTGATACCCCCCCCCCTCCTCCTTGACTCCCCCCTTCCTTGTACTCGCCTAAGTGTGCTTGCGGGGGGATTAAGCTTCGGCTCTTTGGTCCCGCCTCTCGTGCCTTCAATCAACATTTGATGCTGTACATGGAGTCCGCCTTCACCACTTCCCTTCTCGGTGCAATTGTCTACTTCTCACACTGGACACATTCTCACGTGGGTATTCAGTCTGTGATCTCATCTTCCTCTTGTCACGCTTATAGGTAGTCACTGTAAGGCTAGCTGACGTGTCCCCACATACGTCACACTTCACCAGGTGTGTGTCCCCCCCCCACACACACAAGTCTGTTTATGCATCTGAAATGAGTAATCTCTTTGAGATTATTATCTAGGAGGGAGGGGTAGACGGGATGGTTGAGTGAGCAAGGAACAGGACTCCCGTCCCTTCGACCCTCCCATATATGTAAGTGTAAGGACTCTTCCAGTGGACTGTAGGACCGGTCCGGGACCCGTCTGGTGGAGGGAGGGAGCTCTTTCCCATAGAATATAGACGTCGACCATCTCCAGGTAGTTTGGTGTTGATCGGAATGGGTAGGTAGAGAGGTGATGAGGTAGCATACCTCTGGACGGGGTTAGCATACCTCTGGACGGGGTTAGCATACCTCTGGACGGGGGTAGAGGGGGTCGTGGATGGCTGTTAACCTTACCTGTCTCATCTGGGGGAATACATCTACATCTACCACTACTTCTACGACCATCTCTCGTTACCCCTGTTTCCTGTTCTCAGTCTCCCTGTTACACTACATTTTAGAGCGAGCGTGATTAAGGATAAGGGTGATAATGCATCAAAATAACACTTGATATTTAGACGACAGCATCTTACACTGCTATCATCATTCCTTTTTGGCTCTCTAAATGTTCCTTTTTCGTCTCTCCTGCAGGCGGACGAGGCTCCTCCGTCAGAATGTACGGGGACAAGAGTACAACAGAGGAAGGTAAGGAATGACATGTTGATGTGGATTCATTTTGGGGACAAATTGATCATGGGGTAGTATTTGTATTTATTTTTTTAGGCTGGGCAAGTGGCGAATGAAAACTCACACCCCAGAAGTGACTCGAACCCATACTCCCAGGAGCAACGCAACTGGTATGTACAGGGACGCCTTAAACCACTTGACCTGTCCTGGGGACCATTCAGGCTTGTTCGCATGGGCAAGTGGCCATGATTATCGTGCCTCATTTAAATTGTACTGTGACTTCTCTGCTACGATCCTCGCGTCTCTGGGATGACTTGAGGTCTGTTCTACCAGGCTGTTTTAACGATGCTGCACGCAGTCTGATGTGGGAATGATGGATCGTTTTATCAGGGATTTTCCAAATTCCTTCTTGAACACAGAGGCAGTAACAATGCAGCTTATATTGAGAGGCGGTCTCGGGCCCTTAATGTTGGCATTATTTTGTTCTGTGGCTCTATTTTTGCACATTTGGCCATGCTTGTTGGTGTAGTGAATCACTGTTAGTTTATAAAGGAGACTTCTCGTCCTTTCCTTCCCTATAGAATTCTTCCTCCTTCCCTACTGCTCCCTCCCATCCATCTTTATGCAGCACCCATGCAGCCCTTTCTTCCCTGACTACAGGACGCCAGCCACTATGGCAGTCCTTGTCATCCACTACGCCTGTCCTTGTCATCCACTACGCCTGTCCTTGTCATCCACTACGCCTGTCCTTGTCATCCACTACGCCTGTCCTTGTCATCCACTACGCCTGTCCTATCATCCACTACGCCTGTCCTTGTCATCCACTACGCCTGTCCTATCATCCACTACGCCTGTCCTTGTCATCCACTACGCCTGTCCTTGTCATCCACTACGCCTGTCCTTGTCATCCACTACGCCTGTCCTTGTCATCCACTACGCCTGTCCTTGTCATCCACTACGCCTGTCTCATCACCCCACCACAACCCCCCCCCCCATGCTGTCCATCCATGCATCCTTAGGCGAAATTAAAATTCTGTCCTGCACCTCATTACAGTCTTTAAGGTTGAGGCGGAGACGAGTCGATTTAAGGTTTTCCACCTTGGGCTTTTCCTTCCCCACCACCCCTTCCATGGATCCTGGGAGGGGAGGAGTGGGTGAGCTCCCCTTTCCTTTCCTCCCCCTCCCCATTCCGGGGATCCAGGAAGGGGGGGGGGAAGCGGGAAGGAGCCTCCTTGGATGGATGCTGTCACGTCTTGCTAAGGTTTTATATATTAATATCTGATGAGGCCCCAGGCTCGGCTCGTTAGTGGGTGACCAACTTCTGGACGTCTGTGTTGGCTGGGTTATTGTCCGTCTCTGTCTGTCTGTTTTTTCTCTCTCTCTTCTCTACTCTCTCCTCTCTCTCTCTCTCTCTCTCTCTCTCTCTCTCTCTCTCTCTCTCTCTCTCTCTCTCTCTCTCCTCTCTCCTCTCTCTCTTCTCGCTCTCTCTCTCTTTCTCTTCTCTTTCTTATAGCATTCCATGCTGGAGCCGCGTATTCCAGAATCCCTCCCACATATGTCCTTCATATGGTTCAAGTTACTCCGTATTTAAGCTTGTAAAGACAGTTCTTATCTTGGCCAATCGTTCATAGACTCCTCCCTAGAGTCATTTAGTGGATGGTTGTACATCACAGCTACTAATATCCTTGGTCTTTCATTACATGGTGGCCAGTATGTAGTTTGAGACTTTCACAGCTCTTGTCATCATCTTTGATCTCCAGGCCTTCCTCTCCTACTGTATGAAAGTCCTGAGCTAACATTTCGTGCAACATTTGCCGTGACTCCCGTCAATTTGTTCTCAGAGTACATACAATCTGTTGTGGAACTGAAACACCAACAGACGGAGTTCATTTGTGTTATGATCCATCCATGTTTGTGTACATTAAGTTCAATTTCATCTGTGCATTTTCTCACAGCGCTTCCTTGTCCTCCATCCCATGGTGGGGAAGTTGTTTAATGAGGGAGGGGGGGGGGGAGTGTAGTTGGAGGCTTATGTTAGGGAGAGGGTGTGGAGTATTAATGGGTACAAATGGAGGGAAGAGGGGAGTGTATTGTGGCAGTAAGTGTGGGAAAGGGCCGACCTTCCCCCTCTTTTTATCCTCCCCTCAGACAATTTGCTCGGCCGCCAGATAACACCATTGTCAGAAGTTTTGCTTTGAGGAGCTCGGTCCCCCTTGTCAAGCCCTCGGCAGCGTCTTGCACTCGCCTGGATGTGCTTAAGGGGAAAAGGCGAGCTGTGGCTCTAAGGTCCTCCTTCGCAATCCTTATTCGACTGGAAATAGATTCACGAAGCTCCATGTATTTCTTCGTAAGTAGGTTTGCTACGAAGGTTCCTAATTTTGCGTGCCGATAGAGGTCACTAACTGTGTTTCGTTTGACCAATCAGAGAGCAGCAACATTCTTCATATTGAAGATTTAGCACTGGCTTATCGGAGCTCTACTGCGTCCTATTTACGTCGAATTTTCTTATAAAATTAGTATATTTCGAAGTGAAACAATGTTTTTTCAACATCAACAGGCAGTACCGACATTGTAGTAAACAAATATGTTTCATTTGTTGTTTACCTACGTAATTCTAAGAGATACTGTGTAGCTGTCCTTGTTGCTCGGAAGATGCGCTGACAATTATTGTATATATTTACTGAATTTCCCCAAGGGCCACTAACTCTAGTGGTCTCGAAGAGGACAGAAAGCCGGCGGCTTGTTAAAGGGCCCGTCAATTGCCTTAATGATATTTTTTAGCTGGAATTTGGCATTTACAGCTTCAGCGGGTAGGTGGTTCCATCGGTTTATAGCTCTCTTGGTGGAAAAAACATCTGTTTTCAGTCCTACTTGAGAGAACATACTCTCCAACACTATATCTGTGATTGCCCTGTTATCAATGACTTCATACCAAATGGTATGAGGTACTTTGAGCTCTATAATTACTTCAAACACTCAGGAATATTGGAAGATATTCTTGTGCTACACCCAGATTTTGCCAGTGGAGGCTAATAGATCAGCATTAAGTATTTTGTTCTCTCCTGATTCCATGTATGACTGGCCATCCTGTGAGGTGAGGATGTTGGATGAGCTTGTAGCTGGTTTTTGATCTACACTGTGTGGTCCTTCATACAGAATAGGGAAGCAGCACATTGCTGTGTATACCTAAACATGTTAAAAAATACATTGTTTGAGAGGAGTCTTGTAGAAACTGGTAAGAGTAATTATAATATAATGTTTCCATGATTCAGTGCTTACCTCTTGTGAAAATCGTGAAGAGTTGTTTAGTCAGAGTTGATTTGTTTTTTGTATTGAGGCTGGTATTTTGTACCTTGATTCCATGTATGTCTAACTATCCTATGAGATGGGAGTATTAGATAAACTTATAGCTAATTTTTTATCTACACTGTGCAATATTCCATATAGAATAGGGTAGCAGCACATTGCTGTGTATACCTAATCTTCTTCATAAAAAATATCAGTCATAAAGATTTTAAATTATAGCTTGTATTATTACAAGTACTGTATTATCCTTATTAATTAAATCATGTTAACCATGGATCATTAAGATCTCATGTTGATATGTAATAGTCATATTTCTTTTGAACTGCTAATCCATGCTAATCATTTTTTAATCATTCATTAAATTGTGCATTATGTCTCAATTTTTCACTTCCTTGGAAATACTGTACAGTACAAAAAGATAGGATAAAAATAAACCAGTAATATTTCTTTCATTATATTTTTTTATTTAAATAACTGCATCAATATTTTTACAGCTGACAGGATTTGTTTTACCATACAGGTGCATTATTTGTTAAAAAAAAATTGGTTTATTGTTACACACAATGGTGCTACATAGCCTTCCCAGCTTGGTGCCTTCTTTTAACACTTACTGATTAATAAATAAATAATAATAAATAAATTTATTCAGGAAAAGTACATAAAGTTGGTTTACAAACATAATGTTGGATTTATAGACAGATCTAGTACATACAATACCTAAAGCCACTAATACTCATAGCATTTCGAGCAAGGTGTGGGGGAAAAAACACTTAGACTAAAACTTAATAGCAATCGAGATTAGGTATAAATTGTGTTGAAACAAGGATTAAAAAAGGGGGGGTAACATAGCAGAAATCATCAATTGTACACGTTGGTGAACAAACAGCATTGTCAAATTCAAATTCAAAATGCAAATGTTTATTCAGGTACATACATACAAGAGGTTATACAAATATTGATAGATTTATAGATAGAGCTAATACATACAATGCCTAAAGCCACTATTACGCAAAGCGTTTCAAGCAGGAAAAACATTAAAGACTAAAACTTAATACTAATTGAGATTAAAGTATAAAATGTGTTGAGAACAAATAAAAAAAAAGGGGGAACATGGCAGAAAAAACAGCACAAATACAATTAGGTCGACAAACAGCGTTGCTTAAAAAAATAACAAGGCATGGGTTGACAATATAGGGGTAAGGTAGGTTACAGGGAATTTATTAGGTAGTGCTTAGTTTTTGTCTTAAACTGGTTGAGAGAGGTACAGCCTTTGACATGATTCGGGAGGTCATTCCACATTATGGGTCCCTTGATTTGTAGAGCACTTCTAGTTTGGTTACACACAGGCAAATTGTGTAACAGGAAGAGGTCTTGGACACAAATTTGTTCCATGCTAAATGTAGAGGAATCAGCTGAGTATTCCTCAAATAAAATAAGTTGCCTCAGCTTATAAGGTAAATAAAATAAGCATTTCTCAATAAGTAGCTGCCTCACCTCACTGCCTTACTGCTACATAGCCTTCCCGCCATGGTGCCTTCTTTTGATAATTACTTGTTCCACACCCAAGTTGTGTAACAGGAAGAGGTCTTGGACCCCTACTTCCCTCTTTCTTTTTTAATAGTCTATATAGTCATAATTATAGCTTTAAGTATTCAATGAATAAAGTTTTTGGCATTTTTACCCTTCTCCTTACTTAATATCATTTGTGCAGCATATTTTTATTTTGTCTCACCCAGATTTAATTTCAAAATAAAACCAAACTAAATAAATTAGAAATGGGTATGTATAGCTAAGGTACACCCTTACTATTAGGTGAACAGGGGCATTTGGTGATAGTAAATGATCCCATCAGGCAGGGCTCATCACCTTCTCTCATATTTCATGTTCACCAGTGTTTATTTACTTAATAACTAAGGGTATAATATCTTGCTATTATAAAACTAATTCTAATATCATAAAAGACATTTACTTTAAGTTTCAAGCAGAGAATGCATATACTGTACTGTATAACTAACACGAAGGACTCCTCTTCATGAGATTTCCCAGCTATAATATTTTGTTCATGTTCCAAAATCTTAAAATCGATCCCAGTGTTATGTTGTAGAGAAAAATTGAATTTATATCCAGTTTACGTAAAGCTACGAGTGGTCGACACCACACTTAGATCCCAGACCAAACTTACGAAGGTTTTTCGACTTGGTGTAGCTACCTGAATACCGATGTAGCCGCCACGAAGGCGCCAAGAAGGAAAACATTTGTAGCTAAGAAGAAAAACCTTCGTAAGTACCTTCGTGAATCTGGCCCCTGGTGTATAGGTTCCAGAGCCTATTGGGCTCTTTCATATTGGCATTTGAAGCCGAGTATGGAGACTTCTTATCGTATTCAACGAGTACAGTATACGGTATTGACACAAAAATATTTAATGTCCATGTGGTTCCTATAGGTGCTTATTTTCCATCTGTGATATCTTTGTGGGAAGGAGGTAGGTTGATGGGAAGGGAGGGAGTAGCACATATCATAGAAGACAGTCAATATCAATACGAGTATACATGTTTAGACCCCCCCCACCCGCTCCTGGTTCTTGGTGACTGACAAAACTGTTGTTGCAGCAACGGCGGCGGCGGTGCAGCAGGACATCACGCTCATCGTGGTGCTGGCAGTGCTGGTCCCACTCGTCCTCCTCCTCCTCGTGGTCGTCTTCCGCAAGTTCAACCGTAAGGACCGCCAAGATGGACCCATGTACGAGATCGCTGCCTCAGGTCGGTACAGCTCGCCCGCCGCCTTATATATATAGAAGCCATCGTTTGTAGTTTCACGTATTAGAGCAGATAGTAGGGGCTACATGCAGTAATGGGAAGTCATTGCAATAGATGACCAAGAGTCTGAAGGAGGGATCCAGGAGCTGAGATCAGTCCTGGGACCTCTGTTAAGCTAGAACATGATATATATATATATATGTATGTATGTATATATATATATATATATATATATATATATATATATATATATATATATATATATATATATATATATATATATATATATATATATATATATATATATATATATATGTGTGTGTGTGTGTGTGTATATATACTTTTATACCAATATTCAGAGTACCTTCGATGTTAGCATTTCCGACGCTGATGAGTGATGGAGAGAAATAGAGATGTAACTCCACACCAGTTTGGTGTTGGAGTGATTTGGTACTCAAGAGACAGATATACTTTTGGGAAATTATTTTATGAATAACACGCTGTGTTATTGTATAGCAATAACGTAAGTCAATACCATTGCTGTGACGCAGGTCAATACAATTCAAATACTTTATAAATTTCAATACATTCATATACAATTTCAATACATTCAAGTGTCATAATAGCAGCATAACACATTGGAACTTTTGTTTTTAAGCCAGACTCATCTCTCCCGCAGATTACCCGATGCCCTTCTACTCGGACACGGCCAAGAAACTGAAGGGCCTGGCACCTGACTTGACACAGGGAGTGGGCATGGCTCCCCTTCCCCCTACTGCCCTTCCCCTCTGCTACGACCATGCCTACAGTGATCCTGCCTCCGTCTCCAGTGGTCACAAGTCCAGCGTGGGTATGGTGGGTTCCATCTATGAGGAACACTACTCGGCCCCAGCAAGTGGCAGGGGTCACTCTGGTAGTGCTACTCCTGCATCAGAGCACCACTATGATGTGCCCCACATGCGCCCTTCCCATGACTCTCCCGCGCCCTCCGAGGCCTGCCACTTGCTGCCTTCCAGAGCCCTGGTGACGCCTACAGTGGAAGGCAGCATGGGTAGCAGGTGCCTCGATTCACCAGTTTCTTCATTGGAGAAGCCCCCAAGGAGCGACTCCCCAGCCTCTCTCTCCAGTGAAGCTACCTCCAGTGAGTATACCCTCCTCATTGGTTCTGCACTGTCCCTGTTGGCCTGCACTATCCCCGTTGGCCTGCACTGTCCCCATTGCCCTGCACCTTCCCTGTTGGCCTGCACCTTCCCTGTTGGTCTACACCAATGGGGAGGGTGTAGGCCAACACCCTACTAACCGGGCTGTGGTGGGTATGTGGGCCTGCGGGCTGCTCCAACAGCCTGGTGGACCAAACTCTCACAAGTCAAGCTTGGCCTCGGGCCGGGCTTGGGAAGTAGAAGAACTCCCAGAACCATATCAACCAGGTCTCAACTATTTGTATCTACAGAATCAAGCTATTAGCTCTTGGACCCCGCCTTTCTAACCAATTTATTTTTCCTCTGTTATGTCAACCACATATATTTCTCTTTAACACACATACACAATATGGTGGAAAATATGCTAAAGGAACTAAGTAAGAATAAAGCAGTTGGCCCAGATGGAGCTTCACCATGGGTTCTGAGAGAATGTGCATCTGAGCTCAGCATTCCACTTCACCTGACCTTTCAGGCATCCCTGTGTACAGGAGTCGTAGCAGACGTGTGGAAACAGACTAACATAGTTCCAATCTACAAAAGTGGCAGCATGGAAGACCCCCTCAATTATAGACTTGTATCAGTGACTAGTGTAATAGTAAAAGTATTGGAAAAACTAATCAAAACTAAATGGGTAGAACACCTGGAGAGAAATTATATAATATCAGACAGACAGTATGGTTTTCGATCTGGAGGATCCTGTGTATTGAATTTTCTCAGTTTCTATGATTGAGTTACAGAGATTTTACAGGAAAGAGATGGTTGGGTTGACTGCATCTATTTGGACCTAAAAAAGGTTTTCAACAGAGTTCCACATAAGAGGTTGTTCTGGAAACTGAAAAATGTTGGAAGGGTGACAGGTAAGCTTCTAACATGGATGAAAAATTTCCTGACTGATAGAAAAATGAGGGCAGTAATCAGAGGCAATGTATTGGACTGGAGAAATGTCACAAGTGGGGTACCACAGGGTTCAGTTCTTGCACCAGTGATGTTTATTGTCTACATAAATGATCTACCAGTTGGTATACAAAATTATATGAACATGTTTGCTGATGATGCTAAGATAATAGGAAAGATAAGAAACTTAGATGATTGTCATGCCCTTCAAGAAGACCTGGACAAAATGAGTATATGGAGCACCACTTGGCAAATGGAATTTAATGTTAATAAATGCCATGTTATGGAATGTGGAATAGGAGACCATAGACCCCACGCAACCTATATATTATGTGAGAAATCTTTAAAGAATTCTGATAAAGAAAGAGATCTAGGGGTGGTTCTAGATAGAAAACTATCACCTGAGGACCACATAAAGAATATTGTGCGAGGAGCCTATGCCATGCTTTCTAACTTCAGAATTGCTTTTAAATACATGGATGGCGATATACTAAAGAAATTGTTCACAACTTTTGTTAGGCCAAAGCTAGAATATGCAGCGGTTGTGTGGTGCCCATATCTTAAGCACATCAACAAACTGGAAAAGGTGCAAAGACATGCTACTAAGTGGCTCCCAGAACTGAAGGGCAAGAGCTATGAGGAGAGGTTAGAGGCATTAAATATGCCAAAATTAGAAGACAGAAGAAAAAGAGGTGATATGATCACTACGTACAAAATAGTAACTGGAATTGATAAAATCGATAGGGAAGATTTCCCGAGACCTGGAACTTCAAGAACAAGAGGTCATAGATTTAAACTAGCTAAACACAGATGCCGAAGAAATATAAGAAAATTCACTTTCGCAAACAGAGTGGTACACGGTTGGAACAAGTTAGGTGAGAAGGTGGTGGAGGCCAAGACCGTCAGTAGTTTCAAAGCGTTATATGACAAAGAGTATTGGGAAGACGGGACACCACGAGCGTAGCTTTCATCCTGTAACTACACTTAGGTAATTACACACACACATCCCCAGGAAGCAGCTCATAGCAGCTGTCTATCTCCCAGATACCTATTTACTGCTAGGTGAACAGGGGCATAGGGTGAAAGAAGCTGCCCATTTCTTCGCCGGGGATCGAACCTGGACTCTTAGGACTATGAATCCCGAGCACTGTCCACTCAGCCATGAGGCCCACTAATGTATGTGTGTGTGCACTCACCTAGTTGTGCTTGCTGGGATTAAGCTCTGACTCTTTGGTTCCACTTCTCAACCATCAATCAACTGATGTACAGATTCCTGAGCCTACTCAGCTCTTATCATATCTGCATTTGAAACTGTGTATGGAGTCAGCTTCCACCACATCGCTGCCTAATGCATTCCACTTGTTAACTACTCTGACACTGAAAAAGTTCTTTCTAACTGTCCCTGTACAAATGTGTCCCATTTGGGTACTCAAGTCTCCCTGTGTCCCCTTGTTTGCGTACCACCCGTGTTAAAAAGTTTATCTTTATCTACCCTGTCAATTCCTCTGAGAATTTTGTAGGTAGTGATCATGTCTCCCCTTACTCTTCTGTCTTCCAGTGTCATGAGGTGCATCTCACGCAGCCTTTCCTCGTAACTCATGCCTCTTAGTTCTGGGATTAGCCTCGTGGCATACCTTGAAACTTTTTCCAGCTTTGTCTTGTGCTTGACAAGGTACGGGCTCCATGCTGGGGCCACATACTCCAGGATTGGTACTCACCTGTTTGTGCTTACAGGGGTTGAGCTTTGGATCTTTGGTCCCGCCTCTCAACTGTCAATCAACTTGTGTACAGATTCCTGAGCCTACTGGGCTCTATCATATCTACATTTAAAACTGTGTATGGAGTCAGCCTCCACCACATCACTGCCTAATGCATTCCATCCGTTAACTACTCTGACACTGAAAAAGTTCCTTCTAACGTCCCTGTGGCTCATGTGGGTACTCAGTTTCCACCTGTGTCCCCTTGTTCGCGTACCACCAGTGTTGAATAGTTTATCCTTGTTTACCCTGTTGATTCCCCTGAGGATTTTGTAGGTTGTGATTATGTCTCCCCTTACTCTTCTGCCTTCCAGGGTCGTAAGGTGCATTTCCCGCAGTCTTTCCTCGTAACTCATGCCTCTTAGTTCTGGGACTAGTCTAGTGGCATACCTTTGGACTTTTTCCAACTTCGTCTTGTGCTTGACAAGGTACGGGCTCCATGCTGGGGCTGCATGCTCCATGATTGGTCTTACATATGTGGTGTACAAGATTCTGAATGATTCCTTACACAGGTTCCTGAACGCTGTTCTGATGTTAGCCAGCCTCGCATATGCAGCAGACGTTATTCTTTTTATGTGGGCTTCAGGAGACAGGTTTGGTGTGATATAAACTCCTAGATCATTCTCTCTGTCCGTTTCATTAAGTACTTCATCTCCTATTCTGTATCCTGTGTCTGGCCTCCTGTTTCTACTGCCTAGTTTCATTACTGTACTTTGCATTTACTCGGGTTGAACTTCAGCCATTTGTTGGACCATTCACTCAGCCTGTCTAGGTCATCTTGCAGCCTCCTCCTATCATCCTCTGTTTCAATCCTCCTCATAATTTTTGCATCATCAGCAAACATTGAGAGAAACGATTCTATACCCTCTGGGAGATCATTTACATATATCAGAAACAGTATAGGTCCAAGGACTGACCCCTGCGGGACTCCACTTGTAACGTCTCGCCAATCTGAGACCTCACCCCTCACACTGACTCGTTGTCTCCTGTTGCTTAGGTACCCCATTATCCAATGGAGTACCTTCCCTTTGACACCGGCCTGCATCTCCAGCTTTTTCACAAGCCTCTTGTGTGGTACTGTAACAAAGGCTTTCTGACAGTCCAAAAATATGCAGTCTGCCCACCCTTCTCTTTCTTGCCTGATTTTTGTTGCCTGGTCGTAGAATTCAAGTGTGTGTGTGTGTGTGTGTATCCTTTTTCACGGCTGGTTGCTGTGTTTATCTCCGACCCTTGACCCCACTACACCTTGAGTGATGTTAACTGGTCTAGCGTCTGTCCTTATTAAACACCAACTTTAATAACACTTAACAAATATGAGTTCTATGCTGGTGCTTCATGTTCCAGGACTAGTACCTTATTTTGAAAAATTCATTTTTTATTTACAGTACTTGAATGATGTTGCTTTTGCTAGTTTTACATGTGCTGGTGATGATATCCTACTTATTTGTGCCTCTGGAGTTAAGACTCATGATATATTACATCAAAGTGCAATACAGTATTTTTAACTTTCATTGATACTGGCCTTGTTGGACTGCCCAGGAAAATAAACAGGCATAGATGAATGCATATCTAGCAAGAAGAAAAAATAATTTAATTTCATTACAGTATTCCTGTAGTCATGCAAGCTATAAGATGTAGTACAAACTGCTGGAACACAATTCTCACTCGCCTCTTACAGGTTCACGGCCCACATCAGCATCATGCTCAGAGGCTGCACGAGATGCCCAGCCTCCAAAGGATTTACTGGTGACTGAGGGTGCAGCTTGGGGCGTCATGACATCCGTAGGGGGACGGTTAGTAGTAGCAGAGTATGGGGTGGTGCTGACCATCCCAAGTGGTGCCCTCCCCCCAGAAGCACGCCAACAGCTGTATGTGTCTGTGGCTCCCAACTTGCACCCTGTTCCTAATCTCACGGACAGACAGGTGAGTCGAGTGTCTGTGGCACACAAGTTAGGTCCCTTTTATTTTTTTTGTACTTTTTAGTTTCACAGACAAGCAGATACCTTATTTATACTCCAAATTATATTTCACCCAAATGTTATAACAATACAGTACTAGTATAATATCACGCAAATGTTATAACAATACAGTACTAGTATAATATCACGCAAATGTTATAACAATACAGTACTAGTATAATATCAGTTACAGTACAGTATTAACATTGGTGATGCTAATGTGTTACCTGTGACTTTACAGACACTACTAAGCCCTGTAGTGACATGCGGGCCACCCACCGTGGCACTTCTGAAACCTGCTGTGCTGTCCTTTGAGCACTGCGCCTCCTTGCAGCATGCTGCCTGGCAACTCCATGTCTTTGCTGCAAATACACCGACCTCCACAGGCAATGCCACCACTTCCTCTTCCTCCTCCTCTTCCTCACCCTTCTCCATCAGTGAAGAGCCCTGGACCAGAATCATCACAATGGGAGAGGAGAGGATTGACACACCTGTCTTTACACAGCTCGACGGTGCTCAGGTGAGATGCCCATCTCTACTCAAAGTAGAACAAATCTAATGGTTTAATGTTTTTAATTTTATTCCTATGGTTCATTTTGGCTGAGAAATCACTTCATAAACTATAATATTTGCATTGTAGAATAATTCATATACAGTACCAAGGGACCCCTCGTATCTGGCTCTTGTTTTCAGATTCTTGGATTACCTGAAACGGTAATCCATTTCAGGTAATGTTATCCATTGTATACAGTACATCGGGGCATTTTTGTTAAATTGGGTTCTACTTGTTATAAGTCGGTGTATTCTTAATAAAACATTATTACAGTACACTAGTGTACAGGCATCTAAATACTGTACCAAAATAAAAATACCGTACAGTACTTGAAAAATTACAGAAATATTACTTCATGTTCTTTTCCTTTATTATCCAAATTTTTAGGTCTCCAGACTCCCAGAGGTACTGATAAATACAGATACTATACTGCAGTTGAGATCACTCAATACATAACCAGTGTGCTTCATGTAGTGAGATCGTTGAAGGTGCATGACAACAGGGTGCCTGGTAGAGGCTTAATGAAGATACGATTAGGTATCATAATTGAATAGAATTTTTACCTCTCCTAGGTACACATGATGACGGAGACACTGCAGAGGTTTGTTTTGATTGGAGAGAGTGCCGGATCAAATGCTGCAGTAAAGCAGGTGAAAGTGGTGACTGCTGCTCCTCCTCCCACGCCCTCGGGCACCCTAACCGTCACCCTCCATGTCATGCAGGACACCTCTGCAGCCCTTGCCTGTAAGTAACCTGTATCTATAGGAGTGGGGAGGGCTGCCTATCTTTAAGGATAAGATTAGGGATAATGATCCTGGTCCCGTGCAACCAAAGACCTCATAACACAATTTACAGTATTTAGCTTTTAAACCACAGTTTTCCCATTAAGCTAAAAACATTTTTTAATGAGGTGTATCATTTTGAGAAACTATATGAGATGTTTTGTTTTGTAATCGATTTCCGTATCTTTGGAAATTATTGCCTTTAAGATTGGAAATTATCTGACAGATTAATACTTTGACTGTATAGAGAAATTATATTAGCAAGTTATGCATTAGGTACAGTTCTGTTTTCAATTTGTTTATGCAACAGATGTGACGCAGCAAGAGCGACGTCGTGGGGCATCGCTTCTGGATAAACCAAAGATGTTGTTACTTCAGGACTGTGGTGCCAACCTATGCCTGACCCTCGATGACCTCGGTCCAGGTTGGCGAATCAGACCTGGTCAACACTATAAGGTAATTTATTTTTATCGATGGTTTTTAGTTGCTTTGTAATGTTCTATTAATTCAATGAATGTACTGTACTGTAATTTAGCTCGTAATTCAAATTCAAATCAAAAACTATTCATAAATGTCTACTAGATACATTTATAGTTGGGTTAGTTTACATAGTTACAGGGAATTATTTACTTAAGAGAGAGTTATAAATGTTCCAGTGTTTAGCTTATCTGTGTGCACTAACGGTGCATTTTTCCCAATGATGGTACTGGTGCTCTCTAAAATTATCGAGGCTACTGTTTTGTGCTTGCATGCCCTTTCAAGGCGCTTATGAGGGATATCCAAACGAAAAAAATGTATACTGTCTATTTACTGCTCAATGAAATCAATAAAACATTTAGGCTGTTGAACCCCCCCCCCCCCTTCCTGAAAGTATTCTGGAATAGAGATGAGAGTTATTTCAAAATGTTTAAAACGATAACACTAAGTTTAGTACTATACTAAATACCTTTTGTACAATAAAAGGTGTAGCAAAACTCTGAAAAGTACGGCCGTCATAAACACTCACTTGACACCTAACGAGTGTCAGAATGAAGAGCAAATCCCTTTTAAAGACATCTAAAATGTGGAGAAACAAGACACATGTGTTCTTGCATAGTACTGTAGATAATATTTTACCTGTAAGGACTTCATCAAATTTAGTAAACCCTTACAGGAGAATCATCATCTTCACTATTAAGTTCTAATCTCTTCGTGATGTTTCTCTACATCATCATTGTCAGCATGTTGTGTTCTTCACACCCAAGAGGAACACAGACAAATATCTGCTGGTGCACAACTTGTCAATATATGATGGCTATGTGAGGCCCAAATAGCAATAATCTGCATGAGCAGTGAAACTTGACCTTGGGTCTGGCTATATGTACCAGTAAATAAAGCACATTTACTACAAAAAATAATACAATTACAAAAATTACCCTTCTCCACCAGGAAATATCTTTTGAGACCTTGTGGGGTGCCAAGAATGACCCAGTGAGTGCGGCCTTCACTTTAGAACGTACAGAGGGGTCATCGGCACCTCTGGCATGTCGAATGGTGGCTCAGCAAAAGGGGTCATCTACACATCGTCAGGTCATCAGGATCAACTCTGACTTTCCATATGCCCCTGTCACTGCCTCTCCAGCACACATAGCTCCAAGGACATCTACAGGTAAGAATTTAATACTTTGTAGGGTGAATTTAGTAACAAATAAGGTACAGTATAGTAGTTTTAACATGCAAAATTACTATTTGTCACATTTTAATAATTTTCATTTGGTAGAACCCTTATTTCTAGTGTATTCTACTGGTGCCTTCTCTAAGCAAATGTTGCACCTATTAAGACAGATTGATAACTATACTATTTGCGAACCTCTTATTTATTAAAAAAACAAATTTCATTACATACCAAATTTCTGCAACAGTGACATCAAGCAGCGGGTGTTCATCGTTGGTGGAGTTGACACCAGAACCTGGTGCCTTCCGCCTTCCTCAACGCCTCCGCTGGGAACTCTGTCGCTGTCTTGACCCACCAAATGCAAGAGGGAATGACTGGCGAATGCTGGCTGCCAGACTTAATGTGGATAGGTAGGGCAAACTCCATTGGTGTTTGTAAATTATTACAGTATTAGTATACAAATGTATATACACTTACTTAATATAAAGACATCTCTAAAAGCAGATCATATAATTCTGGACCCTTTCCATATTCAAGAGAAATTTAGATTTCGAAACATTACCTTTTTGGGTTAATTATCTAACTAGCTGGGGTGCATGACATTGCTCAGGGTGAGAGAGGCCCCATCTTCACTACCCAAGCACCGCTGGCTACTCCAGTCTACAAACCATCAACACCACTATATGCCACTGTCACTACATACAACATACACACATTTATGAACCTAAACACGTGCTCGGCACCATGTTGCAACTAGGTTTTCGTAATTTTTTGGGGTCTCCCAACATCTAATTATGATTCAGAAAATAATGAATGCTAGATTCTCGGTGAGAATCTAGTCTAATAATAAGCAAGATTTGAATACTGTATGGTGTAAGTTGTCATTTCATGCAAGTGGGGAAAGGGATGGAGGGTTGATTCAGACCTGCCTATGGCCATTCCCCTGACAACCACAAGTCGCCCTGCAGAGTTTTAAGAGGCTTGTCCCAAGCACCTGGTCTTCAACTATGGACAGAATCACACTCATTTTATAGATTTCACATATCCTTTCAGAAATCATTCAAAATCATTCTAAAAGCACACAGAATTGTTTAAATACAGTGTATCAAAAAGTATCAAAATTTGCAGACTATAACAAATCAGATACTGTGTCATGTCTCACTCTGCTTCAATCACTATATTACTCACTAATTTATTCCTACCTAACTTATGTTATTTGTACATTGGGTATTACATACAATGTAAACCACATCAAATCAATTTATTCTCAGTAAAATTCAAATTTGGCAGCCTGACGCCTGAGTGGACAGCGCTCAGGGTTCGTAGTCCTAAGGGTCCGGGTTCGAAATCTGGTGGAGGCGGAAACAAATGGGCAGAGTTTCTTTCACCCTAATGTTAGGGTGTATTAGGGTGAAATAATTTCACCTAGCAGTAAATAAGTACCTGGAAGTTAGACATCTGCTACAGGCTGCTTCCTGGGAATGTGTGTGTGTGTGTGTGTGAAATTAGGATCAAGGACTTGCCCAAAATGCTATGCGTGCTAGTGGCTGTACAAGATGTGCAAACTCTTGTATATTTATAAATACAATACAATACAGCATCAGAACTTTTACAAATTCTATGTTTAGACAACACACAACTCCCCAATTCCCAGAACATACTGAACATACACTCAGTACACTCTGATCTGATCATGTGCTCTTTACACTTGCAAGGTTCCTTACCTCAATACTAACCCTGACTTTAAATATTTCTAGATATAATAAATAATAATATCACACAAAATATAGTTGACATTCCCAGAGTCTGATAAAATCTATGCAAACACGCCATGAAAATAAAGGCACATGGAACACCATTGAAGTAAAGAATTTCTCAACCATTACACTTTTAAAATTAATTCAAATAAACACCTAATTTCATCACAATAGCAAACTGCCCTACTTGATACCAAACTATGCACACCGGTAATCACCAATAACCTTATTGCCACTACTTAGACTTGTACAGTGTTATATCATTTTTATACTAATTACTTAATAAATATGTCCTAGTTTTTATTAATTTAAAATCTACCACCCTATCTTGCCTTGAACTATTGTAGTAACCCTGTTGCTATACTAACCTTAAATTTCAAATCTGTGCATTCTCAATGAATACCTCATTCACTAGCTTTAAATACTTTACATTTACTATACAATTTGAATGTCTGCCTCCAATATTTTGATTACTTTAAGACTTGCCTGAACTCCTATGACTGTTTCTCCACAAGAATATAAATAATACAAAATTTTTGTACAAACATTGTTCTCATGTTTAAAAGAAATGATAAGTTTTAAATCACTATCTGAACACTGATAAATATTCTTCTTGATTACTTAGTCCATCCAAAATCCTGTATATTTTGTCAATACATTGTATTAACAGCTTGTGTACTAAATATACCCTGTCTTTATAAGTCTTAATAGCCTGGTCAGCAAGGCTGACACTTTTAAGATTTAGCATAAATAATTTAATTTGCCATAATTCCAGGTACTTGAACTACTTTGCTTGTAAGCCAAGCCCCACTGAACACATCTTGGACCTGTGGGAGGCACGCCACAGGGAGCCAATGCCCTTACTGATCTCCTCAATGTTCTTCGGGTCATGGGCAGACCAGATGCTGCCCACGTCCTTGAAAGTCACGCTGGTGCCTGGATATGAGCTGTATTGCCTCTTAACATGTGCAATGCCTAGTTCAGACATGCTGTACCTATTTTGTTTCAGACAAGACCCATACCCTCGGGATGGGCCTGTGGATGTATAATGTGCTATTCGCCTTCTTATGTCCCACAATGTGCAATTCTTGTGAATACAGTATCGACACTCAACATCAGTAGCTCCTTGAACCTAAAAGTTTGCTAGTGATAAGCTCTTTCCAAGGAAATACTATGTATATGTGTGTATGTATATATATATATATATATATATATATATATATATATATATATATATATATATATATATATATATATATATATATATATATATATAATATAGTAACACAGAGATGGATGTGGTTAAGAGCCAGTTTTGACACTGATGGTATATAACCAATATAATGGTGATTACAGTTGTGTTCGGATCTGTGCCGAAATTTTGCACGACATGAAAACTTTTCATTTAAAATTCACGACACCAACAAGTGTCAGTTGCTCTGACCACTACATGTATATGGTAAAGGATGGTCATGATTAAAGTGCCAGTACAGGAGTCATTGTAAACACATGAACGTTGCTCTCCCTTACCTCTTTGTGGTTCAGAGGAAGCTTTGAGAGCATGATGGATGCATTATATTCATCAGTGTGACAGTGCAGTGGGGCAAGATTGAGGTGGCCTAGACCACGTGCCATAGTCTGTAGAACAATCACCACAGAAGATGTTTAACTTCAGAAAAAGCATGATAGTTGACATACCACGAGCTTTCTGACCTTGTGTGTAGATTAGAAGATGACGACCATGTAGCAGCTACACTATACATGTACTAAGTGTTCAGACAGTTCGTCCATGTTTGTTTAGAGTATCATGCCTAATAGATGTTACCTCTAAGATATTTATAGCTCTATGCCACAGGTGCATGCCCAGTGAGACAGACCTCGTCTGCATTGTTGCGATCTACATGGTCGACATACTGTACTTGGTTTGTACATATAAATTTAGTTCTAATGCGGATTAAGAGATCTGCTTTATAGTACGATTTTGTGTCATGGAAGATGTTGTATAGTTTATTTATTTACAATTGTGTGATTTGCCATAAACTGTAGTGTAAGAGACTATAAGAGTGTACTGGTATTGACATTCGGGTGTGTTGGCATGCGTACATGTGACTACCATAAGCTGTGACGGTTATGCTCTGAGACAGTCAAGAGCCAGCAGTTACAACTTGTGAATAAAGTGCTTGGTACACTAAAATACACACATAGGAGGAGGGAATCCCAGTACAGTCTCAATCGAAATCCAAGTGCATTAACCACAAATTGCCCCCTTGGTAGACTGCCTGGGGAGACGTGGAGTGACACAGGTGAATGAATATAGGGTCTATCATTAATAACTATTTGTTGTACAGAAGCACTTCTGAAGTTTCATCTAGTCCTTGCAGAAATTTGAAAAATTTGAAGGAGACTCGTTCACCTTGTGTCATGATGTGCCTGCCAGTAGACCCCAAGGGTGGACCTACCCATGACTTGTGTAATGAGGTCATGCTCCACGACTCTTGTACGAGTGTCTCTTAGACAGTAACATCAAGAAGATAGTGGCCACTTTTGTTACTGCTTTGAAGGATTTGCAGAGACAAATGGATGACGATGACCTGTGTGAGATATACAGCCTCAAGATACAGTAGCCTCAAACCTTCACTATATAAGCTCGCTTCTGCTGGTACAAGACCACTGCTGCTGAACTTGCAGTATTTCACGATTAAAGTATGTGATGATTGCAGTTTAGTAGCATTTGTGCTTTGTACAGTTGGTACAAGAGCACCAACAGTGATATATTATTTTCTGTGGTAGTTGAGGCAGTTCTGACCCCCAGAGGCACCTCGTTACGGGAGCACCAAGCACCATACGCCATACCCTTCGCATCGTCCTCGCTCACTCACTCTGGATTATATAGTCCTCCATGTAGTCATTTGCTAGTAACTTCAGAATCCAGTTTAGTAATTAGTGAATATAAAAAACAAATCACTGTGCATGTGGTATGGAAAATGTCGAGAGCCACCCTGTAAGCATGATGCTGCTTGTGTGTACTGGCAGAGAGGTCAGGGCTAGGGAGAGTGAAAGGGCCATGTGGAGGGCATGTATGCGGTGGACGGTGTCATCCCGCCGTCCAGCTATGCAGCAGCCCACTATGCACACCAGCTGTACATTGCTTCATGTTTTGTACATTATTAGAGATGAGCAGTTTCTCAGGATAACCTGTTAAAAAGTATTGTAAATTATATCAGCAGTGTCTGAGGAGTAATCGGATAAACAACCTTTGTGTTATGTCAGCCATTTGGTAGTATTTTTTGTGGTAGCAGTGTTGTATGATGTGACACTGGGTACTGAACAAAAAATAGCAAAGTAGCTCTCTTAGTGTTCCTATTACTATGTTATGAGCACTGTTGAAATATTTCTTGTTAATTCTAAATTAGATTTTGCTCTGGGTACCAAAGATTCTTTCCTTTGTATAAACTGCCATTGATCATATGGTGCAAAGGCTGTTCACTGATCACAAATGTGATTGATCTGATGAATGTGAATTAGCCAATCACAAGTAGCTAAGGCTTTGTGTTTATAAAGACTAACCAATCAGGAATGTTTGAAGATTCGATCCACTGATCAATCAGCTGCCTTATTACAAGAATGTGCAGGAAAGCCTCTTTGCATGTTGAGAGCAAGATGGTCTTCCTAGTTTCTTTCAGTATAAGCNTTCTAAAGGGTGTCTCTCTCCACCTGTGCCTCTTCCTCGTTTTCTGTTCTGTCTCCTTTTGGCTTTTTTTGTCCTGCTAATCCTCCTAGTTCCTCTTAATCTGCTGCTGCTCCTGCTTCACCTCCTGCTGCTCCTCCTGCTCCTCCTGTCATCTGGTGAGTGGCACCCTCTTGTACAGAGCCCAAGGCTCATAGCTAGAACACTAAAGACCCCATCTGCCGATATCTGCGTGATGAGAAATGGTTTTCATTATCCGATGAAGTGAGGCTTTGGAAAACGTCTCTTTGTGTCAGACTGGTTAATCTGGGGGGGGAGGTGGGGGGCGGGGGTTGCGGTGTGGGGGGAGGGGTGCGTTACTGGTACCCATCTGAGTGTGATGGTGGACAACCGGACAGGATAGAGCTCTGAGGTGCGTAGCTGCAACGTCCGGCTTTATCCCAAACTCAGATTCAATTTTAGGTTCAAAGGTCCACCGGGGCTTCGTCAATCAGAGCGAAAGGGGAGAGGAGACGAGGACAGGAGAAGGGGAAGGGGGTGTGGGGAGACGTGGGGGCAGGAGAAGGGGATTAGGGGATTACAAGGTTTTTTCCTAAAGACAGTACCTTGTGGTGCTCAGGTCGGAGTAGCTGTGGCAGGACAGTGCTAAGATTTTTTCCTGTGCTGGGGCTGGATTGGGTTGTTTTACTCTCACCTTTGTTTACGTGTTCGCTGGAACTGTTAGTCTACCTGTTAATCCTTTAGTCGTCATTTATGGTTTATCACGTTACATGAATATAACCTGTTTTCTGACTGTTACGATGCTTCTGTACTCACCTAATTATGCTTGTTGAGCTTTGGCTCTTTGGTCCCGCCTCTCAACTGTCAATGAACTGGTGTACAGATTCCTGAGCCTATTGGGCTCTATCATATCTACATTTGAAACTGTGTATGGAGTCAGCCTCCACCACATCACTGCTTAATGCATTCCATTTATTAACTACTCTGACACTGAAATAATTTTTTCTAACGTCTCTGTGGCTCATCTGGGTACTAAGTTTCCACCTGTGGTTTCCTTACAGTGGTTGAGTAGTTGTGAAAGGCAGGATCTTCCTTGTCTCGGCTCCTGTTGATCTGAGATCATTTTGTCCTTACAACTAGAAGCAGGACTCCTAATCAACCTCTCAAAGTCGTGAATAATGTTAGTGCTTCTGGTTTATATTTGTTGTCATCGCTTTGTCCCTCTTCTAGAGTGGCACTAGAACTAGGCTATATCTGCTAGTATAAGTGCCTCCTGTATATACACAGAGAGATTGTATTATCGTAATATATCAGTGAGAAATCCACTAGAGCCGTGATGAGGATTCGAACCTATGCGTTATTTCCCCTCCTGTATATCATTAGTAATCTCTGAGTGTGATCTCTGTGTGTGATTAGTACGAGGGTTTTTACTCATGTTACACATGAACTCTCATTCTACTTGTATTTTAAAAATATATTTACATAAGCAGTTCCGGGATTCTCCTTGCCCTAAGGAGAACGCGTGGGCATTTTGACATTATTTTTACAAAAATGTGTGAGATCTGTGATCAGCTCAGAACCGAATGGGCCCGGGTTCTCTTCCGAGCAGGATCAAAATGTTTTGGCCATGTTACCTACACGTCGGCCGCATTAACTCTTAGTTTAGCGCAAACTTGTCACAAATTTCAAGTTGCAATCTTGGCCATTGTATCCGGTGTCCAGATATTTTGAAGTTTTCCATTTGCCGAGTCTTGGTACCAGCTTGATGGGGTTCTGGGAGTTCTTCTACTCCCCAAGCCCGGCCTGAGGCCCAGGCTTGACTCAGTCTTGAGCGTTCATTCCATCCGGAGATTTGTATATTAGAATAATAAGGAAGATGGTTTGTGAGGGTACAAGGGGGAAGGGTGCTGGGATGAGGTTGTGAAGATGGAAGGTGTGGGATGGGAGGGATGTGAAAGAGGGATGTGAGGGGCAGCCTTAGAACAGAAGTGAAGGGGTTCATGATAGGAGAGGATGGGAAGGTTCTATGAGCATGGGAAGGGAGGACATGAATTCATAGGAGAGGAGGAAAAGAGCTGATGGGAAAGAGAGAGAAGCTGTGGGAGAGGAGAGGGAGAGAACAGGGTTTGTGTGAAGTGGAAGGGAAAAGAGTGTAGTAGAAAACATTAGACGGGATGAAGAAGGGAAAAGGGTGAAAACAAAAGATAATAAGGAAGGAAAAGGCACTGGGGAAGGGGAAGAGAAGCAAAAGGAAAATGGGGAAGAAGAAGAATGAAGCGAGAGGAGAGAGAGGGGAACACAAGCCAGACTGGACGGGAGCCGGATGCTAGTTGTTGTGTTTGCTGGAGACTGAAGGATCAGAGGGGAAATGAGAGTTGAATGTGGCACTTGTGTAAGAGACAGCGAGATTTACCAGATGGAAGAAGGGAGAGGGATGTGGGAGGGGAGGAGGGATATGGGAGGGGAAGAGGAAGGGGTACCTACCTTGAAGTGTTTGGCTACCTATCAATACTTACATATTAGTGACTACGGGGAACTGAAGTACACTTACTGACCACTGGCTGTTACTATATGATTTAACTATTCTGATACTTGAATTCTTCGTCGAATGTGTCCTTAAGGTGGAGGTAGCTTCCACAGCTTCTTGTAGTGCATTCCACTTCTTCATCATTCGTACAGGGTACAAGCATTTCCTTACATTTCTGCGATTCGTTTGCATTTCCAGCTCTGGTCCTCTCATCCTACTTTCTGTTGATTAAGAGGTTCTTTTCCATCTTGCCAGTTCCCCTCGGTATCTTGTGTGTTGCGATCATGTCCCCTCTGATTCCTGTCTCCATTGTTGTGAGGCCCAGTTCCCATTACCCATCACAACGAAGCCCACTGAGTGCTGACACTAATCTTCTTACAAACCTTCGATTTGTATTCTTTGTAGGGTTTGTGCTTCACATGGTGCGGATTCTAGGCTGGTGCTGCATATTCCAATATTGGTCCAACAAAGGCTGTGTAAATTGTCATGAAATAGCCCTGTTTCAGGGTTCTAAACCATGTTCTAATATTTTACAGTGTCCTATATGCTGCTGAAATAGAGCTGAAGCTCTCATACTAGATGGAAGAAGTGCAGATAGAACAGAAATCTATACGAGAGATGAAAACTAGAATTTTTTTCACATCTACCAGATAAAAATGTAAATCCTCCACCAGTATTGGACCTGTATTTACAGGTGAAGGTTCATACACAGAGGTCGATTTAGAAATTAATGAAATCCTTAAAGAATGAGGCTGATTGTACCCTAGTAACAACATGAAGGGTTTTTGTGAACGATATCTGCAACTCTGACACCATTAAGATAATCTGATATTAGCAGAAGTACAGTATCGGGTCACAGTATTAATATTGACCAGACATCCTTGGGTCATAATAGTAATATTGATCACAGGGGTCCTTGGATCACAGTAGTAATATTGATCAGTACCAATAACCCAATTGAACCTACCCTAGTCTAACTTAACCGGATCATGTGTGTGTCTTCCTACAGTGGACGGGGCGTGGTCGTCCTGGTCGTCGTGGACGTCGTGCAGCAGTCGCTGTGGACGGGGCACTCAGCGTCGCACCCGCACCTGCTCAGCCCCGACGCCCCTGAACGGCGGGGCAGCGTGCCAGGGTCTGGCCGTGCAGCGGACGGACTGCTCCCACCTGTGCCCCGGTACGTGTCCGCGCCCCTCTCAACTCTTGCGGCCCTTGGCGTACAGATAATCTCCCAAAAACTAATTATTATAGACTAAACCAAAGGAGCTTGCCAGATTATATTATACATAATTTGTTTTTATAAGTAGTGGCGTTGTATTGTCATTATCCAAACATTTTTGTCGTCATAAGATTGACTAGTTGTGTAGTCCTAGGCAGCGCATTTTTGTAAGTCCGGTTCCGGAGTGGCCCCATCATCATCACCTTTGGCTTGAGACACATGTTGCTGCGCCTCCTTCCCTGTTATGCCGTTGTCTCGTACTTCTAAGTGATTATATATGATTTTTCGTGTATGGTCTATACCTTTGTGTGTATTAACCATCCTTGTATTGTCCAATAGGGAGCTCATCCTTGTATGTAAATTTTGCTTTCAATACAGAATAAAAGTTCGCATCAGCACCCTCATAGGTAACGATGTGTAATATCCCTCCCCCCCCCATGCCTCCCACACTTTCTACGAACTAACCAGTGATAGACTCCCTCTCCCCCATTTCTCAAGCTACTTCCCTAGCTAAACAGACACGTTTGTCGTGGCTCCCCTCCCCATCTAACTAGCCAGAGTCGTTTTGCTTGCTTTCACCCCTGACCCAATACTAACCCGCTCGTCTCTACCCATCCACCCCCGTGTGTCGCCGACGGCCGTCAGGAGGTGACTGTGAGGATGAACCATGCGAGGAGGGTGAGTTGTATAGGCCTCATTTAATCCCACCTCACTCCCTCCCTCTCCCCCTTATCTCATAACTACCCCTCCCCCTTGTAACAAACTCCGCCACCAACGCCCTTCTCTCTCTCACTCACTAACCTTCTTCAGTCACCGCTTGAAAGAAAATGGTTTTTCGTTTTCTGTTA
>WNGS01163002.1:5342347-5358749 GCA_020271785.1 Procambarus virginalis | reverse complement strand
AGCGTGTCTGAGATTACGAACCAGAAAGGACAGGGCTCTGTGGTTCAAAAAGCACCTTTCCACCCCGCTAGAGGATAGTACAGTATCAACCTATCATATCCTGTGGTCCTGAGAAGAGTTTCATAAACTCAACTGTGGCATTTGATCTCTGTCAGCAAGGAATGGTGTTGCTCTGGTGATAGGCGGTCTGTGAGGCTGTGGTGACTGCTCAATGAAGTGTGGGAGGAAGAGAGAGAGGAGGAGGGGATAAGGAGACGGTTAGAAGTAGAGAGAGAATGAGGATGGGAAGCGAGAGAGGAATGAGAGAGGGGTGGATTTTCGGTCCCTGATTATCGGAATCTTGGGAGTGGTCGGAATATATGGAGATTACAGCATCCATGTGGGAGTCGTTGTTGGTGTCGAGTCATCTTAAGAGGTGAGGTGGGGCACTTAAAGAGGCAAGGTGGTGCACTTAAGGCGAGGTGGTGCACTTAAGGTAACTTTTACAAGTGGCCTCAGTTACCCTAGCTAATAGGGCTCTCAAGCCTGGCGGATTTATCATAGTTTGTGTGAAAAACATGTATTAAAAGTGATTTTCAAGTGGGGTTGTAGGAGAAAACGTGATTCAGTGCATGTACAATGTAGGTTGGTGGATCAAAATATGCGTCCTCCCCCCTCAGGCTCATACGCTATATTACGATAACATTCTCTCTCTCTCTCTCTCTCTCACTCACCATCATCCACTACAACTCGGTTGATCCGGCACTGTCTGCAATAATTTGTCGATACGTTTTGTGGGTGTGCCTTCAGGCATGATTTCATTGGTAAACACTGTGATTATATTCACCAAAATTCCTTTTATAATCTAATTATAATCTGTGCATAGATCGTTTGCATACCTATTTTGTCAGGGACTGACTCTGTACATATGCATTTACTTTTTTAAATTTCAGTACATATGTAAAATTTGGATGCAGGCGACGAGTCACAATAACGTGGCTAAAGTATATTGACCAGACCACACACTAGAAGGTGAAGGGACGACGACGTTTTCGGTCCGTCCTGGACCATTCTCAAGTCGTTAAAATTTGGATTTTGCATATGTACACAAAAAACTAATATTCTTGTATATTTCTTGGACATGTTTTTCATTAATTTCCTCATCCTAGTATACGAGGTTTTTGACTTCATTTTTATCATCTATTTACGTTGATGTATATTTGTCCATATTATTGTGTTCGATTAAATATTTCAGTGAACCTCGTCATTTGTTGAATAGTCCTGTGATCTACTGTGAGTAATCTCTCTATATGCTAAACTTTCCCCTTGATCCGCCTCAAAGGGGGGAAATATGGGATGTAGATTCAAAACGATTCAGTCATCACATTCTACTTCAGATTGGGATAGGGTCGAGACCCGTGAACGCTCTCCCAGATAATATTGGTTTGTTCTTGAGCAATTCCTTCCCCCCTGTTGTTGACATTCAATACACTTAACATTCATTTGTTTTCGATGGTTAGTTTGGTCGTGTTATCTGTATTTACAGTGTTGATATCAACGAGTCTGTGATAAGAGATGAAAGTACCTACTGTAACTAATTATAAGTTAGTTAATTGTCAAAGACTCATGAACTAATTCAGTGGATTGCAATTACCAATTAGCTGTGTTTATATGTGGTGTCATTCGAATACTTGTCACAAGGCACAGAGGTTATCTTAAAATTACCTTGAGGTCACCTTGAGGTCACCTTGAGGATACCTTGAAGTTACCTTGAGGTTGCCTTGAGATTACCTTACCTTGCCTTACCTGGAGTATGCCTTCTGAGAATTCTTTGGTTCAACAGGTCTTACAAGTCAAGCCTGGCCTCAGGCCGAGTTTAGGAATGATTCCAGGGATCAGTGACCCCGCGGCCCGCTCTCCGAACCGGTTGGTCGTCTGATTAACCAGGCTGTTAGATGTTTGCATATAAGGACAACATCGGGCTTTGACGCTATATAATTCCAGGAATTGTATCTCTCATTTGGATTTCAAAATTTGTTTACCATAAAAGCCTAATCCTTCTTGTGGTCGATTTACCATCTCCATTACGTAGATAGCAGAGTGGGTTACGTCGCCGGCTTACACTCACTGAGCCCCGCGTTCAATCTCCGGCGGGATTGCACGAAGAGAGAGGTCAGTATATGGCCTCGGGGGAGGGGGGGGGGACGTCGATAACCCTAAGGACAGGTTTCCTGTTCTCGAGAACAGGAAAACGGGAATTGTTATTATATTAAGATAGAAAGATACGATATTTGTGCTATTTACGCGAGGTTTTGTTGATGAATCGCTTCCTGCTTCAGGTCTTACCGAAGGGTAGGTAGTTCCTGGACGGACGGACGGACTGATGGACGGACGGACGGACACAACCCTTGTTAATTAAATCCCTGGGATACACACTCCCGTCCACAACAAAAAATCTTCGCCGACACCACGTCAACCCACACTATCCCCATCAACGTCCGTCCCCACATCTCCACAAGCCAGGATTTTCGACTCTAACAACACCCGAGGGTATGGCAGTCTTCCATCCCTCCCCCTGCACCGCCTTGAAATGTCGAGGGCAGAAATAAATGATGGAGACACAGGTGAGATGATAATATTTAAGCCTCTCTCCTCAAAGATTGAGAAGAGGGTGTGGTCTACCCTCCTCTCTCGTCCTCATTCATCAGCTTTCCTACTCTCCTTTTACATCTATTAGTTCTTCCTTTCCATCTCCCACACTTTCTCATCCACCAATACTTCTGTAATGTAGCCTTAGCTCTGTTTCTCTCTCCATCTCACTTCCTCCTTGCGTCCCACCTGTCACCTCTCCCGCCTCCCTCTCCCTGACCCCCACCTGCTACCCGTCTTCGCCTGTCGTCTGTCCCTCAATGATTAAAATCGAATTAATTCCTAAGACAGTTAAAATGTCAGTGTCGGATGAGTAGCGAAGTAAAGGGTGAGTCAGTGGTGGGTGGATGAATTCTGGTTGGAGAGTAGGTGGTAGGGATGAGTTGTAGGGGAAGAGTAGTGGGTGAATTTTTGGCTGGAGGGAATGAGCTGTGAGTGGAGGGTTTACCTGTGGCTGATTTCACGAGTTTTCCACTCTTGCAACCAGGTCTGAGGCCATTCTTTCCTGGTGTTTATACAGTGTTCTCTGATTGTGCCTATGGCACCCGTGCTCTTTACTGGTTCTATTCTGCATTTCCTTCAATATCGCTCACTCCCGTATGTTGTTGGACTTGCCGGAAGACTGAAGGTCTTGCACACCTTACAGGGTCGTCGTTCGATGCACAAGGGTTCCACTGGCAGGGGATATCATTCCATCCTGAGTATTGTAGTGTACACAGATCAGGAAGCTGACCTTCACTTCTACAGTGGGCGGAGAAAGACTCATTAATATATAGTGGGAGGTTAAGCTCCCAGTAGGCTCTCAGCACTCACGAAGCTGAAGGAAAGTCAGAATAAACAGACTGAACCAAGGAACAGGATTAATCCCAGAACCATGCAGTGTGTAATGACAGTCTGAAAAAGGCAGGAGACCTGCCAGGAAGACCAGGGATGCTAAATGAAACACGACGCTACGAATCAGCGCCAAAGGTCACACACACAGACAGAATAACATCACCGGCATGAGCAAAGGTTTAAAACATGTACACCAGTTACAAATTAAAAGACAGGACCCAGGTTATAGCTTATATTTGGTTTTACCTATAACCTCGCAAATACAGCTAGATGAGTACAGATGAGAGGCGGGACTAGAGAGCCGAAACTCAACCCCCAGAAGCACAACTAGGTGAGTACACTCTCACATGAGTATACTCATGTGAGTATACCCCTACCGTTGTGTATCTGACCTGTGAGCCTCACCTTGGGTTTACCTATAACCGGTTTTGAGAGTTCTTCTACCCTAGCAGCCAAACCCGAACCAATGATGACTTGATCGACAAGACTGTTGGTGGCAGCAGCCCGGCACCTCGTCCCCCCCCCAAATACTCTTAAAAACTGGAGCCATTGTTCGACCCACCAATATTAATCCTGCCAGCAGGTTGTTATGGTTATGGCGGAAAGAATTACAAATTTAATACAGGAATTAAAAATTTAATACCGAACGTGTTCCGGACGTGTTAATACGACCGTTACGGATACATGATGAAGATGATCAATTTGGGCAACTGGTGATTAAGAAAGTTATTATGATTCGCGGGTGATATATTAGGGAAAGATTAATTATGCGTTATACCGCAGGACGACCAGTATTTGTTTAGGTAATTTGTCATAAACTTAGAAGTAAGGGGAGGAAGAATGGGGGGGGGATGAGAGAGAGAGAGAGAGAGAGAGAGAGAGAGAGAGAGAGAGAGAGAGAGAGAGAGAGAGAGAGAGAGAGAGAGAGAGAGAGAGACTCTCCCACTCTTCTCAGCCCCGTTTACATCTCCAAAATAAACAGCACAAAGACAGATACACACATCAAGAAACAACAACCTCTCACCTGTCGTTCAAGCCCTCTGCCAGGCTCCTGCTCTTCCTTCATCTCTCATCACTAAGATCACTCTTCTCCTCCACATTATTCTTGTCTCACTGAGCTCCCTCCCTCACTGTCTGTACAGGGCCGTAGGCTTGCAATAGCCCCGTTGAAAAGCACATGTGCAATAGGTACGCTGAGAGAGAACAATGAACATCAAGGCACCCAAGACTGTTCAACACTCTCCCTCTACACACAAGGGGCGTAACTAACTGACCTCTCACGGTGTTCAAAAGAGAGTTTGTCAAACACCACCAAGCTGCGTCTAACAGCTTGATTAGTCAGAAATGGAAGGCCTGGTCAGAGACCGGGTCACGGGGACATTGATCCTAGGAATCACCTCGAGGTAACCATCCTCAGGTTGATAAATCCTGAGTTAAGTTGACAGACTGTAAACTAGGTTGACAGTTCATTAGCTAGGTTGGTTGACGAATATTTTAGAAAATAGTAATTCGTCCATTAAACTGATACAGATTCGTACAAGCCACAGAGACAAGGAGATGAGTGGACACCCAAACCAGTGTACCGGAGATACTCATATTAACAAAGCCATAGTACTCACCTGTCAACAACCCGTGAATGAGTATAGCTACTCATTCACCTTGGCCCGACACCCATTCATAAACCAGCGCCCATTCACAACTGTCAGCCCTTACCTCGGGCCAAAACAACAACAAACAACAGCTGGACGTCAGGCCAAGTGTGTAGCAACTTACCTGAAAATAAGAGAAAAAAAACATTAGAAACTCGTTAATTATTATTTTTTTATTATTAGTTGTAATGGTAGTTGTAACATTAATGGTGGTAGTAATAGTGGTAGTAATATTAGTATATTCGTAGCGTAGTATTATGATGGTAGCAGACGAGGGGTCACAATAACGTTCAGGGAGCCGGTCGGCCGAGCGGACAGCACGCTGGACTTGTGATCCTGTGGTCCTGGGTTCGATCCCAGGCGCCGGCGAGAAACAATGGGCAGAGTTTCTTTCACCCTATGCCCCTGTTACCTAGCAGTAAAATAGGTACCTGGGTGTTAGTCAGCTGTCACGGGCTGCTTCCTGGGGGTGGAGGCCTGGTCGAGGACCGGGCCGCGGGGACACTAAAGCCCCGAAATCATCTCAAGATGACCACACCTCACACCTGAAGATGAAGAGACGACGACGTTTCAGTCCGTCTTGGACCAATATCAAGTCTTGGACCAAAAGTTTGATAAAGGTCCAGGAGGGACCGAAACGTCGTCGAGTTTTCAGTCTTGATGTGTGGTTTGATTTTCGTGGCACCAATAGCGTCGTATTATAGGAGAAATTAATCAAGTAATTGGGAGATAAGGGAACGAACGTCGTGAAGGGTGAGAGATTACCAGATGGGAACCATCCTATGTGTGATGCTATCTCTGATCACTCTCATTTATCTCTTTGATTATAGTTTTTAGTCCTCCTTCTCCTTGCCTTTATCGAAATAGTTAACTCTGTTCTCTCTTCGTTTCACTTATTACCCTGTTCACTCTTGCAGTCTCTCAGGCTAGTATCTTATTGTTAAGCTGAACTTCCTCTCTCTCTCTCTCTCTCTCTCTCTCTCTCTCTCTCTCTCTCTAAACCGCTAGTTCTCTATGTCTTTCCTAGTGCGTTTATCTTCCCTTCTTTGCCGTCTTTATCATCCTTTTTATACGCATTCTCCTTATCTCGTGTGGCCCACATCTGACCCACAGAACACACACACACACACAAAAGATCAAATGCCAGAAGCAGGGAATCAAGGACTCTCTCCTCTCTCAATTGGCTTTTCAACTCCACAATCAAGAGTCGACTTGCTGGCTGGATCAGATATCGTGTAGAAAGGAGACAGCCTCTTCCCTCGTCACACAATCGTCCTCAACCAGCAATAAGGAGTTGACGAGCAACAGTAAGTGGCACGGAGAGGCTGCTTGAGGGAAACAGAGAGGACAAATACGTTTTTGGTTGTGAGAGAGGATGGGAAGGAGAGATTACCATCAGTAAAGAGAAAGGTTTTGTTGGTCGAGGGAGAGAGTGGGTGTAAGGGGAGGGAGGGACGGAGAGAGAGAGAGAGAGAGAGAGAGAGAGAGAGAGAGAGAGAGAGAGAGAGGAGAGAGAGAGAGAGAGAGAGAGAGAGAGAGAGAGAGAGGGGGGGGGGAGGCTACCTATAAGTAGTCACAGGTAGAGATAACGATTCTCGAAGTGTTCAATCTTCCTTGTATATGTTAAAAATATGTTTGTATATATTTATAAATAGCAACTTGCTGGAGTTGCAAATTGCAAGCCAATATTACCATATTGTAGAGTGTGTGTGTGTGTGTGTGTGAATTAGAGCAACACATTTCTACTTCCTTCCATCAATCCTACCTGACCTATCCATCCCGTACCTCTACCCCCATCCATCCTGACTATCCACCACCTCCTCCACCCATCCACCCACACCCACAAAAGGATCACGAGGATATTTTAAAGCTACGATAAGCGTCTCCTTGTGTCCAAGATGGCTCTTCAGGAGACAATGGGCAGTAAACATTATAGTCTCCCCCCCTGTGTGTGTGTGTGTGTGTGTGGTGTGTATGTGTGTGTGTGTGTGTGTGTGTGTGTGGGTGTGTGTGTGTGTGTGTGTGTGTGTGTGTGTGTGTGTGTGTGTGTGTGTGACGTCATGGGCTTGATCTGTGTCTCAGGAGGAGAAGGGCAGGAGTAGACATTATTGCGTCAACCTTTTTCTCGTTATAACACGTCGCATTCTAACGTCGTATTTTAACCTAAGATCAAAAACTGTCGTACTAGTAAATGGTAGCGACTCGACGAAATTGACATATTGTCCCGTTTTCTGTTTGTAGGTCCTCTGATAGGTTAGGATAAGGCACATTAGTACTACGGTTTCTTAACGTTGGGAACGCTGGTTCAACACTGAAGATAAACTAGGACACGACGACACAGGTGGAACCAGAAACGCAATTGAGTTGAAGAAATACAAGGAAATATTCGTTCCCTGTATATAGGGTCAATAAGTGGAATGCACTGAAAGAAGAAGCTGTAGAAGCTGTGAGGAGATGTAGAATCTCCTCAGCTAGTTTTCCTAGTTTCTAGAATAGGCTAGTCGCTCTAGGGACTCTAGAAACTGAAGCTTTCAAATTTACATATACTTGTTGGGTGTCATATGAAAGCTTATGTTAAATGCTGGCAGTTAAAACTAATGAGAGGTCTGTGATTGCTCTGTAGAGAGAATTACAGCAAAATTTGCCTGTTCTGTGAAACAGAGAGGGTAGTATAACAAAACCGTTAGAGGTGGAGGGGGACAGTCGGGGGCGAACGCTGCCTCCCCCCCCACCAAGGGAGACATTGAGACGTTGTGTTAGGCCTCAACCCTCCTTGTGACGTCACGCCACGCCACAGGCGAGGGGCCGTGTGATTGGTCTAAGCACCCCTACCTCCTATGCCGAGTTTTGGCGCGAAAAGCTGTCATTGGAAGCGGCATCAGGACCAGTGCCGGCTTCCCTGCTGATTGGTCAAGACAAGGTAGGGGGAGAAATATGGGCATGTGAGCCTCTCTAGCCGCCAAGATGGTTAGTTTTGAATTGGGCAGCCAGGGTGTGAAGAAGTGTCTAGGTGCGGGGTGGCGGGCCTGCACCCCCACCACCGTTATCGCTCCTGTCGTTCTGTTTACTCATATTGCATGGCCACTTCCAGCCACCCTGGGTGTGTCGAAGCCCAAATTTGCGAGAAACTGGGACTTGGACTTTGAATTCCGCCCGACGTCGTCCATGTGGTAGGTGACGCCGGCCAGTGTCACCCTGTCACCCCCAGTGTAAGAGCGAGTCATGCTCTGGTATGATGGGGTTGTTAGTGATCCCCCATCCTCATGTGTGTATAACCCCAGGCGCCACGTGGCCAAACCCCTGGCCACCCGTGCGGCCCCGGCCCAGCCCGGCCCGGCCCGGCCCGGCCCGGCCCGGCCGGCCGGNCAGACTACAACTAGAAGTTTGCTATAAGACTCAACCCAATGTCTAACTGCCCAATGTTAGAAAAAACACTCGAGATGAGACGACCCACTCCCACAACTGGTGGCCCAAGAGCTTAAATCTACTCGAGGGAACACAAGCTCCAGTAAACATCTTGACACCCTCACCTTGGGACAGCCCTTAAGGACCACTTGGACGGCTCTGGACACTATTTTGTGGTCCGAAGAAGATAAATCTATTCAGAACAGCGGGCATCACGCGGAAGCAAACTGCTAGTCCACTGAGAGTTACTGGGATGGTCTAAAAACATTATCGACCAAACCGGACCACTATATGGCCCGCCTAACGAACCAGTGTGGGATGGAGGGAGGGATGGAGGTACTGCCTTTCGAACATCCCAGATTTATGGTATCAATAAACTATACCACAGCTCACCATAACGGAAACTTAAAGTACACATAAAATGGAGAGAGAGAGAGAGAGAGGAGAGAGAGAGAGAGAGAGAGAGAGAGAGAGAGAGAGAGAGAGAGAGAGAGAGAGAGAGAGAGAGAGAGAGAGTGTGTAGTGACACTTCCCCTTCTCATCTCACACTCTTCTCATTCCTTCTCCATCCCCTCAGCCTCCCGTCTCCAACACCCATCTTCCACGGAACGGTAGCCAACAACCGGATGCTCTTGCCATTACTAAGATGACTGGACCTACCACTGACGACGTCCCACTTTAAAAACAACAACACCCACCCATTCTTCGGTTCATCCGTCCACACATCCATTTATTAACCCATTAATGCATCCACTGAATCATCAACCCAACCATGCATCCATCTAGATTGTACCTAGATGGGTTCTGGGAGTTCTTCTACTCTCCAAACCCGACCCGGTCGGAACCCGTCTCACTACACTGAATGCTTGTGCTAATGTCACTTTGGACTTCGTTAAAAATATTGTTTTTCATGAGTCTGGACCCGTGGTTGAGTGCATGGGCATGCTACAAATTTATCTTTCAAAATCTGCAGAGTTCGTGTTGGTACCAGTTACACTGCCAGGGGTTTGGATATCCTGCATACAGAAGCCGTCCGGATCTTCCACTCTCATGCTATAGAGTATGCAGAGAATGAGAGGTCACCAATGTAAACAAAGCCACGTGATCTGGCCCAATGTAAACAAAGCCACGTGGTCTGGCCCAAGGGAGCACCTAAGCAACACGTGGCAAGGAGGAGGGGGGAGGGAGATGATGTTTACATTGGGAGCTCTTATGTCAACATAACCCTTCAACTACATATGGTGGCTTCCCCTAATACCTCTCTTCTATCCTCCCTAGCCCTTTCCTGTGCTTCATCCCTATCCTCCTTTCCTAGACACACTCAGGTATTTCACAGGCAGGCTGCAGGGACGGAAAGAGAGGGATAGTAATAGAGGACAAGAGGAGGAGGAAGATCCATTAGTTCAGCTCCTCCACTCCTCCCTTCGTTACTCTGCCACTTAGCACCACTAAGGAGAAGTGGTAGGGATGGATGAGGATGGAAGGCGAACTCAGCTGACCGATGGAGTGGACACTTTAGCGAGATGGAGGATGGAGCTGGGATTTCAAGAAGCGGGGAAGACCCCAAGTTATATTATATAATATGTATATATATATATATATATATATATATATATATATATATATATAGATATATATATAGATATATATATAGATACTTTCCTCTTCTCCCCTCGCCTCCCTCACTTCGTAGAGAAAGGAAGAGAGGAGAAAGTAAGGGGAACAGAGGGAGGAAGGAGATTGACAGTCAAGAGGGGAAGAGCCAAACAGAAGAAGGGGAGGGCGAGGGTAAGAGAAGGGGAGGGCGAGGGTAAGAAGCGTCAGGATCTGAGGGGACAAGACTGGGAAGGGGAAGAGAGGGAAGCTTAACCTAAAAATTAGGAATATGAAACACCGAGAGGAACAGATAATTGTGAGAGAAGAGAGAGAGAGAGAGAGAGAGAGAGAGAGAGAGAGAGAGAGAGAGAGAGAGAGAGAGAGAGAGAGAGAGAGGAGAGAGAGAGAGAGAGAGGAGCGCTGTAAAGGAAGGATAGAAGAGTAAAATAAGATAAGATGTAGAAGGAAGTTAGAGGGGTAGAAAGGAGATAAGGGAGAGGAGGGAAAATATGGGAGAGTACAGGAGGAATAGTAGGATAGGGGCATAAAGTAAGGGAAAGGAGGAAGGAGGAGAGGGAGAGTGTGGGGAAGGAGACAAAGAGATGTGAGGAATAGCTGAGTCAGATATGAGAACTATAATTTTGGAAATGTCCGCGTTTTCCTTTTAAGAATGAGACAGTAGACAATTTTTAATGGTTGACGATGACAAGTAGAGAGCCAGGGATGGCAGGCGATGGTTGATGACAGTAGATGATGATTGATGACAGCAGGCGGTGAGTGAAGACAGTAGGCGACAGTTACTGATGTCAGTCGATTGATGATGATATTTGGCTAATCCAAATATCAAGTGTAAAGAAATAATCTGTAAACATAATATCATCAATACAGAGTAAGACTGGGAGGACACACTGCCATGTTCACACACACACACACACACACACACACACACACACACACACACACACACACACACACACACACACACACACACACACACGTACGTAATCCAACCAAAAGAAGCAACAAGCAGGAATAGTTTGCTTGAATACTGACGAGGGTGAAGATAATGAGGGCAACCAGAGGCCCTGAAAAGACTTGAGTATTCCTCAAGATGTGTGATGAAATGATGATTAAGATGGTGAGAATGACGATGATAATGACAAGGATAAACAGCTAAATCCTGGATGAAACTCTTTACTCATCACATATAATAATATATATAAATAATATACAGATATATTAAAATATTATACAGATATAATAAAATAATCAATTATGGAGTTTGTCTCCTGTGGATTCCTTTTCATATTGGTTTCCGCAAGCGTGATAGAACTGATCAGTTAGCCAAGACTTTTGCTCGTAAAGAGGAAATTGATTACCATCTTGGACTGCCTTTGAGCAGCCTGAGGGCAGCAATGTTCCGGGAACATCAACAAAATCCCATAGACTTGAGGTAAAGTGAAATTCACACCAGTTATTCCATCTATCATCATTCTATTATGCAGGAAGAACCGCACGTCTATGGGTCATCCAATAAGGTTAGCAGACTTCTAGATGTTACCACTGCTAGGCTTAGGCTCGGCTACAAGTACCTCTGGGAGTTTTCATTATCTGATGTAGAACTATTCGCATACTTTGCGTCATTGTATAATTGAATGCGTAAAAGCCGCGGAATTCGCAGATAACTCAATGGTGTTCAAGAAATGTGTAATTACCTCATTCATACTGCAACCTGTTCTCTTACAAAGAACGTCGCTTTTCGCTCGTACGCGTTACACAACGCCAAAAATCATCGTACTAGAAAATGGAAACGGCTGGCGAAAGTGACATACTGTCCCGTTTTCTGTTTTGGGTCCTCTGGTAGGTTAGGAAAGGACACTTTAAATTGACCTTTTTCTTGACGTTGGGAAACCTTAGGAGGACGGGCTGCATAATAATGTACTACTGATCTTAGACAGTCATCTAAAACATGCTTACAGTAGGTAAGCACACGACTGTAAAACTGTCGCCCAGTAACGATGGTTGTGTGGAACAAGACTAGTAAGCAGGCGATGAGTCACAATAACGTGGCTAAAGTATGTTGACCAGACCACACACTAAAAGGTGAAGGGACGACGACGCTTCGGTCCGTCCTGGACCATTCTCAAGTCGATTCGACTTGAGAATGGTCCAGGATGGTCTGGTCAACAAGACTAGTAACTGTGTAACCACCTCACCGTACGTGTAAACTGCCTTCTTGAAACACTTGTGATGTAAAAAAGACTATTGATATATGTACATGCATTTGTGTAAATGAAAAAGAAAAATGTGTAACCAGCTTCACAAGACTGTCACTTGTTTAGCTAAATGAACTATGGGGTTCAGTTCCTGAACCCATTATGTGCCTCTTGTCAAACTTTCCACCGCCACCCACGGGATGGGTATGGGGTGAATAATGACTAAACTGTACTACTCCTTTACTGAAGAAACACCAGGTTGAAATATATCATTTGGTTCAGATAACCCACAAAGTTCGAATTATCTCAGCAGGTTCGGATAACCTCTCAGGTTCGAATTTATAAGGATCCAAATATGGCTTTCCTTGCTGCAGTTGTCAAGCCATATATTACCCTTTAATTTCAAACGATGATTCAAGATCCCCGGTGATCCCATCACCGGGGATCGAACCCGGATATAATGCCGAGACTCTCTTCAATTAATCGAACTTATTATTTGAGTCCATTTGCAAGCTGCAAGTCAGTCAGGGAGCCTGTCATTCAGTCATATATTAGCCAGTCACAGAATCAACCCTGTCAACCCTGTCAACCACTCAGCCTACCACAATTATCAAGTCAACCAAGAAAGCACAACCTGTCAACCAACTCTGTATCTCCCCCTCCCCCCTCCACCCTATTAAAAACCAGTCATATTATTTACCTGTTGGTCATTATAATGCTAATTAACGAGGCCCTTCCACGCGATAACAACCTTCTTTGTTCAGCCCAGTGGCCGGCTGGGGAGGCCCAATCTAAAAGCACTTCAGAGCCCCTGTGGTCGAGTGCTCAATATCTTCCTGTACACTGTGCAGTCCAGCAGACCTCTCACACTGTCCATGGAAGCCCAGCAGAAGGAGGCCTCCTTCTCCCTCTACCTCCTACATAGGAGGTAAAGAAGAAGAGCTCTGCCTAGCTTTCTCTGTCCATGGAGGACAGAAGTAAATGAGTGTCTGCTGACAGTACTGTCATGTACAGCCTCGTCTGCGACAGGAAAAAAAGTACCACATGGGGGATAAGTAGGAGGGAGTAGCGAAGGCCTGTGTGTACTCGCCTGAGAGTATTTATGAGGGGGCTTCAATTCCTGGGCTCCAATTTTCAGATTCCGGTCGTCTATTGCAATAGTTGCCTAGCTTTCTTGCTTTATATTTTATTATTGAAAGTGTGCATAGAGAGAGAGAGAGAGAGAGAGAGAGAGAGAGAGAGAGAGAGAGAGAGAGAGAGAGAGAGAGAGAGAGAGAGAGAGAGAGAGAGAGAGAGAGAGAGAGAGAGAGAGTCAATCACTCATTAACCCATAACATCTCCACCAGTCCCACTGCCCCCCCCCCTGGCCACCGTTCAGTCACGAATCCTACCTGAGTAATCGCTCAGATTTACGTGGTTTTCCCAGCATAATTAACCCCCTGGAGAGGAAATTCTGAAGCTTTGCAAGGGGGAAGGAGTAGAGGTGGGGAGGGCCGGGGAGATAGGGAAGAATGGAGGAGGGAAGTGAGGGAGGTGAGCAGGAAGGTAGACAAGCTACCCTTCTGGTGACGTGAGGGGACCTATTGTGTGGTGAGGGAAGGTGAGGGAAGGTGAGGGGACGTTAGAGGACGTGTGGTGACGCTCACTAAAGACACAAAACATTCTTCGCGGTAAATTTCCGGTGTTCGGACGCCCTCAAGGAGTGTCACGTTCTTGTAGACTTGGCCCCAAACACGTGAAGAGTCCTTCAGATCGCCCTCGCGTCCCCTACACGATATAATACTTCCCGGAGATACATTATTTCTCTTTTCGCCTTACTAATAGTGCTAGTGGTACTATTATTATTTGTATTTGTTAAAAGCATTCTCCTTTCTTCACAGTCGTCCGCTCAAGACCGTATTGATAATCCTCTGAGCGATACTTGTAACGGGGTCGATAGCGTCCTTATGGTGAGGAACGAACCCCGTCACTACCACCGTCACACGAACCAACAATTTGCGCCAGTAGCTTCAGGCAGGCGCGGAATTCAAAACTTGCGCGCACTCTGCATTTCCCGCCCTTGCCGAGTACCGTGTCCGAATGTCCGGGTCTTCGACCAGTTCGAGGATAAATCGCAATAACCATCATTCCAGAACAGTTATAGTGATCCTAGGCGACGATAACGAATTTATTTATACCAGTTATCGATAATCAATAAATGAACTAAGAAATAAGCAGGAATAAGTTATCTGTTACAAGTTTTCAACGTTTCTCTATCAGCGTTTCGAACCAGCAAAAACACACACGCAAGACGGTTTCAAAAATACCCGCCAAGAACAGAAGAAAACGGAAGGCCTAACTCTGTTGTTATTGTTCCAAGTCACAGCACAGCCGTGGCGGCCATGTTTCTTCCTCGTTCCTCACCTGCTGTTTAAGTAACGACCCCATCAGTTACAAGCACGACCTGTAATCACCCCCTCCAACCGCTCGCAATAAAACGAAATATCGAGTTACAGCAAGGAATACAGCTTATGGCTCTTTGTAATATATAGAATCTCCGTCTATCTAAGTCCTTTATAGCGTGTTGAGTGTTACAAAAGTGGTGTTCCAGAAGGTTCTCGAGGGTTCCTTTGTCCACAGGTAGGATTTAAGTTTAGTTTATGAATTAGGAATGAGACTTCAACAAGCTGTACGATGCGAAAAGTAAGCATTACAGCTAGGGATATGGAATAGGGAGGGAGGAGGGACCCATTGGAAACGGAAGATCCTCTTGGGACGAGGAATGAGGTAACTCCATCCCTCTCAACAAATTACCATCTATCCACCTATTAGCAGGGAAAAGGCAGACAACCCCCCTTCTCCCTTTCCGCCTTGGCCGACCATTCATTCCCCATTCCGTGAAACTCCTTCCTAACCTGCTCCCCATTTCCCTTCCTACTTCCAAACCTACCCTCCCCTCCTCCCCTCCTACTGCACTTTTTAGCAGTACATACAGCGATAAATCTTCCCAAAAAATCCTTCGAACTCCTCCTCCCTCTACTATTCCTCCATCCATGACTCAGCTTAGCGGCGTCTGTCCACAAAGCCTCTACTGTCCATCTTGGCTGTCACTTACCCCGCGCCACAGGAGACATGGAAGGAGGGATTGGAAAGGGAGGTTGACGTGGAGACGAGAGAGAGGGTGGGGTGATGGAGGGATGTGGAGGGTAGGGAAGAAGAGCAGAGTACATGGTTATTCATACAATATGTCATACTTCGGGTGCGCTATGAACATATCTTTAACAACATGAGACTGAAATCATTGCAAAGTTATAGGTACATGCTTCATACTACGGATCTGAAGGGCTAATTCAGTAATGTAGTAGTGTTGTGAGACACAAGACACGTTCCTGTATCGAGAGTTTGCACCTGGATGGAGCTGCATCAGGTTGGGAGATTAGTCACCTGTAACCACCTCCACAGGTAACGGTAGCCACCTGCCACAGTACGTTAGACCAACTGAATCCTGGCAACCACTGTCGTTTTTGTACTGCCAATGAAAACACAATTATCAGATCTAACCAATCAGAATTTTGTATACTAAAAACTTTTCAGGTCCTTTGAGTGTCCCATTTTAGCCCATCAGACACATGAATATAACATGAATCTACTTGATCTACATCAATCAATCTACGTAAATCTACTACAATATTTGGAGCGATAACTGACATCAATAAATCTCTGTTCTGCAGCTTGCGGTCAATCTCCCGTTCAGTGTGGTTAGTGGTGAACACCTCCACCTGGTGAGGGACGGACGTGGCACAGGCTATGTAAGACACCACTCACATTTGATGGGACTTGGTAGTGGGAGAGTAGTTGTTTGTTGTTTAAGTTATTCGCTAACTGGAACAAAAAGTTCCAAGTCGCAACGGGCTATGGGTAAGCCCGTAGTGCACTTAACCTGGTAACAGGAGCGGGGGGGGGCTGTGTGGAGAGAGTATTGATAGTTGATAAAGATCAAGCCACCCAAGAGGTGGCACGAGGCATGAATAGCCCGTAAAGGATCGAGAGGGATGAGATATAGTGTACCCTCACCAAACTCGTCTACTCTGTTCC
>WNGS01163002.1:5227754-5239626 GCA_020271785.1 Procambarus virginalis | reverse complement strand
ATTTCAACATACAATACGTTCATGATGTATACAGATGAATACTGAGAAGCATTTTCATTTTTTTTGGGGGGGGGGGAGGGGAGGTCTGGTTTGTATTATGTACCGGGGACTTGATTCTAATGAGTAGATCCAAGCTCTTGGCCCCAGCTGTGTGAGTGGTCTCATCTTGGAGTAATCGTTAGCTCCTGGATTATTTGGTTATGTGGTGGACGGTGTGAAGCAAAAGTGATTGGAAGGGAAAATAGTGAGTCAGGAGAACTAGCTGATAGGTACGGAGGGAAAGACTAAATAGGAGAAGGGTAGGAAGTAGGGAAGAGTGATGTAGCGTGTTTACCAGATCAAAGTCAACGGGGAAACGAGATTTAGCTCTTTGGAACCAGACTGTTTGTCAATTCTAACTCTTTGTCCACAAACGACTCATAAAAACTCCAAGTGGTTCGATTCCAAGAGGTCGTCAATGAAGGTATCCGGTCTCATAGCTATTTGTGGGTACCTTGTGGTCGGGCTGGGGATCAGTGGCCTCGCGGTCTGGTCTCCCAACACGCTTATGTCTGCGGTGGTCACTGAGACCATCAGTGTGCCTGCGGCTCCTGCTCCCCAGCTCAACATGGGGGAATATTGCCGGAACAAAAGTCGACGCGCAAGAAGTGCCGGACCAACCGGGCTTGTGGTGGATATAGGTCCTGCGGCCGCTCCAGCACCAGCCTGTTGGACCAAGTTATCACAAGCCAAGCTTCGCCAGGCTTGGGGAGTGCTCCCAGAACCCACTCCACGTAAATACTACAGGCGTTCTTGTTGAACCTGACGGGGGTTCTGGGAGTTCTTCTACTGCCCAAGCCGGGATTGGGGAGCAGAGTTCGATCCCGTTGTCCTGCTTCAAATATTTTATCATAGATATATAACTTTATTGTGATTTCCTTGTGTAAGGTTAATCAAGTTCTCTCTTGTGCAGTTAGGGTCCTCGACCAGGCCTCCTTTTTGTTACACATCCCCGGAAGCAGCCCGTAGCAGCTGTCTACCTACCAGGTACCTCTTTACTCCTAGGTAAACAGGTGCATCAGGGTAAAAGAAACTGCCCACTTGTTTTTGCCTCCGCCGGGGATCGAATCCGGAACCTTAGGACTACAAATCCCGAGTGCTGTCCACTCAGCCGTCAGGCCCCCCCTTTCATAGCCTTCAAGCCCAGACTTTGTGATGGATACAAAGTGATGGAATAAGCTTAGTTAATTTGCTACCTCCCATATATTATCTACCCTTAGCGCCTCTCCCCTATTCTCTACCTAAGCCAAACCCTCCTATCGTCACTACCTTGCCCCCCCCCCCCGATCTAAACCCAACTCCTGAACGATACGACCGTAAACAGACTGTATTATTCATCTTGTTTACTCACGGCAGGAGTTGCACATTCCCTGAGGATCAACACACGCAAGAACGCAGAGTGGGGGCAAAAGGTGGGCAAAGTGGCCTCCTGTGTTTGTTAGGGGGGGGGGGGGGGAGTGGCCTCGTATGTAATAAGAGGAGTAGTGATCCGCTGTGGGTGAGGGGGAGGTGAGGCAGGTGACAGGTGAAGTATGCGAGGTCTAGAGGTCAAGAAAACTGTCCTGAATTATGACCACTAACTCCACAAGCAAAACCCCTCAGGTCCCCACACTACACAGCACCCTACACCACTACTCCCTCACCACCCTACCACAACAACACCACTACCACACTCACCCCACCACTACACAACCCACTGCCACACTCCCCCACCGCTGCCCCTCGAGGGTGGAGGCCATCGAGTGCCTCCCAACACCTCACACTCCACCTCCGGCAGCGACATATCACTCCCCCGAGGACTAGTGTTAGCATAAGCATGTTGAGGTGTTTGTTCTGGGCTCCCTTATTGCTTCCCTTACTGAGGAGGGAGTCTGGGGGAAGAGAGGCTGGGGAGGGGGAATGGGTAAGTGGGAGAGGATAGGGAAGGTAGCAAGTAAGAGAAGGGCAAGGGTGGCAGTGGGGCAAATAGGGAGGGGGGGGGAGGTAGGCTGGAGATATTAATCGCGAAATTTCATGACGCGGAAGGGAAGATTGGGGTGAGGGAGGGGGAGATACTGAGGATATTGCCCTTATGAGAGGTATAGGAAGACGAGTGAAGGGGAGGGGGATGGTTTTCTCAGTGGTGAGGGGGTGTATGGAGGAGGGGGGGGGGGATACCACTGCAGGAAATGATTACACTTGGTCGACACAAACTGCGCAATACAACATCACAAAATCAGGTCTTGAGTGGCATAGAGTAGCCAAACTGGTCATAAAAATACATTAAAAAATCATATTTAAGCCTACAGGTCTTGCCATACGGGGATGAGGAGAGGGAGTGGTAAAGAGGAGAGGGAGTGGTAAAGGGATGGAAGGGTTAGAGCGGGAGGGCACACATAGACGCGCCAACAGGAACCAATCAGTAGTCTTCCCGCCATAAATCAGATGTGTGGGTTTGAATGCGCCGACACAAGCCAGTGCTCAGGACCTCTTCGTGGTCCTCCCACACTACCTGTGCGCCAGCCAGACCGTCTCATCAACAACAGCCCGTCCTCATCAACAACAGACCGCCCTCATCACAACAGACCGTCCTCATCAACAACAGACCGTCCTCATCAACAACAGCCCGTCCTCATCAACAACAGACCGCCCTCATCAACAACAGACCGTCCTCATCAACAACAGTCCGTCCTCATCAACAACAGCCGTCCTATCAACAAAGCCCGTCCTCATCAACAACAGCCGTCCTCATCAACAACAGCCCGTCCTCATCAACAACAGCCCGTCCTCATCAACAACAGACCGTCCTCATCAACAACAGTCCGTCCTCATCAACAACAGACCGTCCTCATCAACAACAGACCGTCCTCATCAACAACAGCCCGTCCTCATCAACAACAGCCCGTCCTCATCAACAACAGCCCGTCCTCATCAACAACAGCCCGTCCTCATCAACAACAGACCGTCCTCATCAACAACAGCCCGTCCTCATCAACAACAGACCGTCCTCATCAACAACAGCCCGTCCTCATCAACAACAGCCCGTCCTCATCACACAGACCGTCCTCATCAACAACAGCCCGTCCTCATCAACAACAGCCCGTCCTCATCAACAACAGCCCGTCCTCATCAACACAGCCCGTCCTCATCACAACAGCCCGTCCTCATCAACAACAGCCCGTCCTCATCAACAACAGTCCGTCCTCATCAACAACAGCCCGTCCTCATCAACAACAGCCCGTCCTCATCAACAACAGTAAGTCCTCATCAACAACAGACACGTCCTCATCAACAACAGCCCGTCCTCATCAACAACAGCCCGTCCTCATCAACAACAGCCCGTCCTCATCAACAACAGCCCGTCCTCATCAACAACAGCCCGTCCTCATCAACAACAGCCCGTCCTCATCAACAAAGGGCTAAATGCTCGTTAATCCAGCCGCCAAACCCTCTGTTTGTGAATGTAAAACGGTTTAAAACACGACTCACAACTGATGACGTTCGAATATTTCTCGAACACTGATTCGCTGACGACCTCTGTACGAATCATGACGCTATAACTACTTACATGAGGCAAACTTACACTCATTTCTCTAGCAAAGGAGTGCAAGTTTAGCTTTGCTATCACACATGTTCAATCAAGCACCACCAAAGGATACCTAATCAACTAGGCTGTGATTCATACGTCAGGCTGCGAGCAGCCGCGTCAAACAGCCTTGTTGGCCAGTCCAGCAACCAGGAGGCCTGGTCGACGACCGGGACGCGGGGACGCTAAGCCCGGAAGTAACTCAAGGTAAGGTGTGTCAGCAAGGCGGACAGCCTAACCTGCTGTCAGCACTCGCTAATATTCCACGTTTCCAAAACTTTTTGTTCACCTGCACTTCTCCATCTTTGCTAACAAAAAATGTTGCGTACCTCCTGCATAGGATGAATGGCGAGTACTCTTAATCTCTGCAAACACCACCACTCTTAACGATTTTGTGCCACGAGAGAGAGAGAGAGAGGAGAGAGAGAGAGAGAGAGAGAGAGGATTCAACGTAAAAAAATATCTCAATTTGTGGTCGCATCGTTATTCTGTTTTCATGTTGTGGAAAGACCTGGAAAACACGGGTTCAGAACATCAAACATTTCATGTCAAAGGTCGCGAAGTTCTCCCCAAAAGAGTGAAAAGGATTGGTCATGAAAGTCAATGCTTCAAATACCAGACTAGTTAAGAAAATATTGTGGCAATTAATTGGGATCGAACTTGCTTTCCTGGACTTGTTCCTTTTTTAAGTTGTGTGATGTGGTTGCTGATTATGCCAGCGGGTCTTAGGTGACAGCTAGGTAGGAAGAGAGCCAGGTAAACTCCAGGTATTTGGCGTTAACCAGAACGAGTGATTGAGGGGGAAGAGGTGTTGCGTCCCGAGGGTTTGGGAAGGGGGGAGACGAGAGTTCTAAGAGCAGTTGCATGGTTGATGATCTTCCAATACACTTCTGTGTTTAAGGAACTGGGAGTGGAAAACTTAAATAAGAGTAGGCTGTAGGTAACAATAATAATGGTTGTGTACAAATAGGACTTGTCTGACATTGGCCAGTAGGCCTGATCCTATTGGTCATTGGCCAGTAGGCCTGATCCTATTGGTCATTGGCCAGTAGGCCTGATCCTATTGATCATTGGCCAGTAGGCCTGATCCTATTGGTCATTGGCCAGTAGGTCTACTGCAGTGTTTCTTTTGATATTAAGTTCATATGTTGTATCGGAATCGAGGCTTTAAGGTCCGTCTGAACTAAGGACAGGTTCTGGGAAGTTTAAGTAAGCTATGAGCCAGTCCGTCCTCTTAAGATGACAGCACTTACAGTGGCAGTTCAGTAGACAGTACCAATATGCAGTGATGGACCACCAGAACCTTGAATTATGTATTATTGAATGTGGACAAACCGAAAACTTATTTAACGACACCATAAATATAAGACCCAACCTCTCCTAGCAGTCCCAGGCCTAATATAGTACATATATGTGCTATACTAGGCCTGGGATTATTTAAGTTTGGCTTTTAGCTTTATTTTTCCCGGCGCACTATTTAATTAATAGTACAAAAGTGGTTTACTAGTGGCCCTTCGCTACATATTGGTCCTGTCCACCGCATAGTTACTATAAGCTCTCGTGTCAGGAAGCTGGGATGTATGGATGCTGAGAACAGTCCAGAATGTGACTCAGCTGTCAGGACGCCTGACAGCTGGGTGGACAGCGCTTCGGATTCGTAGTCCTGAGGTTCCGGGTTCGATCCCCGGTGGAGGCGGAGACAAATGGGCAAAAATGTTTCTTTCACCTTGATGCCCCTATTACCTAGCAGTAAATAGGTACCTAGGAGTTAGAGAGCTGCTACGGGCTGCTTCCTGGGGGTAACAAAAAGGAGGCCTGGTCGAGGACCGGGCCGCGGGGACGTTAAGCCCCGAAATCATCTCAAGATAGGTCTGTGTTATGTGATGAGGCCTGTCTGTGTTGGCATCTTAATTAGATATTTTTAACTGGTTGTTGCACTCTTGTTGTGTGTACAAGAGGAGGAGTGTTCTCTTCCTCTTGTTTCCTTCCCCTCTTGCTTCCTTCTCCTCTTGTTTCCTTCCCCTCTTACTTCCTTCCCCTCTTCCTCTTCCCCCTCTTTCCCCCATCTCTGCTCCTGCCATCTGGCGGCGGTACCCACTTCCATCCAGGTTTTGGTTACAGTCAACCCATTAACACCTACGATGGAAGGGGGGGGGTAATAGTGGGAAAGTGAGGGTGGTGAAGGGGGGAGTTAGTGAGTGAAGAGAGAGTGGTTTATGGGGAAGCTTGAGAAGAGGGTTGAGTACTGGGGGGGGGGGAGGGGAGGGGATGAAAAAGGCGCAAATAGATTAGAATTAATTTAAAAAATAGCATTTTTTTGCGTTTTCTTGTTTATTCTTTGTTATTCTTATATATTTTTATTCTGCTTCCCTTCCATTTCCTTCTTCCTACCTTTCTTAGGCTACTAACCTCTCCCTTCCTGTTCCTTTCCTCCGCCTTCATGTGCTCACACAGATTTTGGCACTGTGAGTTGAAATGCCAACATAATTTGTTATTGGTAGTTGGTAATTATCCTCTGCAAGGGGGGTGTGGGTGTCATTCATTCACATGGGTGTAAAATACACGATATCTCAGTGCCTACTCCCGCAGTGAATACCACGCTATGTAGCGGCATACACAACAGAAAAAAGTGATGTCACATCTGGATGAAAGAGACCGCATTTTAAAAAGTGGAGTGCCACAGAGAAGGTACCATTTCCCCACCTACACTACACATGCGGACGACATAGCCCAAGTAATCTTCGTAACCATTTAGACTTCACTGCCTCGTAGTCAGTGCCAGGTAAGCCCCTTGACTTTCACAGACTCTGCTGGCCAATTGAGACCAAGATGGCAATGTAATTCGTAAATAAATCAGTAAAACAATGGAAAATAAGGACCAGCAAGCAACAGGTGAAAAATGCGCATTGCTAAAAGATGTCCAGAGCCCAGACGGCTCGAGAACAGGCCTATCCAACTTACAAAACTAAGTTGAATATAAACCCTGCCTGAGACAAACGAGGAGATTCCATAACCCTGGCATGAACAAACAGACACACTTATACAAGGCTGTATTCTGGCATCTTCTGAATACTTTCCAGTACCCTAAGAAGAACTTGAACGAAATCTACAAATAGTGCAAAAATCGCGTTAAGAAGAGCTTTAAAACGCCGACCACCGTGGGATCATACAATCCAGGTGCTCCATGAACTGAATATACCACCACTCAACATCAGACTACAACAGCAAGTCTCCAGAGGGGATGAAACACCATCGGAAAGTAAGGAGAGCCGCTCCAAGCAACAGCCAAGCTCTAAAGCTAACCAAACCCTAACTCTAACCAAGCTCTAACAAGTCAAGCCTGGCCTCGGGTTGGGCTTGCGGAGTAGAAGAACTCCCAGAACCCCATCAAGTAGGTATCAAGCAGGCCCAACCGTTACAAGAGAGGGAGACACAGCGCTAGATTACTCCAAGATGAGACGCCCCCCACCCCCAGCTGGCGGCCCCAGCCTTAATATAATTCCAAAAACAAATGGTAGACCAACAAGCCGTCAGACACACACCCTGCGAGCAAGTACACACAAAAGAACAAAAATAATGTAAGAAATTTGAAAGCCAAAACATGACAAAAGGAATGTACGAGAGCGAGGACGAGGGCATACAGGCACTCGTCAAAGAAGATTTGACAAGACGCAGAAAAATCAGGGAGTTAGTGCATTAGACAAACAACACCAGTAAGGTGGGGCTCAGGTGTCAGCGCTCGACCCGACAAGCATATTCAAGTGAGTACACACACACACACACACACACACACACACACACACACACACACACACACACACACACACACACACACACACACACACACACACACACATCCAATTAAAGACATTCGATAATGAACGGACATTATTTTTTCCATGTGTAGAGTGTTGTACAGGAGGAAGAGGGGAGGGGGTATTGTTAAGGCTTCTTTTGACATTAGGAAACACATGTTGACGTGAGGAAGGGACGCCTGGTGATGGGAGGGACGCCTGGTGATGGGAGGGACGTGAGGGGGGATGGAGAATCCCTAAGAAGATATACAAAAGCGAAGGAAGAAAGTAATAGAGGAACAAGAAGAAAAGGGAGGAAGGTGTAAGAAGGCATGGCAGAATGTGCAAAAGGGCCGCCCTGACAGTGCAGGGTCCGGTGTTACTCGACACCTTCCCTCTAACTATAATGGACATTACTAACAGACCTCTGGCTGTTTAAGAGGGAACTGAATAAGCACCTCCAAATGGTCCCTCTTCAACGGGGCTCTGGTTCCCTTGTCGGACTGCGACCTGCGGCCACCAACACCCGTGAATGGAGCAGTTAATGTGCAACGGTAAAAACAAAACCTAATCCCACTGTTTTGGGTTGTGGGGCCCATTGTAAATGTTGATTAACATTGTTGTTGATGTTTTCTCTGTCGAGTTGCTACTCTCGACATTTCCAGCATCATCTCAGAGGGATGATACGGCGATACAGTTCGTTTCTGTTTGGATATTAGAATGAGGAGTATCTGAGCAAGCACAGTACTCTGGGGGACTGAGCTCTTCACGGTGCATGGTCCGGATTTAATTTCCTTGGAACGAAGAGGAGAGAGGGATCTCACGTACACGGGAGGTACTGTAAGGACATGTTCCTAACGTACACAATACAGTCACAACATCCTGCAGTAGTGTGAGGTAAGGCAGGAAGTGTAAAATATATCCATTGGAAAGTCAGGTTCCCAGAAGCACAGTTAGAGAACACATTGTAAACAGTCTTCAGTCTCCGGCCAACAGATGTAAGAAATATTTCTGGAAAAATAGTGGGATCAACCAGGCTGTGATGGTTACGTGGGTATGCGGGCTACGAAGACCAACAGCCTCATTGACCTGGTAATCAGCTGGGAAGTCTGTCTCTAAATAAGTTTGTGATAGTTGACGAAGTCTCGAATTCAACAGGTAATCCACAGATAGGTAGACTGTGAACCTGGAATATACCTGGAGAGGGTTTCAGGAGTTCTTCTACTCCCTGTAGACTCCCTGAGACTGACTCCCCTGACTCCCTTCTACTCCCCGAGCCCGGCCAGGCTCGATCATGGAACCATGGTTTGCAGTGAACAGTGAAGGCGGTGAAGTATACCAACAGGTGAACGTTCACTAACATCCTGATCAGAGAACATTTTCTCCTCACCTGAGAATGTTCGTCTTGTGTACTCACCTAGTAGTGCTTGCAGGGGTTGAGATCTGCTCTTTCGGCCCGCCTCTCAACTGTCAATCAACTGTAACTACTATTCTTTTTCACACACAGCTAGGAAGCAGCCCGTAACAGCTGTCTAACTCCCAGGTACCTACTTACTGCTAGGTAACAGGGGGAATCAGGGTGAAAGAAACTCTGCCCATTGTTTCTCGCCGGCATCGGGAATCGAACCCCGGACCACAGGATTACGTGCACAGCGTGCTGTTCACTCAACCACCGGCCCCTTAACCACACCGGCCCCACGTACGTGTGTGTGTGTGTGTATGTGTGTGTGTGTGTGTGTGTATGTGTGTGTGTGTGTGTGTGTGACGTGGCCTGTGCGCCCAGCCTCCATTACACGATAAAATTACCCATTTTTCCAGTTAAGAAGAACAAAGACATATTGTGTGTGGTACAAGACACCATGTTGAGCGTGCACACGTGCTGTGGGGGTGAGTTAGGTCCATTATCCTGCCTGGTACCACTTCTTGCTTGACACCTTAACCGTCCCAGCCCACTCACCCAGACGCTGCCCACCCAGATGCCCACTCAGACGCTGCCCACCCAGCTCTAGCGTTGCTTAACGCTGCGCATACACATACACACACATAACCCATTACCGACTTGCAACGCTCGCACTTCTTAGTCTTAAATTTATGTCAACTCTTTCCCACCACAGGCACTGCTACCACATCAACCACCACCATTACCGCCAAATGTGTCTTACCCTGCTTACCTACCTTACAATGGTTCCGGGATTCCATGTTCCCGGCCCGACTTTAACCAGGCCTCCTGGTTGGTGGTCTGGTCAACCAGGCTGTTAGACGCTGCTGCTCGCAATATGACGTAGGCATCACAGCCCAGTGTTTCACTCTAGAGTCGATTGCGTAAACAAATGCAGTGCGTTTAGTTCACTCTTAATATTTTTCATTAGTGTCTTGGAAATACATGTTCAATCTCTACTCTTAAATGGGTCTATTTTACATATCCAGTTTGCTCATTTAGTATTATTAAGCATAATTATCATTAGCTTCCATTGAGAATAATAGTTCCAACTCCAGTGGTACCGTGAAATTACCCGTCGTTATTTGCAACGAGGTCAGTGGGTCATAATGATGAAGCAGAGGCAGGGAGAGGTGTTGCTTACTGCCCTGAGAGAGAGAGAGAGAGGAGAGGGAGAGTTCAGTTATTGGCTCTAAGGTTATCCATCTTCATCACGGCGCCAGATTCAGTTTCTCAGCCGTAATTACTGTGTCTCTGTAAGACTTGTAGCTGTGCCTGGCACTCCCACCTACAACCACAGGGTGTATATACCGATAAGTGTACTTCCTGCTTCTCTGTGTATACTGTATACACAGAGTTTACTTTACCCCCCTACACTTTGTCCAGGACCAAAGTAGACTTGCTCGATGATAGGCCTTCAAAGCCTGATGCCAAACCACTACCAGACAACGTCTCACAAACCCCCTTCAGCTACTTCAAGCCCCCTCCCCAGCCTAACAAAGCCCCCTCCCTTCCTCTCTCCCCAACAATCTACAACCCCCCCCCCTCCACCATCACCCCTACGACCCTCATGGCTGTCAACACCACTAATTGTTATTTAAGTCTCTGGCTGTTAATTGTCTTAATCAGTTGGGTGAGGGTCAGTAGAGAGGTGATAAATAAGAGAGTATGCTGTTGAGGGCTTGGCTGGCCGGTCCACCACGTGCTCCACTCTTCTTTGGGCTACCATTATGCTGCTCTACCATGATTACTTCTACTACCACAGTGGTACTGGTATCCAGGTACTGGTACTACTACTGTCGCACCAGACCAACCGGGCTGTGGTGGGTAACCTTCAGGCCGCTCCAAACAACAGCCTGTTGGACCAAGCTCTCACAAGTCAAGACTGGCCTCGGGCCTGGCTTTGAGAGTAGAAGAACTCTCAGAACCTCATCTAGGTACAATCCAGGCACTAGGACACGGCTAAACCCAATATGATCTTCAGGGTTTTGATGCTGAATGATTTGATGTCTTTAACTTGACTCAGTCAAGTGATGTCTTCACTCAATGTTGACATATGACAACACTGTAAAAGCCTTGGAATACCATAGAAATAAATTTTAGAATAGTTTCATAAAGAAGATAAGGACTTTAATGTGATGTTTTTGACCACTTGCCATTTGAGGCTACTCTGAATATGTTAAACATATCCAAAGCTGTGTAATCAGTATGAATTCTCATACTGAAGATAGTGGAGGAGCTCCTTGAATTTGTCTGAAATATACGAAATAGAAAGTAGAATGTTTTTAGAGGAAGGTGTGAGAACACTGACGACACACTTGTGCTTCCTGGAGGTGTTGTAACACATCTTGGTTATCTTGAGATGATTTCGGGGCTTTTTAGTGTCCCCGCGGCCCGGTCCTCGACCAGGCCTCCACCCCCAGGAAGCAGCCCGTGACAGCTGACTAACACCCAGGTACCTATTTTACTGCTAGGTAACAGGGGCATAGGGTGAAAGAAACTCTGCCCATTGTTTCTCGCCGGCGCCTGGGATCGAACCCAGGACCACAGGATCACAAGTCCAGCGTGCTGTCCGCTCGGCCGACCGGCTCCCCTCATACATGATGTATGAGATGTGGGACAATCTTGTTAATACAGCTGCTTCACATACACTTCATAAGTTCACATGAAACTTTAGTTTTATTCCACGATGGAATTAAAATGGTAAGTGATGGAAGGGATGGGAACTATCAGGGGAAAAGCGCCAAGTAATCACGACTATATAGCACTTGGAAGGGTCAGGATAAGGATTTGGGATGGGTCGGGGGGAAGGAATGGTGTCCAACCACTTGGACGGTCGGGATTGAACGCAGACATGAGTCTTGGAGCCGTAAACTCTCTCAGCGTACCTTTTTTCAGCTCTGCTTTTCAACCGGGGGTATTCTGCACATCCTGCCATATCTCCTGGTCTCATGTGCTGTTATTTCCAAGTTCAGTTTTGTGACCAGCTCCTCTAATATTTTCCAAGTGTAAAGTATTATGTATCTCTTCTGCATA
>WNGS01163002.1:5175291-5192203 GCA_020271785.1 Procambarus virginalis | reverse complement strand
TATCTATCGCATGATGTTTATTATTATTATTAAACAACATGATGTTTAATAAAAAATAAGTTCTAGCTCCTGCGCTATATGAAGAAAACAAAAATATAAAACAAACCACATAATAAAACGCTGTCATATCAAACTATAGAACGAAAAACCAAAGTAAAAAAAATCTGGGAGTAGTCATGTCGGAAGACCTTACTATTAAAGAACACATTAAAGTAGCTGTCACGACAGCCAGAAAATGACAGGTTGGATAACAAGGACCTTTCAAACACGAGATGCTATATCATTGATGATGCCCTTCAAACACCAGTGGAAGATTCAACACAAGGTTGAAAATTGTTGCACAATAACAGCTCTATTCAAAGCTGGAGAAATTACTGACTTGGAGAGCATGCATAGATCCTTTACTACTAGAATGCATTCAACATCTAAAACACTGGGACGGCTAAACATTTCGAAATCTGTTCTCTAGAGCGCAGGCGGGAGAGATACATAATAACTCACACTTGGGAAGTTATAGGTATTGGTTCCAAATCTCCACCTAGAAGTAACGCCACATGAGACCAGGAAACATGGCAGGATGTGCAAACAAACCCTGTGGAACGCAGATCCCGAAGACTTTTCACAACTCTCCACACATAAGGGGCATAACTGGCCGGCCTCTCACAGTGTTCAAAAGAGAACTCGATAAATACAATCAAATGAAGTCTGATCAAGCAGGACGTTGATCCTCGGAATCACAGGCAGGTAAGGTATGCTGATCAACCAGGCTGTGTCACATGTCAGAGTGCGTCATACACTGTGTCAGTGTCCGAAACGTCGAAAACCTTATGAGTAGTTATGAATTATTTTCCTTTTGGATGTCTCCTACTTGTCCTCTCCACTCCCTTATCTCAGCCTCTCCCTTAATTCCACCATACTTTCTAAGTCCGCCCTCCCCCCCTTCTTTATATCCCTCCCCCTTATCGCCGAATCTCCCCCTTACCCATCCCCCCTCCCCCTCTCACCAAAATCATTAGCAATGTCAAAGTTTAGCGTCCACAGCGTTGATATATAGCCCCATCCCTCGACGTAAGGGACGGGAAGGGCGGGTAGATGGCGGGAGAAGGGAAGGGGCTGGAGGGAACCTAACTACTTTATAATAGCCTCTGCTTAGATACACTGTTTACGGGCTACTCTTGCCCGTGCCACCTCTTGGGTGGTATAATCTTCATCAATCATCAATACCCGACCAGAGTATGCTGGGGCATGGCACCTACCCAAAAAATTCACATGTAAGACTTTAACCATAATGTGTAAGACACGAAGGAACAGCCGTACAGTAAGCTCATAATCTTACCAAAACGTGAAAGGCAAAATGCGAGAATCAATCATAAAGCAAGATCAGTCAACAACAAAGTCAACATTATAACTACCTTCACTTCCACTTCCACAACTACCCAACAACGTCGCCAATTGAACGAAACCCAAAAGCAAATTTGATTGGGATTCTGAACTACTTTCCAGGATGTCAGTTCTACATTTCAAAGACGTTGCCTAACTGGACTGAGACGTTTTTTGGGGGTACGATATTTTAGGGGGCAGATATTGACTGTATTCGAGCCCTGGCCAGGGAGAATTCTATGGACATCCATACTTAACACTTCACCAATCTTCACCCAGTAGTATCTGGGAATAAACTGGTTATAAACCGACTGATGGGTAGTATTCTACGGAAAGCTGTCAATCTTATAACAGAAGTCAGAAGTCGTCAACTCCAACCTGTGAGAGAGAGAGAGAGAGAGAGAGAGAGAGAGAGAGAGAGAGAGAGAGAGAGAGAGAGAGAGAGAGAGAGAGAGAGAGAGAGAGCGCAAGGCGAGACACAATAGACCCACCGCTAATTACCGAGGCAGCAGCTAATGATGGTTTACCTTAATATAAAAAGAACGGCTCTAAGACATTACCCAAACACCTTCCTCCACCTACCCACCTCCAAGACATTCCTCCTCCTTCTCTCGTCACCTCCCCCACCCCCTCCCTCCAACACCTCTCACCACCACACACGCTGCCCCCTCCTCCTGCTCAGGGAACCTCCACGTCCTTCTCACCTATGAAACATATATGTTGTCAACATCTCTTGTTGGCTCGTCCAAAATGTATACGTCTCTCTTGCTGCTGCTGCGTGTGTGTGTGTGTGTGTGTGTGTGTGTGTGTGTGTGTGTGTGTGTGTGTGTGTGTGTGTGTGTGTGTGTGTGTGTGTGTGTGTGTGTGTGTAGTATATCTCAAACTAAAACTTGGGATTAATAAGCTCCCTAGTTTAACCCACACCAAAACCTGTCAAATGTATCAATAATCTCTGGACCCACAGCACGAAGGTCACAATGCACCACATATTAAATAACGTATGAATAAATCTGAACCTCGTATTTTTAATAAAACACGCAAATTATTATTATTTTTTCAACCAATACCGATGGACTTTTCAATTATTTGTTTCCATATATTTATGCAACAAACATTTAATTGGCGTTTGCATTTTAAACAACTTTTTAGTTACATTGCATCAAGGAAATTAATGAAGTTGGAACCATGTATATATATATATACATGTAAAGCTGGAGCCATGTGTATGTACAAGTGAAACTGAAGCCATATGTATATACAGAGTAAAGCTAGGGACATTTGTGTTCACAAATGAAGCTGGAGTCATGTGTATATATAGGATGAAGCTGGAGTCATGTGTATATATAGGATGAAGCTGGAGTCATGTGTATAAACAGGATCAGCTGGAGCCATGTGTATAAACAGGATCAGCTGGAGCCATGTGTGGACAAAAGGTTTTCATGTGGTCAGCCGATTCGATTGATTCCTGAAATATCTAGTTGTTCCAAACACGAATCATGAGTATAAATAATTGATCGCTTTTGAGTAATGCTTTTACAGACTGAGCGCCTTGTGTTGCAATTGCCATCCACGAAGTTGGGCCAGGTGGGGTACCTTGAGGATGTTGTTCTTGAACATAATCTTGCAAGTTATGAAAACGTTGATGAATTGACAGGGTCCAGACGGGACTCCAGATTTGTCTTCTTGCATAATTCTCTCTCTCTCCCTTGTTGACCTTCCAGGAGAGTGGTGAATACTCAAATTGCAAGTGAACTTGAAGAGAAAGAAACGGGCATAGAGAAAAAGATTATGTGGGTACCAAAGAAAGCGGTGATACGGGAATAGAAGGGGCAACAGTAGATATAAATTGACGAGCAACGAAAGTTAAGAAAAGTATAAAGGGGGGAATAATGTAAAAGGAAGCACGAGTAGGAGGGAAAAGAGGGAGGTGGAGGATTAATTGTGGCAGGGAGGTAAAACTGAGGAACGTGAGGGATATATTTTGAGATATTGTGTATGTGAGGGATATGTTGGGGGAGGGAATGAGAGAGATGTATTGGAGAAGTGAGGAAGATATTTTAGGAGAGTGACATTTTGTGGTAAATAGTGAGATAATTACAGAGAAATGTGAGGAGCATAGCTAGGTACAGGAGTGAACGGAAGGTGGAAGATACAAGAACGAGAGGGAGGACAAGGAAGGAAAGTTTAGAGGGAACGAAGAGGAAAAGTGTAGCAGTAATGGCGGTGGAAGTGAGAACACGAGGACAATAAGTGTTCAAGTGTGTGACAATAAGTCACACACTAATATAAGGCGTCTTGCCCCTCTAACTCACGCCACTTATTATTGGCTCCCTATCTGCTCTCCCCCTCCCCATCATTCTCCTTCCCCATCACTCTCCCTCCCTATCACTTTCCTTTACACTTCCCCAGCACACCCATGTCCCCTCTCTCCTCCTCTCCCCCTCACCCCCCACGCTGAAATCTGGAAAAAATAAGGTCTTCTAAAACCCACCCTGTGATGAATCTTAGATGGTTTTGTCCTTCCTTGTTCCTCCTTCATCACCGTCTCCACCTCTTTCCTCCATCCTTGTTCCTTCGTCATCACCATCTCATCTTCCCTTCCTTCTTGTTCTATCATTTTCGCTATCCATTTAATAATTTCCATTTGTTTTATTAGTTTCTTAAATTGTATTTCTCCTATAATTTTCTTCCCTTCTCGTCTCCTTTGTTAGCTTCGCCCTCACTCCAGCTCCCTGGCTCCGCCTCCCTCACTTCCTCTTCTCATGTGAGAGACAGAGCTCACACACACACACACGCACACACACACACACACACACACACACACACACACACACACACACACACACACACACACACACACACACACAGCACAAACAATCCAGCTCGCCCTCACCTTTAAAAGTTGCAAAATTGTTGAGAGGTCTTTCAATAACAAAATTTGTCAGAGCGGAACTTGAACAGAGCAGAGACCAGTGCAATGTTGCATACTCTCTCTCTCTCTCTATCTCTCCCCTTCCCTCTTCTTCCTCCCTTCACTTTTTCATGTGCTTTTCACTCTTAGCTCTTGTTTCCTTTCCCCTTCCGCTTCTACCCTCACTACTAAACATAATTGTCTTCCTTTCTATATATTTTTTTCTCTCTCTCACACTACTGTCATCCACTCCGCCCTCCCTGCGGGCCCCTAGGGCGTGGTGGTGTCACCCACAGTCACGCAGGAGGCCCACAGGTCACTCATAGGTCATCCACAGGAAGACATGGATGACTTCCCAGGTACATCTTGCCCCTTTGTTCCGGGCTCTGCCTCTCGTCGTGGGATGGCCCTGTCGGCCTTGATGTTTCTGTCGTTAACGCCGACTCGTTCTAACCATTCATTCAAATTGACTCGTTGAAACTACTAGTTAAAAATACTCGCTTAAACCACTCATTCGAACCACTTGCTATAAATAGTAGCCCAAACGCTACTACTGACTAGTTCAAATCAATCGTTCAAACCACTCGCTCAGACACTCGTTCAAACAATACTGGCTCGTTAATGATGAATCGGTAAAATGAATTCCTTATCTTTCGTTCGTTAATACTTGACTGATAATTAAAAAAACGTAACAGTGATTAGTAAGCAAAGGCATCCGATACATATAATATACATACATACATATGTACGTATGGTATAGTCCCGTCAATGAGGCGGGACCAAAGAGCCAAAGCTCAACCCCCGCAAGCACAACTAGGTGAGCACATACATACATATATACATGAAGTGTACTTCTATTCTTTCCATGCATCACTAGAAACAAAAATATATACCAAACGTCCCCACTATAAAATGTACGAACGTAAATTCCTTTATCCTGGTTGAAAGGTCCACTCGTCAAGGAGAGTCCTGGGTATCCTTCGCGAGAAAAAGGCAGAAATCCTTCGTTGAAAACGCCAGCACTTCACTCTAGTAAAAAAAAAATACTGGCTACCATTCCCGCACGGATGCACGCATACACGCCCGAACACACACACACACACATTCCGGGACCAAAGAGCCAGAGCTTAATCTCCGCAAGCACAATTAAGTGAGTACTCTCTCTCTCATGGAGTTTGCAGCTCCAGCATGGAGCCCATGTAGAGTCAAGGACACGACTAAGTTAGATGAAGGAGGTTGACAGAGGGGGGTGAGGATGAGGAAGGGAAGGTGAGTGAGAGGATGAATGAGACTGATAATCACCACAGTCACCAAGTCAGACATTCAAAACAAAGAGCCCCGTCAATAACTGTAATCCGCTGGTCCTCTGAACTACACTGGACCACAGGAAGACATTCACCATTAACAAATACTGAGGTAGCTCTCACAGTGGCAGTGGTTTGTTCTGTGAGTCGACAGGACCTCCATACCCGCCTGCCTTACAATACCAGTCTAAAGATTATCTGCGAGTAGGAGGGTGAGAACATATTGAACTGGAGAAGCTTGAAAATCCCAAGCTAAAGTTTTATTCAAAATGGAAATTGTTCAGCCTGGAGAGTGTCGAACTTGAAGATTTTCCAGCTGGAAGAATCTCCAGCTTGGAGATTCTCTAGCTTAAGAATTTATTTGATCTAAAGTTAATCTGGCATTGCTTATCAGGAGTGTAAATTAAATCCACTGTTTCACCTGCAGTTTTCATATTCAGTTTTGCTCTTAAAACTTGATTGACAATAAATAAACAAGAATTCAACTTTATGGAATATATATTTCCATTCGTTTTCCTGGAGGGCGTCTCAGGTCCTGCCCGCTGGCCAGGTTTATAAGAAAACGCCCCCATAAACCGGTTAGGAGAGCTCCGAGGTGTCAATCATAGTTGACACCTCTGTCAACTCTTGACATCATGGCCACTTTTTCTCTGGGAAACCCACTCACCACTACCCTCCCGCTGGAAGAGTTAGGCCGATGCATCTCTGTCCTTTCTAATTGAAGCGCTGGAATATTGCAGACCCTTGTCCTTTGGTTGAAGTGCAAGACCACAGCACGCTATTGCCAAGTGCTTGAGTGGTTAGAGCATTATGAGGGTACTTCAGATAACTGTACCTCTGTTTAACAGATAAATGTAACGGTATTCCAGATTACTACCGTTGTCCTTAACGGAGAAAACCTTACAGTTTTTCCCACCGAAAATACTATAGTTCTATTCCAAACTCGAGTCTGGAACAGCAAAACCCCCAAATGAGAAACATTAAGCGACAATTCTTCTCCCCGGGCCAGAGCGGCCATTCTCTTGCCACTGTTGAAGACGACACATTCCAGAGCCCTTGCCTGGAAATAGCGACGATTCTTCCAGGACCATTATAAACCGGGCTGGGAGGTACCCCGTTGACACACATTAGGCGGGACACTTTGGAATTCGAAGATCCTGTGTCTGAGAGGTTTGTGTTGGGGAACTTTGCGTAAAAACACGAGAAAGAATTGCACAGTTTAAGAGCGAGGAATGGTGATGAATGACGCCAAGGGAGTCTTCAACTCACCGATGAAAGAAACGCTGGACAAACGGGCTGGGAAGAAAAAGAGACATTGCAATGATAGTCGAAAGACTTGTGACTAAGGAGTTGAGGAGTGGAATTACAAATAGGGAGAGACACTGGACACAAGGAAAATGGGACAAAGAAACAATGCAAAGAAGGAGGGAGGATAGGCGTACGTGTGTACTCAAAAGGGGTGAGAAGAAGCATTATAAGAATAGAAGAGAAACATTGGATAACAAAAGATTGGATAACAATAAGAGGCATTGCAAAAAAAAAACTTAACTCCAAGGAAAAAAACGGGTAAAATACTGTGCGAAATTTCGAAAGACAACAGGAAGAGAAAAGGATTAAATTTGGCCTTAAAAAGTGGTAGTGTTGGGCAGAAGAGAGGAAACACGACAAAGATCAGACAAGAATGGTGGGCAAGAGTAACCTGAGCAAGCCTAAGTCCACCTGTGTTAGGTCCTGAGGACTCGTCCCGGCGCCCACGCCTCAGGTTGCTGGAGGACCACGACCACCTCTTGAGATAAAGTGTGTTAAAAATAGCGACAGTCTCTACAAGGAGAGAAAATGAACGCTGCTATAGTAAGATGATAGTCTCAGTCTGTCTGTCTGTCTGTCTCTCTCTCTGAATTACATAATAGCAGAGAGGGCTTAATAGGAAGTTAACAATATTAAAAAAATCATTATTACAAGCTGAGAAACTAGACATCAGAATTAGTACAAGTCCTTGGAACAAGGCTGTACCCCCAGACCACAGGAAACAGCTTAACAGTAACCAACAGTAAGTATCAGTTACGACGAATTTCCGCTGAACACACTTTCCAAATAAAGAGTTTGTTAATTTCTTGTTGTTTCGTAGCAACTGGCTGATAGAGAAGAGTATGGGTAGAACACCGCCCCTTTTCCTTTTTTTATCGTAACTCTCTGTCTGTCTATCTGCCTGTCTGGTTCTGTCGCTCCTGGATTTACACGAAACTTAATGTGTTTGCTCAATACCTTTATTTCCTTCTGTAGACTGTTCGTCCTCGAGAGTTTGTGGGGCGCTTGTATTCTGTGATCTGTTTTTGACGAATACACGAGAATGTCGGTATAATTCTTATAATCATTTTTTTTCTCTTTCTTAGTGATATGACTTGAGCTCATGTCTAGTGCCACTGTACATATTATCTGGAGGCACTGTGCTCTGCGTTATCCAGGTGTTCTCAACTTATTTTTGCCAGGTCTTAGTTTATTAGTTCCAGGTGATAAGTGCTTTATTGAAATGGTATTTGGTGAATTCTCCTGCATTGGATGAGAGACTAATGTCCGGGTCTACTGCCCATGCTTATCTGAACTTTCATTAGGTGGTGACCAGAGTAACATGTATTTGGAAGCATTACGTTCCTAATCAGTTCACCATTGTTTGCAGAAATAAGGCCGGACCAACCGGGCTGTGGTGGGTATGTGGGCCTGCGGGCCGCGCCAAGCAATAACCTGGTGGACCAAACTCTCACAAGTCAAGCCTGGCCTCGGGCCGGGCTTGGGAAGTAGAATTCCCAGAACCCCAATAAGCAGATCTAGGGTGTTTTCTTGTTGGTTTTCTTATTTACTTTAGGTTTAAGGCAAAGGTTAAAGACCCTTAAGAGGTCATTTTGCTTGCTTCCTGAGAATCTCTGACGAGGTTTTTGACACACGAGATTACACGGTAACACATCATATTACAGTACACACAGTATAATTTATAAGGGCATCAGAGGTCATGGAAGGACACGAGAGGTTATGGGAGAATATGAGAGGTCATGGGAGAACATGAGGTCATGGGAGATCATGAGAGGCCATGGGAGAACATGAGAGGACATGAGAGGTCATGTAAGAACATGAGGTCATAGGTGAACATGAGGTCATAGGTGAACATGAGAGGTCATGAGAGATCATGAGAGGTCCTGGGAGATCATGTGATAAACATATAATAGACAATTGTTTAGGTCAAAGAAAGGCTTGTCATGAACCATCTTTACCAGTATTCTAAACCAGGAGAAGAGAGAAGAGAAGGAATCAGAAGTGAGGAGAAAAGATGAGGGAGTGTGGCTAAAAGCGATGAATTGGGGAAGGTGGATAGCGTGAGTAGAAGCGAGAGGAATGAGAAAGGACGTCTCAGTTGAATTCCTCAGTCACCCAGATTATCTTTGGGTGATCTACACCCCCTGGCCAGCACGCCCGTCAACCACCCTGTCAACCACATGCCTAGTCAACCACACGCCCAGTCAACCACACGCCCCGCCAACTACCCTGTCAACCACACGACCCGTCAACCCCGAGGTTTGGATGCCTCCACGCCTGTCCCGTCAACCTCACTCCCAGTCAATTACGGGTCCTGGAGAACGGGGAAAGGGAGAGGGGGGGGGGGTCTACACCTGCTTCATCAACTTATTCCAGCGGTCAACTCCGAAGTTTGGATGCCTCCATCACACCCGTGGGCCCCACAACCATTAAATCCCATAATGGAGAAGACAAGAGGGGAGGGGGTGGAGGAATATGGGGAGGGATGAAAGGTAGACACAAAGAGAATAAGCGGGGGAGAAGAAGGGCAAGATGATAGGTAGAGAGGAGAAGGAACAGGCGAAGGTTGAGGAGGATGAGGAAATGAGGAGCATGCATGAGGGAGGCGGACGGTCCCTGAAGGAATAACATGGGTTATGGCCTGTGGGCCCCTTGGAACTCAGCCACTCCTTGTGAGGGGCCCTCAGAGGATGGGCAAGTCTACGGTGGGGAGGTCTACAGACGGGAACTTTACCTTGCGATGATTCCGAAGATCGTTTCCTCGACCCGGTCGGTCTCTGACTAGGCCTCCTGGTTAGTAATTTGCTCAATCAGACTATTCGACGAGGCTGCTAGCAGCCTGACTAATGAATCACAGCCTGGTTGATAATGTATAAACACATTTGAAGGTGTTTAGAGAGTATTATTTTGAACACCGTGAAAGGCCGTTCAGTTATACCTCTTTTGGGTAGCAGGAAGTGTAAAATAGCCCCGTTGACAAGCAGAGTTGCAATAGGCATGTTGAAAGATAACATCAAGGGTCCAAGACCTTGCAACACTCTTCCGCTATACATAAAAGTGTATCACTGGCCGAACTCTCAAGCTATTCAAGAGAGAACTTCATAAACACTTCTAAATATTACCTGATCAACTACGATGTGGTGATTCATGACGTCAGACTGCACGCAGCAGCGTCTAACAGCCTGGTTGATCAGATCGTCAACCAGGAGCTCTCGTCAGAGACCGGGTCATGGGAATAATGGTCCTCAGGCCGAGTCAATACCAACCTACCAACCTCCCTACACACACCTACCTCCGAAACCCCCTTCTCTCCCTCTCCCACACGGAGAGAGGGAGGAAAGGGAGGAGGGAGAACCTTCTGTGAGGGAAACGTGCCCTTGAGAGCCACAAGTTTACCTTAATAGGTCTCCAGGGACATACGCCCATCTAGCCTGAAAGGTAACTCCCACCACTTGTCATTCCCACGACCCCTGTGTCCTGTGTACTCTCCCTGTGTCCTGTGTACTCTCCCTGTGTCCTGTGTACTGTGTACTCTCCCTGTGTCTTGTGTCCTGTGTACTCTCCCTGTGTCCTGTGTACTCTCCCTGTGTCCTGTGTACTGTGTACTCTCCCTGTGTCTTGTGTCCTGTGTACTCTCCCTGTGTCCTGTGTACTCTCCCTGTGTCCTGTGTACTCTCCCTGTGTCCTGTGTACTCTCCCTGTGTCCTGTGTACTCTCCCTGTGTCCTGTGTACTCTCCCTGTGTCTTGTGTCCTGTGTACTCTCCCTGTGTCCTGTGTACTCTCCCTGTGTCTTGTGTCCTGTGTACTCTCCCTGTGTCTTGTGTCCTGTGTACTCTCCCTGTGTCCTGTGTACTCTCCCTGTGTCCTGTGTACTCTCCCTGTGTCTTGTGTACTCTCCCTGTGTCTTGTGTCCTGTGTACTCTCCCTGTGTCTTGTGTCCTGTGTACTCTCCCTGTGTCCTGTGTACTCTCCCTGTGTCTTGTGTCCTATGTACTCTCCCTGTGTCCTGTGTACTCTCCCTGTGTCTTGTGTCCTGTGTACTCTCCCTGTGTCCTGTGTCCTGTGTACTCTCCCTGTGTCCTGTGTCCTGTGTACTCTCCCTGTGTCCTGTGTACTCTCCCTGTGTCCTGTGTCCTGTGTACTCTCCCTGTGTCTTGTGTCCTGTGTACTCTCCCTGTGTCTTGTGTCCTGTGTACTCTCCCTGTGTCTTGTGTCCTGTGTACTCTCCCTGTGTCTTGTGTCCTGTGTACTCTCCCTGTGTCTTGTGTCCTGTGTACTCTCCCTGTGTCTTGTGTCCTGTGTACTCTCCCTGTGTCTTGTGTCCTGTGTACTCTCCCTGTGTCTTGTGTCCTGTGTACTCTCCCTGTGTCTTGTGTCCTGTGTACTCTCCCTGTGTCTTGTGTCCTGTGTACTCTCCCTGTGTCTTGTGTCCTGTGTACTCTCCCTGTGTCCTGTGTACTCTCCCTGTGTCTTGTGTACTCTCCCTGTGTCTTGTGTCCTGTGTACTCTCCCTGTGTCTTGTGTCCTGTGTACTCTCCCTGTGTCTTGTGTCCTGTGTACTCTCCCTGTGTCTTGTGTCCTGTGTACTCTCCCTGTGTCCTGTGTCCTGTGTACTCTCCCTGTGTCCTGTGTACTCTCCCTGTGTCTTGTGTACTCTCCCTGTGTCTTGTGTCCTGTGTACTCTCCCTGTGTCCTGTGTACTCTCCCTGTGTCTTGTGTCCTGTGTACTCTCCCTGTGTCCTGTGTCCTGTGTACTCTCCCTGTGTCCTGTGTACTCTCCCTGTGTCCTGTGTACTCTCCCTGTGTCCTGTGTACTCTCCTGTGTCTTGTGTCCTGTGTACTCTCCCTGTGTCCTGTGTCCTGTGTACTCTCCCTGTGTCTTGTGTCCTGTGTACTCTCCCTGTGTCTTGTGTCCTGTGTACTCTCCCTGTGTCTTGTGTCCTGTGTACTCTCCCTGTGCCCTGTGTACTCTCCCTGTGTCCTGTGTACTCTCCCTGTGTCCTGTGTCCTTTGTCTGTGTCATGTAGACAATCCCTGTGTTCCACAGGGCTCACCATAGCCCGTGCTACTTGGAACTTTTTGATCCAAGTAGCTGAATCTGAAACAACAACAACCCTGTGTTCTGTGCAGTCTACCAGTATACTGTGTGATCTCCCTGTGTACTGTGTACTGTTTTCTACTTCAAGTCAGTGAAGAATTCAGTTCGATCCCCTGGCGACAGAGATGCTTGGGCAAGTTTCCTTTCACCTGATGCGTCTGTTCGCTTAGCAGTAAATAGATACCAGGGAGTTAGCCAACTGTTGTGGGTTGTATCATGGAGACGGTCAGTAATTGGCCCAGTGACCCACACGAGCCTAAGTACAAGTTTCCTCACGGGAGAACTGAACAAATCAATATATTAAATGAAGAAAAAACGAAAGAGCGAAATATTATAAATATCTCTAATCCACGATCAAATTCCCCTTCCCCCCGGACACAGACAATTTATTTAAGTTCTAAATCCCCCTATTATCTACCTATTATCTACCATCCCCCCCTCCCATTAAATCGACTCTTCCCACCTAATGACCATTAATTCCCCGTAAAGATAACGGAAAATAGACGATTCGATAATGACGTTCACGGCCGAGGAGCAGGTGGGAACATTTAGGCCTAGGGAGATTTTATCACACACACGCAGACGTACGTGTGTGTGCGTGTGCGTGTGTGTGTGTGTGTGTGTGTGTGTGTTGTGTGTGTGTGTGTGTGTGTGTGTGTGTGTGTGTGTGTGTGTGTGTGTGTGTGTGTGTGGTGTGTGTGTGTGTGTGTGTGTGTGTCCCCTCCCCACTCACCCTACATTCTCTCTGAATAGTGAGGCGGCAAATGAATACAGGAGAAGGTGATTAAATTGCACAAACAACATGAACAAGCTTACACTGTAGAGAGAGCGAGAGGGGGAACACAACGACCTCTCAGTTTGCATCCGGAGTCTCTCTCCCTCATACCCTTCACATCCCAGTACCATAATCATCATCATCATCATCATCATCCTGAGTCTCCCCCCCTCAACTCCTCTTTCCATTCACATCCAGTACCAATACTGTCGTCACCCGGAATCTTCTCTTAATATCCCAGTACCATCATCACTCTTATATTCGCCTGGCGCACAGTGTAGCATTCGACGCTAAAATACCTCGTCTTTGAGGTCGTCCCAGGCTCTTCCTCTGTTCTCCTTTACACATCCACCACCAGCCTACCAGTCATTCACCACCCACTGCCGATATCTACCAGCCACCAACTATAGCAACTGCAATCATCCACATAACCAGCAACCACTTCAATCATTTACCATGACGCCAACTCCAATCATCCATCAGCAAGTATTCAACTGTCAACATAACCCTGCACAACATGGGTTCAGAACAGGGCACTCCTGCCTCTCACAACTGCTAGATTATTATGACATGGCCTTAGATATCATGGAAGACGAGCAAAACGGTGATGTAATAGACAGATTTCGCGAGAGCTTTCAACAAGTGCGACTATGGTCACAATCATCCCAAGGTAGGTATGGTGTTATGACGCACAAAAGGAATTACCGGCAAAGTACAAAGATGCATCTTTAATTTCTAAACAGAACCCCGAGTCAGCTGAGTAAAATCCGGATCATACACCGTGAAGAGCTCAGTTCCTGTGAGCAAGTACTGTGCTTGCTCAAGTAATCTTTCTCATCTTCATATGGGACATAGACAAGGACTCAACTACAGTACTGTACATCTATTGCAGATGACACGACAATTTCGAAAAGAGCGAAAAGTATAATAGCAGAAACCACAGTTCTGGATATGATCCTAGATATTATATTGATCCGAAAGACATTATGGTATTATTTCCACTATTTTGTCATCGTTTTTTAACTTCAGATTCCTACTAGTCATGACACCCAGATAATTATCAGAAATTTGATTTCACAAATTGGCAACTGCCTAATTTTCAGACTCTTTTTTCCTTAGTATTTCTCAATCTTCGTCTGAATGTATTTTCGAATTTTTTTCCGGCGCCACCAGCAACTTTATTAGTTCTTATTTCAGCACTCATCTAGTGTGCTTGCGGGGGTTTGAGCGTTTGGCTCTTTGGTCCCGCCTCTCCACTGTCAATCACTCCATGGGATTCCTGTGTGGTGAGACCAGCTGACATAACGTACTTCCTTGCGCTCCTTAACAGTCTTTCCTTGCAGAATATCATATGTCTTGTTAAAGTCTGGAGGATGTAGCATCATAATCTAAAGTCTGGAGATGCAGCATCATAATCTTTATTCACTCGGCCCTTTCAAATATACTTGAAAAGGAATGACTGTAAATTTGTCAAACATGATTGCCTGTTAGTCCAAGCGGTGTTAGGAAGTACTAATTTGGTTTGTAAGATGATTATGAATGGCATTTACAGTTATTGATTCAAGTAATTTGCCCACTGACGTTAAACCCTTAGCGGAAGTTAGTTTGATGGCATGATCACCAATTTTAAAAAAAACACTAAATAATCAAAGAAATTATATTTCTTCTTCTTTATCAGTACGATAAGCTGACAACATTTTTACTGATCAGTCCTCTCCCTAACTCTGATTGACCTTCTGGATTTCCTTCGCTTCACTTGTCATCAAGCTAGAATATAGAACTTAGAAGCCATTCACGATATGTTATACATATGGATGTGTGGGTTGGGGTGTTTCAAGCCTCCTATCTGCGAGTTATTCTCGCCCTTGTTCGTTCTCCAATAAGAGTCTAATCCCACTATCATATTGAGTCCTCGGACTTTTCATTGTCCACATCTTCACGAGTCATTGTGTCTGGTGTCTTGATGTTCCTCCTCACCCCTACTCTCCTCGTCCCCTCCTCCATGTCATACCACAGCATCATTTCATCTGGGTCTCCCCCTTCCACCCCCTCTTCCCTCCCTCCCTCCACTCTCTCAATCCCAAGGACAGCCTCCACCCCAGCGTCATCTGTGAGCAGCTTCCGGCTCCAGAGAGCATCCTGGGGCCTTACTCCGTGCTTCTGCAGGATGCTCTCTCTCTCTCCTCCTCGCTTCTCTCTCTCCTCGTCTCTCCTCTCTCTCTGCATCTCTCTCGTCCATATCCCCAGCTTATTTTAAGATATAAATACAAACTTCTCTCGTGTTTTCTATCCTTCACTTCCTTTCATGAGTTTCTCATGATAATCTAATTCTATTTCTCCTTCCCTCTTCTTTCTTTTTCTTTTCTCATTTGTCTTCGTCGTGACGTTGATGTTGTCTTCACTAATGTCATCGTGGTCGATGTTGTGCTGGTTCTCCTCTGTCACCCCCCCCCCCCTCACCATCTCTCCTTCCTCTCTGTCTCCAGTCTCATCACCCGCCCCCCCCCCCCCCTCACTTGGCGAAATCAGCAAGGGGCGGCCCATGATATATGGCAGTGTTGTGGGTTATATGGTGACTGGGGGATCCGGGGAACCAGGTGTGTTATCCTCGGGTGGAAGAAGGAGTGGGAGAGGGGTTGAGACAGGATGAGGGGACAGAGATGAAAACTGACAAGTGTGGATGAAAACACAAAGCAAGGCGAGGAAAAGGATATGGATGAGGAGGAGGAAGATGCGAAGGGGAAGAGATAAAAAGGAAGACACAGATGATAATAAATGATAACATGATAGCTGAATGTTGAGGGGGTACAAGATACGACATAACTACTGACGATAAAATACTTCAAAGTTAGAGGCCCAAATATACGTCCCGAGGATGGCTTCAAGAAGCGATGTAAGAGGACGGATATTGACCTTCAAATAAAAGATATATGATACCTGTTGATTTATACCTGGTTGATGGGGTTCTGGGAGTTCTTCTACTCCCCAAGCCCGGCCCGAGGCCAGGCTCGACTTGTGAGCCTGGCCTCGGAGATGCAGTGCAACCATAACACGGCACACTGTAACATAACAGCACGAGAATGGAGCCCAAAAACAGGGGAATATATAGGACCAAAGAACACAATTTTCTTTACAAAAAAATATGGAGACATGGGGACAGGAAGTAGAACTCTCGAAACGCTCTCCAGGTATGGACACGAAAGGCAAGCACCAGCAATCATAACAAATATCGCAGGAACGAAATGGACTTTAAAAAATGCTTTTTGCAAGAATTACGAATGACTAGGTTGTAGTCGGGCATACCTGGAACAAACCTGAGAGGTTCTGGAGAATTCTTCTACTTCCCAAGCTTGGCCTGAGGCCAGGCCTCCACTTGTGACAACTTGGTCCAAAGGCTGTTGCATGGAGCGGCGTGCAGGGCCTATATATCCCCACAACCTGGTTGGTCCGGCACTTCTTGCAAGAACTGATCTAAGTGGATATGTAGACCAACGACCCGCTCCAAGATTGAGCTCTTGGATCAAGCTTTTAACAAGTCAAGCCTGGCCCCAGGCTGAACTTGGGAATAGAACTCTCAGAACACATTCCAGGTATAATTCAGGTACAAATACCGGTATAGTCTTCATGAACTTGGAAACCAAAGTCTTGACAGTGCTTTATACAACCTACGTGACACCCCAGCCTTCATTATGCAGCACCTGGCAAGAAATCCAGCACACAAGCTATGGGAAACGGTTCAGTCCAAAGGACCTTTCCCACACTGGAGGAGATAAGGAGGGATTATTTAATACGGACGGTCCGCACAAGAAAGACACTAATGAGCCAAACAGACTATAGGAAAAACGTTGTTGGTATCAGAGTAGTTAATAATGAAATGCTTAAGGAAGGCTGATGATGGAGGCTGACTACTTACACAGTTTCAAACGTAGATATGATAGAACCCAATAGGCTCAATAACCTATACACCAGTAGATTGACTGTTGAGAGGCGGGACCAAAGAGCCGAAGCTCAGTCCCAGCAAGCACAATTTAGATGAGTACAATTAAGTGAGTACCCCGAGGGGAAAAGAAAAGAGGATATATGATAGCGAGACACAAAAATTTGACTAACAGGACAATAAATCGATGTTTAGGAT
>WNGS01163002.1:5102756-5124970 GCA_020271785.1 Procambarus virginalis | reverse complement strand
GCCCGATGGGAGTAGTGGATGGTGTGAGAGAGAGAGAGAGAGAGAGAGAGAGAGAGAGAGAGAGAGAGAGAGAGGAGAGAGAGAGAGAGAGAGAGAGAGAGAGAGAGAGAGAGAGAGAGATTGTCCATAACAAGAGTCAAAGTTGTAACAAGGTTGTTTTTCTTTTTCTTCAGTCTGTGGTGACCCGCAAAGTGAGAGGACAGGGATAAAGTTAGTGATAAATGGAGACAGTGGTAAAGGGAAACATGGGGTAAAGGGAAAATGAGTAAAGAAAGACATGAGTAAAGAAAGACATGAGTAAAGGGAGATATGAGTAAAGGGAGACATGAGAATGAAAGACTGTGGTAAAGGGAGATATGGGTAAAGATAAAACCAGAGTAAAGGGAGGCAAAGGTGAAAGGAAGGAAGAAAGCAATCAAAGAAGTGGGGACAAGTGAGAGAAGAAAGAAAAGTAAAGCTTTCCCATCAGGAGGGGGATCATTGTGAGGGGAGGGGGGGTGCCAGGGCTCACGATAGGGGCAGGGGAGGGGGGCATAACACAGTGTGGACAGTAAAATGCTAGCAGTCAATTAAAACTTGTGAGACAGCATTAACCAGTTACATGGGCCACGAGTGTGGCCAACAAGCCTGGGTCAACGCTGTTGGTGTCCCCCTACCCATTAGTTGCTATCGGTTAGGGCTATGGGGCCTTCCCTTGCCAGACTTGGGTGCTTTTGCCTCTCCCACTGATCAGGGCTGTTGGGTGCTAGAGACTATTCAGGGCTCCTGATTGTTAAATTTCTCTGGTGCTGTAATCAACACGATGGTGCCATAGAAGAATTTTCATCTAACCTTTGGATTACGTTAATAATCTCGGCTCAACTCGTCAACATAGTCAAACCAGAAGGTAAAAAGCTCAAAGACTCAATTGGACCACAGAATATTACAGTTCATAATCTCCATGTCTGAAATTACCTTTCTTTGGACCACCTCTGCTTGCAATATCGCCAGTGCAATATTGCCAACTGCTCACATTGGTTATCAACAGACGTAAAAGCTTAGAGCAACGGCAAGGAATCTAAAGGAATTCCGCTAGATTATCGGTCGTGTCTAACTCATCCTGTTATCAGGGAAACTAGAATATCAGTTCCATCAGTATTTACATGTGTAGTTAGAAATAGTATTGGTCCCTTTAATGAGGACAAAGGACAGCCCGCTACAATGAGAGATAGTGTCCACCAGTTATAATAATGCCTCCTTAGTAAGATGCATCCTGATCAGGAGGGCGCTCTACTATTGTAATTAATTTTGTCAATAAAGATGTTAATAATAATAATCTACTCTCTCCTTGTGCTTGTACACTGTTTTGCCCACATGTGTGATATCTCCTCTGGCCATCCTTAAGACACCCTCTTCGTTGTGTCTCATCGTGTCATAACTTAGGACCATTAGCTTCCACTCGGCATCCAGTCACTCAAGTTACCACCAGATTTTCATAATTGCAGAAGCTTTTAGAGCATTTGATATAAACTGGCGTAGTATTGTCCCTTCATGTCCTCATACTTCATACATATATACAAGTCTCCAAGTCCCTTCAAGTCCCCTTCAAGGCCTTCGTACCCAGCCCATTCATACAGCACTTATAAATAAATGTTTCCGTTGCCAAGTCCTAACTAAATATATCCATATTTTTTGGGGTCACAACAATTCTTCGTAAGGTTACTACTCATTTGTTCCACAGGTTACAACTCATTCTTTCAAAATTGTAAAACTGCTTCGAGTTGTAAGCAACCATCACGCTTAACGTCACACCACCCTGTCTAGTTCCAAGGTCCTTGTGAGAGGCCAGGTGCTCAATGTTTTGATAATGAGCACTTTACTGTCATATGCCCACTTTTCTTGTTGTCTCCAAATGTATAGCTAGGGTGGGGTTCGTGAGGTCTTGTACTTCCCAAGCCCGACCTGGGGCTAGGCTTGTCTTGTGATACCTTGATCCAAAAGACTGTTGTTTGGAGCAGCATGTAGGCCCACATATTAATTATCGCCTGGTTGAGGTCCAACTCAGAGAGTCTCGACTTCAGTAAATTCCATTCGCTTCCTGCCTTCGTTGTATAGAACATAATTTTCTGTATATTGATTTTGTTTCTTCAAGTGAGGATTCCCTATCGGGGCTGCATACTCGAGGGTGTGTCTCGCGTTTGTTGCAGACGTTGTTCTGACAATGTGCGCTTCCAACGTCGGGTCTGGGGATATGTCGACCACTTCTCCTTCTTAATAACAGAAAGATCATAACATTTCATTTATACTGATCTGGGGTCGTCTGGTGCTTCTTCTTATCCTAGTCACAACATCGCCGCCACAATCCTCTCCAATCTCAGCATCCCAACCACATTCCTCACCAATCACTGCATCACAACCACATTCTTCACCAATCACATCACAACCACATTCTTCACCAATCACAACATCACAACACATTACCACTCACCCGCACCAAAACCACTTTGGTTCTCACTGTCACTTCTATGTATAGCTTGAGTGGGCTTTTGACGCACCTGCTCATGTCAATCACGTCCGTAGACATGATTCATGCATGCTTAGTACACTGACTACATCTCAGTCTTAACATGTAAGGCTACATGTCAGTGTAGTGGTCTTGCCTTGCTACCACTGCTCTCTCTCTCTCTCTCTCTCTCTCTCTCTCTCTCTCTCTCTCTCTTCTCTCTCTCTCTCTCTCTCTCTCTCTCTCTCTCTCTCTCTCATAATGCCACTGGCACTAGTTAGTGTTTATATGACTATCCACTGACCTGGATAGGGCCTAGTAAGCTATGATGGCATTGGTGGTATTTGAAGTATTTTTTTTTCTACCACAGACGTGGCCCACACATTTACAATGCTAGAAGTTGATTTGAATTTGAAGTATTGATAGTGCTATTGGACAGATCTTAATTATATTGTACTAGATGCAGGTGAACAATGGCTTAGATATACTAGTAATCTCCCCTACCTATCCCCCTCGCCTTCTTCCTGTACTAGCCAGGTGAGATAAAACAAGTCATGACCGCTGCCTCTCGGAGGTTCACAACAAAGGCGAATACATAGCTGCTGTCTGGCTTGGATGGGGACCAAAAAACAGTAGTGTTAATTACGACTTACTTGAGAGCAGTGGGGCCAGAAGCAGCAGTGGATGAAGCGTGCAATTAAACAATGGTAACATGCTAAAATGACCTTTATGGTAATTAGGATTTTTAAGTCTCGCGGATTTGCAGGTGACGTGAGCCGCAGGTGGAAGATGATGCTTTAGTTCCATTGTGATGTGTACAGGGTAGGGGGAGGGTAGGATGGTGAGGGTATGGGTTGAGAATTGGTATTAAGGGTTAGGAATTGGGGGTGATAGGGGGGGTTGAAAGTTCCATGGGGGTAGGGGGTACAAAGGAGGCGGTGTGCACCTGTGTTACCAAAACACGAGAAACATACACAGTGGTAATATGCACACGACATGTAGACCTGGAAGATGAATGTTCACACGGAGATAGGTGACAGTTAAAAGACGCACACAAGGAGGTAGATTACGAATATAAGACGTACACACAATTGATAAAGGTGCAGACATGATCGTACCGTACTATTATCATGCACACGATAATAGGTGTATGGAAACCAGCGTACATATCAGAGGCAAAAAAGAAGCAATGTAAACGAGAAGATAAACGCACACAGATGAGGGTATTATGGTTGATAAATAAGGAACACCTTTGTCTAAGCCTCTAAAGTATAGACAAAAATAGAGAACACAATCTATGTAAGGCCCACTGTCTAATTCCCAAGCAACTATTTACTGCAAGGGTACAAAGACCTCAAGTGAAAGAAACTCTGCCTATTTATTTCTGCCTCGGTTGCGAATAGAACCCGGGGGCCCTTTGGACTACGATTCCCGAGCGCTGTACGCTCGGCCGCGAGGACCTATGTGTGTGTGTGTGTGTGGGTGTGTGAGAGGCGTGTTAGGCGAGATGCGACCCATTTCTTACCTTGTAATCCTTGTCTCTAAATAGTTTTTCCTATGCCATAAATTGCAGCAGGATGGGATGTGCAGCCGGCGCTGGTGGAAGTCACAGATGATAAACAGAATAACAGGCGCCTGTCCCGCTTAATATCATTCTTAAGGCTCAGGGCATCAGTTGTAATATTGTTGGTTACGCAGGCATTGACGGTGAAAAAGTACAAGACTATCAGTGCAACTTTAGACAGTCATCTGTCGAAGCTCTTCACCCTTTCTTTATTCTCTCTCTCTCTCCTCCCTCTAGCCTTATCTTTTTTCCTTCTACACTTTCTTCCCTATGCTCCCTCTCCTCCCTCCCCTGAACCTGTAATAAATCCGGTATGAAGAGCCAGACGCACAACGCCACATTGTCCTGGGAAATAAAGATCAACGCTTGGACGAGGGCAAATATGTGGATTTAATTTACCTTTTACAGTGTGTGGTGTTTCCTCGACGGCGGGGTGCAGCAGGTCGCCCGTCTGTTTGTCGTGCACGATGGTGTTTGCTGTGGGTGTTTGTGTGTGTGTGTGTCTCGCCTCGTTTGTGTTTGCACTTATCTTGATGCTTGCAGGGTCGGGCGTTAGCTCCTAATCCACACCTTTTAGGTAATTGGTCGTTTAGTGCAGTGAATCATTCTTTGTATTTCAAGTTATATTTATCTTTTTAACAGTGCATTAAGATAGCTTCAACAGTGTCTCACAGGATGCTCCATCTGTTGGTCACTCTTCTGGTGTATTTCTTCCAACAGTATCTATGGCACATTCATATCTTTAGGATCTATGGCACATTTGTATCTTTAGGTTCCAGTCGTGCACTATAGTTCGACTGTTTCTCATTTTAAAACATTAATTTTGGTCTCATTTGCCCCCATAGAATGTAAAACGTAATTATCAGTGTACCACTGTTTCTTTGTTAGTTTCATTTCCCTCAGCGCCTTTCCTCGTAGCTCGAATTCACTCAAGTCAGGAATGGGTTCCATAGCGGGACTGCATATTCTAGGTGTGGATCTCTTGTAAGCTGTATATAGCGTTTGGAAAGATCGACTGAGGAAGATAATTTTTCCTTCATCCCGTACAGATCCTAGAACTTTTTCACTTCTGTTCATATCATGTCTTCATAACCTTGCTTTTGTCATGGTTTGAGTCTAGTAGTCACCTTTCAAATTAGTTCTTGAGCGTATCTAGATCCTCTTTTAATAACCCAAGCAGTTCTGTTTTGATTCTGCTCATTGATATGAATGAACTTGTTTTTTCTGTCATTGTGCTTCTACAATCGACCCTTGTGGTGCCCCACTCGTTAGCTCTCTACACTCCATCTACCCTTTCACAAAAAGGCCTTTTGTCTCCTATCCAAGTGATACGCTAGATCCAACTTTTTTAATGGGAAAAAGATTATCATAAAAACTATTACAATCTAATATTAGTAATTGTTTTCATTTATCCATCATGTCAGAGATGAAGGAGTTGGAAAATACTTCTTTCGTGTCACTTACAAATGTGGATGTCGCAGTATAAAACACGCCAAGTCTGAGATTGTGCCCTGACAGGTTCAGTGGTTTCTGGCAAGAGAGAGAAAAAATAATAAGCTTTGAAAACTGTGAAAAAAATTTATCTGCACAGTTTTGAAAACTTTGCTCAAGAATTCTGAACTGGAAACAAAAGGCAGCATCTTGCAGAAAGTTCAAACTCTGCAGCTGAGTCGCCAGATGGCTGCAATATTTGTCACAACGTTGTGAAGCTCAACTGTAAGCTATCACGAAGAAAAGAGTCTCCCGGTGTTTGTGGATAAGTCACGTGACACCTCAGCCTGCTCAGCTTCGTTTTCTGACCCTTTCCTGTCAAGATAGTTTGAGATTTATAAAGAAATGCTGGCATTTTGTGGGCTGAAAGATGGCATTCGTGGCATCGACGTCCTGTGCGTCTTGAAAGGTGTCTGGGAAAAGTTGGGAATTGAAGAAGTTAGATTCTATCACGGCAGATTGTGCAGAGAATGATATTAGTGCCATAACTTGGTATTCTTTCACTGTATTTTGCACCAATTTTTTTTTTTTCTAAAATGGCTCGGAAAGCCTCGCGAAGAGTTTGATGAACACGGGTGTCAAAGTCGTCAATTATATTCGTGACAATACACTAAACCATCAGTAATTTATTCAATTAGTTAACATGGGCAGTTTCTGATTTCACCAGAATTACCTGCGTTGTGTATGGGTGGGAGGTAGTGGCGTGCAGGTCTTATACCCCTGTGATTCCTCGGTCATTATCCTGCAAACTTCACCCAAGTCACTAAACCTGGAACTTCACTACAGAAGCTCATATGCATCTCAACACACTCTATTCGAGAAAATCTGCCAAAACCGACATTTCTTTTTTCACACAATCCACCTAACGGATTGGCTTCGATAGGTCAAGTTGGTTGCCGAGGTCCTTATGCTCACTCTAAATGTACTCTGAGTGAGGACAGGTTCCATGTTGTTGTTTTAGATTCAGCCACTCGGAACAAAAGTTCCAAGCAGCACGGGCTGTGGTGAGCCCATAGTGAACTTACCTGGCACAGGAGCGGGGCTTGTGACTGCGGGACAGGTTCCAGTTGTTAACCCCAAACAGCTTTTTGTATTCAATATCCTCGATAATTTCCTGCGTCTCCTCCCGTCAAGGTGAGAGGAGACTGGAAACGTCTACATCCCGACCCTGACATACCCTAACACTTGGACTGGTCGGTACAGCGACGGGGCTCGCTTCTTGCAGGTCGGCGTTCGATTCCCATCTATCAAAGAGGTTGGGCACCATTCATTCCCTCCGTCCTATCCCAGATCATTGTTCTCGTATCCCTTCCAAATGGTATATAGTCTTACTGGCTTAGCGCTTTCGCTCATCGACCCAGATGTTGTCAGGAGAGGGTTAAGGTATTTGTTCCCGGACATTGTCAGGTTAGGCTGGAGGCTAAAATACGACTTTATTTATTATTAACATCTTTAATGACAAAATTAATTACAATTTTGCCTAATCTGAGGATTTTGATAGTCTTATTAAAGTGAGGATAATGCTGATATTCACTGTCACGCAGGACAGAGGGTCATACATAAGACAATAGGTCTAAACTGTAGGCTGAGGCACATATATATCATGGTTACAATCAATGTTTTAATGTATGGATATGTGAAAACAACTTCGACGAGACTAGAGGACAGGAAGGAAAGGGTCGATGGTATGGTCTAGTTCTGTGTAGCCCTACACATAGCCTAGTGTGGCTGTGTCTGTAGGTGTACCTAAGTGTGTTAAGGCATATCAATGATAGGAATGAACTAAAGGACGTATTGACCAGACCACACACTAGAAGGTGAAGGGACGATGACGTTTCAGTCCGTCCTGGACCATTCTCAAGTCGCCTGTATAAAGGATGTGGGTAAGGAAAGGGAAGAAAGCAGGAGGGAAGGAACCGGAAGGGATTATTAAAGAGGGGAAGGGGATGGAATGAGTAGTTATGGGTCAGATCTTGAATGGAACTTGCATTAGTCTTGCACAAGGTGAAAGGATGCAGCCCCAGTGACGAAAGCACGTGGTGGAGGGAAAAGGTTGAGTTGAAGGAAAAAGTAACCCTCGGGGTGAGAGACAAAGTAGTCCCTGGGGTAAGTAGCCGAGGGACGGGGTGAAGTGGGGGGAAGAGGGTAAGGGAGGGACAAGGATTATCAGGTAGCAGCAGTCGTCTCAACTTGGCTATAATCCTCTTGACACACCTCTCACCCCGCACAATATTAGCGCGTGCCTCATCCCTCACACCCTTACCCTTCCCTCTCTCAATCCTTTCCCTACTCTCCAGGATCCCTCACACCTCTACACCCCAGGATCCCGCACCTCCCTACACCTTAGGATCCCTTACCTCTACATCCCAGTATCCCTTACCTCTCACCTGGGGTGTAGAGGTGAAATATATATTCAGTGTGTGTGTACTCACCTATTTGTATTCACCTATTTGTGCTTGCGGGGGTTGAGCTCTGGCTCTGGTCCCGCCTGTCAACCGTCAATCAACAGGTGTACAGGTTCCTGAGCCTACTGGGCTCTATCATATCTACACTTGAAACTGTGTATGGAGTCAGCCTCCACCATATCACTTCCTAATGCATTCCATTTGTCAACCACTCTAACACTAAAAAAGTTCTTTCTAATATCTCTGTGGCTCACTTGAGCACTCAGTTTCCACCTGTGTCCCCTAGTGCGTGTACCCCTTGTATTGTGTGTGTGTGTGTGTGTGTGTGTGTGTGTGTGTGTGTGTGTGTGTGTGTGTGTGTGTGTGTGTGTGTGTGTGTGTGTGTGTGTGTGTGTGTGTGTGTGTGTGTGTGTGTGTGTGTGTGTGTGTGTGTGTATGTGTGGTGTGTGTGTGTGTGTAAATGACGAAAATTAACACGTGATGAAAAATGTGTCAGTGTCAGACCACGAAGGAAGAATTGATCCAGGAATTTCCTTAAGTACTTTCGTATATTAATACTTCTTCGGATCATTCCTTCCGAAGATGTATAAATATACGAAAGTACTTAAGGAAATTCCTGTTTCAATTCTTCCTCCGTGGTCTGACATTGTCATTCATATATATATTTATTTATTTATTTATTCATATACAAGAAGGTACATTGGGAATGTGAGAATATATAATATGCTAATTACAATCTTGTAAAGCCACTAGTACGCGCAGCGTTTCGGGCAGGAATATATATATATATATATATATATATATATATATATATATATATACATATATATATATATATATATATATATATATATTCAAAAAGGCTGATTTAGTGAGGACCTTGTCTTGTTACCTTGTGATGGTTTCGGGGCTTAGCGTCCCCGCGGCCCGATCCTCGACCAGGCCTCCTTTTTGTTACACACCCCCAGGAACCAGCTCGTAGCAACTGTCTAACTCCCAGATACCTATTTACTGCTAAGTGAACATGTGCATCAGGGTGAAAGAAAGTCTGCCTATTTGTCTCAGCCTCCACCAGAGATCGAACCTCAGGATACGAATCCGAAGCGCTGACCACTCAGCTGGTGAGTGGTGGTGGTGGTTTTGGTTGATGGTAGTGGTTGTGGTGGCAGCAGTGGCACCAATAGCGAAGTACACAAGCTCTACGCTGCTGGAGGCAGCTATATGCTGAAGCAACAACACGGAAGACCACGACCCCTGAAAGTTGCTGGGCAGTGCGCGAGCTGCCAACAGCACCCAACCGCGAATAACCGCATTATTAGCGATAAATATATCAGCGTATCCTATTAAGCCAGTTCACCAGCGAAGGATGATAAGAGGTCAAGTGAAAAGGTCAGGGCGTAGACAGGTTTTATGTATTTATATACATAATTGCCTTCATAACACATGTGTGGTCAGAGCTATGTATGTAATAGCTCCATGCATAGTGCTATTAAATCTGTCCCATGGAATAGAAACGGGAGAAAGGAACAGTGAACGGTCAGTTGAGTGTAGAACGTTACCGTGGAAGGCATGTCCTAGGAGCAATATAACCAGTGTATGAATGGTCTCTGATGTTCCTTGCATGAATGGTCTGTGTTCAAGTATGAATGTAGATTTAATAGCAGTCATCCATATGAAGGTTATCATCTCTCTCCTATGTTCCGAACCAATAGTCTGATGGATCTGAAGCCCTCCTAATAATTTAGGTATTTGAGTGGATAGATTTAGCAAGTAAATATTCTATGCATATTCTCCGTGGCAGGGATTCATACAGCATTTACGTGTCCACTTGCGAAACCTGTACATCTTTCACCAATCATGGCGACCTAGTTTGCTTTTATTACCAAAAAGATGAGCTACGAGGTTGTTTATACAAATAATCTTGGGTCGAGAACGACCTCATAGCGTTTCCAAACTCGTAAACTAATGAATAATAGCAGATTAAGCCACGACGACCGAGGAAAGATGCACAGGTTTCGTAAGTGCTCACACTTCGTGAATCCTAAACCAGGTCAGTACTGTCGCGAGGCTTACATATGAGAGTGAATGTGTAGCATTATTCCACTCAAAAGAGTACAAGTGCTGTATTGAGTGTTATCATTTGCCTGTTTGACAAGTTCTTGTTATCCAGCCTATCGCTTATGTTTGCAGGCGTGACAGGTGCTTTAGTGTCCCTTTTAAAGACGTGAGGTATTCCGTTTTTTTCAGTAAAGAAGATGGAGAGGTGCAGCCGTGCAGGTAAAGGCAAACTTTTTAGAAATAGGAAATATAGTGTTTACCGTCGTGGAGGGTCGTATGATGAACTGTTTACCGCCATGTTCGGTCGTATCATGAATGGATGTGTTTCCCAGACTTATCCTAGCCAATATAACATTGTAGAGGTCATGGTTTATTATTTCCATACATAAACACACTTATGTATTCCTTTCTCTTAATTGCATCTCTGTAAAAAAGTTAGTTTAATTCATTTACTATGCACCCCATACCCATATTGTGGGCGGTAGTGGAAAGGGTTACAGAGGTACATAATGGGGCTCAGGGACTGAACCCAATAATTTATTTAGATAAGCAAGTTACAATCTTGATTAGCTAGTTACAAATGCAACTGTTTTGGCTAACCAAAAACGTATGAATTCAAGCCGATTCAAGGCCCATTCGTATAGAAAACGTCAGCATTACTTAATTTTTTGTTATTAATGTGACGCATTTTTTTAAATACTGGTCGAATACGTGAAAAATATGACGTATTGTGTGAGGGCCAACCCCACAAGCCCGTGCCAACACTGGCAACACATAGCATGGAACCCCACCCCCCACATCCCCCGTTCCCAACAAACCAGTGCCCACACTGTTCTCCCTTCGCCTACCTCCTCCCCCCCCCCCCCACTCCAACAAGTATTTTTTACAAAATAAAACAAATAATAGAATGTCAGCAAATTTATTTTAGCTTAACTTTTTCTGAAATACTAGGTTATAATTGCTCCCTTCTGTGGTATTGGTCATTATATATAATGATATAGACATTTATAAAGTGGGATATAATTTCGTTATGTGAACGTGCATTCAGAACTTTTAAGAGTTTCTCAGGGGTGAAGTTCATGATTTCCACCTAAGTGGAGAATATTTAAGAGAAAAGACCATTATTCTGGGCTTGCATGTCCACAGCTGGAGTACTTATGCCTTTGTGACATACCTTTCTAACTACCGGGCTTGGAAAAAAATAGCGTTCCCCCATTTCTTTGGTTATCCGAGAAGACATAAACTCTAGTTTAAATCAATAGTCATTTGGGTTTACGAGTATATAGGTAGAGAAATGTATAGAGCTGTATGATTAGAGGACAGCGCAGCATTCTCCACCAACGGCAGCTCCGACTCGACTAACTTTTGCTGAGAACTTCAGAGTACATCTCACAGTGGCTGCTGCGCAGCCGGGCGTACGAGCACGCACCTCTCCCTCTGAAAAGTATCACAAATAAGATTATTAAAGTTGATCAATACATCTGTGTTTATGTAAATTGCACTCAAACAGATACTTATATCAATCTTAATTTACCAAATTACCTTTAGTTAGTAAAATATTAGGAGAATTCAACGCTTGACCTGAACATCTGCGACGGGTTGAGTGTATGACAACGCGTGGAACGGCAGTGTTCATCTGACTGTGGAGAGGGGAGTGTGGCGCCCGTCCCGCCGGCACCTCAACACTAGCCCTCCACCACGTGTAGTCACATACTACGCAAAGTTCGCACTTGGCGTAAAATTTAGTGAAGTTCACTGCGCCCTAACTGAGTGCTGATTGGTCCGCAATATAAACCAGGTGCTGTTGAAGACCATAAACTGAAAATACTTAGTGTTATTTTTTGTAACTATGGTGTTTTGAGTGTTAATGAAGCGTATCTCGGATTGTTAGGACGATACGTTATAGAAATATTTAGGGAACTATATCGTGGATTATACTCGCAGCCACCACCTCCCAGCGATTGTACTGCTGCTGCTCCATGCTGTAAGTACCTGCCCCAAGCCTCATAACTCTCCCCCTAACATGCGTGTGTCTGTAATTGAATATATATATATATATATATATATATATATATATATATATATATATATATATATATATATATATATAAACCTTCCTCCACTAGAGCAACGAATGAACATTGTGTTGATCTGTATGTCTTAAAGTTTAGGTTAAAGGTAGTCATTGACTAATTCAGCCTTTTAGAGAGGACAAGCGAGAAAGAATACTGACACCAGGAAGAAGTGTTTTAAAACTTTAGAGAATTGAAAAATGTTTTCGATTTTTTTTCACACTGACGTTTTATTTAATTTGTTCTTATGCCGGTATTTTTTGACAGTCATTCCTATTCATGTTTGTGTTGTTTGTCAGTTTTATTCGGCAGAATATTGGTGTTTATTTTCGCAGGTGAAGTCAATTTATGGGAGAATCGTGTTTGGCGAAGTTGCCAGGTAAAAATGTTTTGTAGTGTCTTATTTATTTATTTTTTTCCCCATTGGAGAAAATGTTGTCATTAAATAAAGGATCATCTTCGGATAGAAGGCGAAGTTATATTTCTGAGGCATTATATATACGCAAGACTCAAATCAGCTAAGAAGTCAGTATTTTTCTATACAATGGTCTGGAGAGGTTGTGTGGTAGGGGTGGTCAGGAGAGGGGGTGGTGTGGTAGGGATGGCCATGAAAAAAGGATGGTGTGGTGAGGATGGCCAGGAGGGGGTGGTGGTGTGGTGGGGATGGTCAGGAATGGTGTGGTGGGGATGGCCAGGAGGGGGCGGTGGTGTGGTGGGGATGGTCAGGAATGGTGTGGTGGGGATGGCCAGGAATGGTGTGGTGGGGATGGCCAGGAATGGTGTGTGGGGATGGCCAGGAGGGGGTGGTGGGGATGGTCAGGAATGGTGTGGTGGGGATGGCCAGGAATGGTGTGGTGGGGATGGTCAGGAATGGTGTGTGGGGATGGCCAGGAATGGTGTGGTGGGGATGGTCAAGAATGGTGTGGTGGGGATGGCCAGGAGGGGGTGGTGGTGTGGTGGGATGGTCAGGAATGGTGTGGTGGGGATGGCCAGGAATGGTGTGGTGGGGATGGCCAGGAATGGTGTGGTGGGGATGGCCAGGAATGGTGTGGTGGGGATGGCCAGGAATGGTGTGGTGGGGAGGGCCAGGAATGGTGTGGTGGGGATGGCCAGGAATGGTGTGGTGGGGATGGCCAGGAATGGTGTGGTGGGGATGGCCAGGAATGGTGTGGTGGGGATGGCCAGGAATGGTGTGGTGGGGATGGCCAGGAATGGTGTGGTGGGGATGGCCAAGAATGGTGTGGTGGGGATGGCCAGGAATGGTGTGGTGGGGATGGCCAGGAATGGTGTGGTGGGGATGGCCAGGAATGGTGTGGTGGGGATGGCCAGGAATGGTGTGGTGGGGATGGCCAGGAATGGTGTGGTGGGGATGGCCAGGAATGGTGTGGTGGGGATGGCCAGGAATGGTGTGGTGGGGATGGCCAGGAATGGTGTGGTGGGATGGCCAGGAATGGTGTGGTGGGGATGGCCAGGAGTGGTGTTGTGGGATGGCCAGGAATGGTGTGGTGGGGATGGCCAGGAATGGTGTGGTGGGGATGGCCAGGAATGGTGTGGTGGGGATGGCCAAGAAGGGTGAGGTGCAGATGGCCAGGAGAGGGGGTGTGGTGGGGGGAGGACAGTTAGCGTGTCTGGGGTGAGGAGCGAGGCGTCGGCTAGACTCCGACCATTCTGTGTAGCAATAATAGTTACAGTTTTTAGTTTATAGATTTGACGTTTTTAAAGTTTCTTTTGTGTTGATGTGTCCTCACCGCTCATTATAGTTAGTGTTTGTAAGCCAAGTGTTTAATAGGTCCTTATGTCACATCAATTTACCTCCTTGGCTTATAATAATGTTGGCTGTTATTTAATTACTTAGCTATTGCGTTTTTTAAATATTTGCTCTAGTGAATCCAGTTTTTGTTTTGTTCGTGGATTGATAATATACTCAACTATCAACAGTTTTTCTTAAATATAATAAGCATTTAGTTGAACAATTTTTGCTTAGTCTTGTGTGCTTTCTCTCCGAGCTGATTCATAGCAGAATTTGATCCAATTTTCGGCGTAGTTATCTAATTTAAGTTTTGAAGACACTTTATACTTCTCGGCGTACAAGAGGTCGTAAGTTCCCACTTTAGATGATGTAGTGAGGAGGCAAGCATAAGTAGATCTGGTTGAGTTGATTTTCTGGTGGAGTGTTCGCAATAACACCCACAACACACTTGTGGGTATATCGCAGTTACTTGCTTGGTTGGTTATACTGTTTGATAGCCTCGGCGTCGCTGTCTCTGAATTCTACGGTTTGTCGGGTCTTATGCAGCTCTGTCTTACGGCTCTCGCGACTTCGTGCATCCCGGGTTTGATTCCTGAGCGGGAAAGAAATAGCTGGGCACGTTTCTTTTCATCTGATGCCTCTGTTCACCTAGCAGTAAATAGATACCAGGGAATTAGGCAGATGCTGTGGTGTTGCATTCTGGAGAGGGTCAGTGGTTCCACCTTAGGGAGGACCTTGATAGTATAATCGTATACATAAGGCTTCCTGTCCCCGACAAAACGAAGTAACTGTGGTCAAGATTCCTTTGCATTTTATAGATTTGTCTATATGTTATTTTGTTGGGGTTAGTGATGTTTTGAGTTGATGTATGATTATAATGAGTTGAATTACCAGTTGTTGTTGTTAAAATATGATGCATTTACAACCCAAGTATCTGCACGATGTTCATGATGAAATCTTGAACAGAAACAAACATATGTTTCCTGTTTGACCTTAGAGGCAACACTGAACTTGATGCCCTTGAAGGAGGAGCAGGAGGAGGACCTGAAGTGAGTGAGTCATGCAGAAGCAAGCATGGTAATAGTGGTCCCCTTAAGCCACACCTAGATCCTTGGCGAACCCAGTCACTTACTCGCACGCTCTAACTTAACTCATTTGGCATTGGCAATGGAGCGGAGCAGCTCGTTGGAAGTGTGCAACCCGACTAGACTGCTCAGTTAATAATGCAGGGTTTATCCTCGCTGACTGAAAAAGTTTGGTGGGGTTGGGGGGAATGTTTGGTGGGGTGGGTGGGGAAAATGTCCATGTAAATCCGTCCTTTCGTCCGTAGACGGTACTGTCGCGGGTCTGGGGGATTAGCCAGTCCCTGGCGGCTACGGGCATGGTAACAAAAGCTTCAGCTGAATGGTCACGTGGAAATCGTTATGACTGCGCTTGTATGAACAAATTCAAGTTAGACTATACCGAATCTTTGGTAATATAGGAGTTGGGACACATTTATTGATCCTAAATCAAATCAGAAGAGACTAATGATGATGCTGTACACCATTTTTCCGCCAGGCAGGTTTGTTAGTTAGCTAGCACGCCAGTTTAGGCTAATCCGCTGGAATTACTTCTCACTTCTTCGGTAGACCTATAGAGAGAGAAGGTCGTTACTCTCCCTATCTTCCCCTTCTGTTGTTTGGCGGGTTTGTGAAGTTGCGGATGAGGGGAGAGGGGGGGGGGTTCCATGGATGTTTTTCGTTTCCAATACAATAGGAAACTGCCGACCGTGAGAAAATTAGAACAATTTAGGCAACGGTGCGGGTTAATAGTGTTTGTGTATTGGTTTAAATATATTATTAACCCTATTATTATTATTACTATTCTTGCATAAATCATGGTAATAATTACTGTCAGGTTCTACGATAGTTGTATGGCGATGGGATCGTAAATGATGTACAAGATAGACTTACCGGGAATTGAGCAGATGGATCTCTTGGTCAGATGACCCAACGGCTGGTCCATATATCAACCGTTAGGTTAACTCTGCAGGGGTAGCCGTAGACACATATCTGATACTCTTTTATCATCTAACTTTTCTCTATATTGCCCAAGAAATGTAAAAATACTCATCAAATGCCTTTTTTTCGAGCAATGAAGCTTTTGGCTTTAGCGAATATCAGTGAATAAGCGGTGTTCCCAAGGGAGGTAACAGGAAGCCGTGGACACCATAAGTCGATAATCGATTTCACTAACGTCCCATATCATGATCTCTGGGACAGTCTCAATGTGTAGACTCACAACACATAAATTATTATAGTACTGTATTTACATAATCCAGATCAGACACGATGGTTTACAAGGTGACGAGCGTGTTTAGCGTGTGGACTACACAAGATGAGAGAAGCAATTTACTTTTTTATAAATTTTCTCATGTCTGCAAGTGAAGGAGGATTCTGACGAAGGAGAGAGAATGTTGCAGCTTAATGCTAATGTGATCATGGTTCCTTAAAGGCATATTATAGAATAAGAGATAAAACAAGATGGATTTTAACATTTCTATCTACCCTGGCATAACCCAGAGTGAAGGGTTGCTGAATAGGTTGCTAAAATCATTCCCGACGTATATAATATTGTTCCTCGTTGCCCGTGGCCGGTTCCTCCACCTATCTAACATCTAATATCTTTACATACACAAGTATGAAACCAGCAAAATTTGGTTATAAGAATGTAAACCGACTCTTCCAGCTGGCCACAAACCATACTACCATCTAGAACTGGAACAAGCAGGACCGGGGCCTGATAGCTGAGTGGACAGCGCTTCGGAGTCGTAGTCCTGAGGTTCCAGGTTCGACCTCCGGTGGAGGCTGAAACAAATGGGAAGACTTTCTTTCACTGACGCCCCTGTTACCTAGCAGTAAATAGGTACCTGGGAGTTAGACCGCTGCTACAGGCTACTTCCTGGGGGTGTGTAACAAAAAGGAGGCCTGGTCGAAGACCGGACCGCGGGGACGCTGAGCCCCGAAATCATCTGACATCAGGATCTGCGGGTTGGTACAAGAATTCAACCAACTACGAACCACTTAGTTTGATGAAAGGCAGAGCAACAGAAGTGCACTTGCATCGCATCAGGCTTGTATACCCATGTGCATGGGAAATAGGCTTACAGGTTCCGGAAGATGAGAGGAAATGTCAACACTGTGGAGAAATGCCCGACAGTTAAAATCTAACCTTTTAACGTAACTAGAAACGTACAAACCCAAGCAACCAACCTAACCTATTGAGTCCGATACATACCTATTTAGGCGCCGTGACCTTTATACTTCGCATTTGTAACGTTGGTTACGATAACGTAAAAACGCGACCTATTTGCTGAGAGGATAGGTTGCAACCCGTCCTCGCAAATTCGTATAGTCAATATTGACTTATTAAATACGTGCATAGGTGACAAACTAAACATAATAGTTTCCTTGAAAAGCTTCATAAAAAACACCGACCTTACCTAACCTACTTTGTATGTTAAAATAAGCATCTTATAGCTTCGTAATTACAATTGTTACTTAACCTATTATAGGTATAGGTTAGGTAATAATTGTAATTACGAAGCAATAAGATGCTTATCTTAACGTACTAAGTAGGTTAGGTAAGGTCGATGTTTTCTATGAAGCTTTTCAAGGGAAACTTATGTTTAGTATGTCACCTATGCACGTAACTAATAAGTCAATATTGACTATACAAATTTGCGAGGACGGGTTGCACAATAACATAGTTGAAAAATGTTGACCAACCACACACTAGAAATTGAAGGGACGACGACGTTTCGGTCCGTCCTGGACCATTCTCAAGTCGATTGTGTTATGGTCGACTTGATAATGGTCCAGAACGAACCGAAACGTCGTCGTCTCCTCAATTTCTAGTGTGTGGTTTGGTCAACAAGGAGTAATCTTGATTTTTTGAAGCTCGACAGATTAACCAATTAACCAAATACTTGCTGAATACCAAGGACCGGCTCTGGGAGGCTGTGATGGTAAACAATCTGCGAGTCTGGCACAGGTAAAGCTTAATTTAAGGCTGGATATTAGATAATTTTAAATAACCTAACTTAAACCAACGGTGAGGCTTTTCAAAGCATTTGTCTTATTCAGGAAGATATTTTCCTGTCCCCTGACAGACCCTGTCAAGGCTGATTAAATTGTTGACAGATAACGTTCACTAAATGCATGAAAATCTTTTAAAATCTCCCACACACAGCAAAATACTGTAAACATTTATTCTAATTTTACACACAAATAATTTCTCATATATGAGCTGGACGGAGGCTTGAGGTAGAACGTGCAGAAAAAACCAAATGTAAATTACGGGGTGTAACAGGTACTTTTGGGCTTAGTGAGAAGTAGAGGTGCCACAAGCACAATCAGGGAACATAGTATGAACATCAGACGTCCACAGCTGTGAAATACTCTTCCAGCAAGCATTATAAATATTGCCGGAACAAAGGCGGACTTCTTCAAGAAGCAACGAGATAAGTTCTTGCAAGAGGTGCCGGACCAACCGGATTGTAGTGGATATTTGGGCTTGCGGGCCGCTCCGAGCAAACAGTCCAGTAGACTAGTACAGAATACAGCCTAGCCCATGCCGGGGCCAGGCTAGGGAGGGTCACCTTTACTTAGGCTAGCCTTCCATTTTCCCCTTCCACCTACCTTTACTTATTACATTAGCCTGTAGGCCTACTCATAACGCAAGCTGCATTCATTAAGCTATCTCAGGCATTCAGTAAATTCTCCTTAGATAGGCCTAAGGTAGTGTAGGAAACCTTTCTTGGTCCCTATAAACATAAGGGACATACTGACCGACCTCTCAGTGTTCAAGAGAGAGAACTTGATAATTCAAAAGGACACTTGATCAACTGGACTATGGCTCATACGTCAGACTGCGAGCTGCTGCGACTATCAGCCTGGTTGATCAGACCCCCCCAACCCAGACGCGAAAGGTAAGGGCCAACAGATCTATTTGGTTATATATTTTTAATAATAGTTTACAATTAATAAACTAAGATTTGTTAACAGGTGCTGTACACGAATTTGCTTTTGAAGAGTCTTAGCGATAGGACTATTGTTTTAAAGGGGAATTCGTTATAGATTATGTAACCACTGTTCATCGGGTCCCACTATGTAGCTTTAGGTTAGCGGTGGCCGGTAGTTTCATTGGGTTGTTTTTGTAGCAGTTTTTAATGAGTTTTCCTTCTATAAGTTACCATAGATCCGACTAGACTAGGATTTAATTTTATTGGTTACTTTGGTGGAGAGGTGGAACAGTACACCAAACGGTTATATTGATACAAGTGGGCTACCTCATAATGTTTTAAGAATTGGTTGAACAAATAGCTTATCTGAATGCATATGTCTAGGCCAGCATGGGACATTGTAGTGCTTCTAAGACTATGTTCTCGTCTTAGGTTAATTTTTTAATACTTAGATGTAAGACTAATTTAGACTAAAGTGTAATGTGATAATTCCAAGGATAGAGTGAGTAATTAAAGCTCCCTCCCTTGCTGGTAAATCTAGGAGGAAGTCTTCACTCTACCGGCTCTTACTTGAGCAGTTCCCTGCCCTCTGTCGTCTCGGGATACACCACTGTGAGAGGGGGAAGCAGCGTGCAACTGAATGCATTAGTGGCACTTTCTTCAGATCACTGGAAACCCCGCAAAGGCGGAGGTATTAAAGTCCAGAGATAGTGACTTATTCTGAGTCTCTCTCTCTCTCTCTCTCTCTCTCTCTCTCTCTCTCTCTCTCTCTCTCTCTCTCTCTCTCTCTCTCTCTCTCTCTCTCTCTCTCTCTCTATATATATATATATATATATATATATATATATATATATATATATATATAATCTGTATGTGTTCTTTGTTTTCATTTGGATATCTCTCTCTCTTTGTTTTATGGGAAGCTGTTGGCAAGTCAGGCTGCATGAGTTGCACTATCGTCCATATGTGATTTGAGAAATAGAAGCATTGTAGTGGACTCCCTTGATTTGAGGATTTTCAGGATCTACCCTATAATTTTCCCGGCTGAGGTGGCATTTGCTTTGTTATGCTCATTGAATGTTTCGTCGTCCGACAATCATTATTCCTAGATCCTAGTTCCACGATCCTCTACATGATTTTCTTCTTTGGGGATCTGATCAAGACATCGCTAAAGAATACGGTGTTACACAGCAGCCGGGATTGGGGAATAGTATTCTAGGAAAGTCTAGGCTTTCTATGGCGGACTTGGGGTTCCCTCTTCCAGCATTTGTAAATGCCGGTATTTTCTATGACTTGGGTGGGCCTGCCTGTTCCCTGACCTGGGTGGGCCTGTCTGTTACCTTTTTCTAGGCAGAATACACCCGTATCATGTAACGTTTCCAAGCACAGTATGGAAGTAGGATGTTTGATCTTAATGTTTACAGGTAGTATCTCCTTGTTTACCTTGAAGCTGTTTCTTGATTTGGCTTCAGTATGAGAACGTTGCCTTAAATACCGTGTTCCTGTGTCAGGGAGAGTATCCCAGTCTTGGTGAAAGTTTTGAGGTAGGTCTACTAGCTAAAATAAATTCATTGTTTATCACATCAACAAGTGCAAAGTGGCAACGTTGAAAACAGAGGTGCAATAGGTACGCTATCTCTCGGTTATCGTTCGATGGTTCCGAGAATCAACGTCCGCGCGGCCCTGTCTCTGACCAGGCTTCCTGGTTGGTGGTCTGGTTAACAAGGCTATTCGACGCGCCAAGACAATTCTATGAAGAGTTCCAAGACTTTTCAACATCCTTCCTTTAAACAGAGGGATATATATATATATATATATATATATATATATATATATATATATATATATATATATATATATATATATATATATATATATATATATATATATAACCAGAATCAGAATATTAATTTTGTAATACTGATGAAAAACTATTAAAGATTGTTCAACAATCCTGAAACCTAACAAAAACGGAAGATATTTCCATTTTAATATCCTCTAAAAATGCTGGAAACTGTCTTCCACGGAAGAGAGCTTACTGAGATCCTATCGTCCAGGCTGCTGGAGTCAGCAGGTTCTTGGCTTAGGAAGTTAGTGAGGCTTCCTGTTTCCCTGTTCCAGCATCCTATTAGTGTTGATGATGTAAGGGGGGTGGTGGGGGGCAGGGAACCAACCTTGGGGAGGGTCGAGGGAAAGTTTACCTGGGTAGATTCTGGAGGGGGATATTTCCCCCTCCGCAACCCCAATATGCAGCTGACCTGCCCCAAACCCAACATGGAGAATAAATACATCACATATGCTAATGATGTTACTCAAATAAAATGCCAATTAGGACCATCAAAGTCGTTAATGGCCAAGAAAACCGAGAAGCAGTTGAATTTATAAACAACATTGAAAAAGGAATGGAACATAAGTACAAACTGACAGAAGATCCAGATAATACACACACTGCAAAAAGAAACCCAGACCCCATTATCCTTGACAACTGTCCTGTTCAATATACGGATGTGGGCAAAATACTGGGACTCAAGATTAACAGAACACGAGTCAAAATTCACGTAAAGGACAGAATAAACAAGCAAGAACTATCATAAGAAAACAGGAGATTCAGAGGCCTTAACACAAACATACAGCTACACATATCCAAGGCTGTAGTCCCGCTGCATCTCGAATATCCTCCACCACTACACACCTTAAAGAAAAACCAACATGCAGAAACTACAAGCAGTTAAAAATATGGCGCAGAGCAAAACGTCCGCCTTATGAGACAATCAAAGAGCTCATTGAACTCCTGAACATACAACCAATAAACATCAGACTACAGCAGCAAGTCAAGAGTATGGAACACGATCGAAATATTAGAAGACTCAATGCTAGAAAGATTACTCTAAGATGAGACTCCCACAGGTGGTGGCCCAAGAGCTTTGATCTACTCTATAGAAACCAAACCCCACGATATATAATTCCTAGATAAAATACGGACCAGAAACTCCCACCCCCAAGTAAACAATAAAAATAATAAAACAGACCCTTAAAAAGAACATCAAAAACATGTGCACACGCGTTCGAGTGTGTATATGTGAATGCTACACAGTATTTATTTGTAGACACCCTTTAAAACTTGTGAAGACCCATGTGAAGACTCACAGCTTCCTGGCAAAAGAGAGCAAGGTTAGCTACCCCCCCTTATAACACTATATTTCTCATTTCTAAAACATTTCCCCTTGCCTGTAGATATTTTACCTTACCCCCATCACCATCCCCCCTCTCTCTCTATTCCCCACTTCTCTCACCAACCTCACCAGCTTAAGCCCCCACGTGTCCCCCCACCAGAGTGGTGGGGAAGCACTGGTCCTGTGTGTAGTTCTCCCTGATTTTTCCTCCCTT
>WNGS01163002.1:5046572-5090032 GCA_020271785.1 Procambarus virginalis | reverse complement strand
GGATTGCTTTAAGAAAAAGATATAGACATACATGACTGAGTTTGGGTGCGTAGAAGCAGGAGCTGCCTCGCATGGGTAAATTGGCCTTCAGTTTACTGTGTTATGTTCTTACTACTGCGCCTGCTTCTACTGTTACTACTACTATTACTGTTGCTGTTGCTACAACTACTATTGCTGCTGCTACTACTACAGCAACGCTTGTTTTCTACTCTAACGAAACCAGTGAATATTACCTGAAGAGCATTAACCTATTTTTGTCACCACTTTCTAGGCTTCAAAAGAACATGCTCTGCTACCTGGCCGCCCGAGGCCCATGGCCCCAGGCCCACACTGCTGCCGTGTGGCTCGCTAATCGTCTTCTTTCCTAATTACATCTGTCACTGATGTCTAAATTGTATTGACACGGGTTTTGGAAAGGGAGAAGGCCCCCTCGTCTCCCTACCCACAGACTAGGATTGAATCCAAGTATGTGGGTAGGGAGACGAGGGGAGGTTTAGTATTCTATGCACCCCGTCCCAATCATATCTCCGCCTCAATCCATATCCCACCTCATTGAGAACCATCGTCCCCACAACCCTTTCACCAATAACTACATTCAACCCAGCCAACTTCAACTCAAGCCCCTTCCCCTGCTCAATCCCACTGCCCGTTAACTGATAATTCCCTGCCCTCTGACCACGTGCTCTTTGTTTACATTAAGCGGCACCGTAACGACGATGCTGCCATCTGTCATCCAGTGTCATCACTCATCCCCACTGATGGTACATCGTATTTGTTAACAAAACAGATCGGGTATTCTAAAGTTTTATTTTGAAGTTCGCGTTAAAAAATAGTCGTTCACCAATTCCCGAGTTTTATATAAAATGGCGGCAGAGGATTTGTATAAGTTGTTACGAATTAAGTTTATGATTTTGATAATGACAATAATCTCTAATCTCTAGAAGCTAATTAATATACTGTACTTTTGTGTAAACGTTTCCAATTATAAATGAACAACCATTTAGAATAAAGTATTTCTTTCAATATTATTCATGTCTCAATCACAGTACTCATATGTCTCATTCAGAATACTCATGTCTCACTTATAGTGCTTACATGTCTCATTCACAGTACTCATATGTCATTCACAACTAGCATAAGGCATTCACAGTACTGGAAACAATTATCCAAAAGCTATTCATGCAGCATCTGGAAAGAATAAAATCTGTACCAGAGAGACAGGAATTGTCTTGAGGAAAGTGGATATCTTGTCTGTCAGACGATATCACATGATATGGCAAGGGAGAGAGACGGCTCTGGAGAATGTACACTGCCCCAAAAAAAGAGGACTTGATAAGGCTCCTCACAAATCACTAATACATAAGGTGGAGAGGCAGGCTGTGAAAACTGGGTAAAAAAAAAGTACCTAACTAGCAGAAAACAAAGGGTCTAAGATAAGACACATTGGAACGGAGAAATCTGGCATCACTTAAAGCTCTGTCGTGGACCAGTTGCTTGTTTTAATCTACATTAACAATTTACTGAAAAAAGTGAATTCGTACATGTTATTGAATGTATCTTAAACTAATTAGGATAGCACAAACTAAAGGAGACTGTAGAGTGATGTTTAACAAAAGTGATCAAGATTAACATAGCTATAAAACACTTACTCGTCATGTCAGAACATAGCTATAAAACACTTACTCGTCATGTCAGCAAAGGAAGAACACGCCTGCTATCATAACTCATTTCCCATTTCTAAACTTTTCCCTTCACCTGTATCTTTGAATCCTCTTTACCTCCTCCCCACACAAAAAAAAATCTTAACAAACTGCTGGGGTGAGGAGACTCCAGGCTGGTTGATTTAAACCCTAGCAAGTAAGGAAATGAAAATGGGAAAGGGAGAAGAAGACCTCAAGCAAGCATCACCATTAGAGGTAGACAAGTATCACAAGACTGGTAAGTAGACATACCGGCAATTAAACATTAAGAACATTTAAATATAATAACATCAGCGGCATCTGGAAAACTAACGAACTCAATGACGTTCAAAAACTTAAGTTATGACTCTAGACAATATGCACAACCTACGGGAGAGTAGGGCTACAGTGTGCAGTACCTGCGTGGAATCCTCATATAATGAAACTCAAAATGATGAATGAAAAAATAAAAATTCAAGCCAAAACGAAGAGTTCTACATTATGAAGAGAAGACCTTCATACACTGAATTATAAGCTGCGTTAAAATACAGTTTTTGTGTGAAAAAAGTGGTTCGTGCTCAGCTGACTCCTCAGTCAACATTATACACTCTTCAGTTCTGCACTTTGCAACTGAAAGCACTTTGCACTCCAGTTAAGGAAACCTGCTGATGAAAAGCCCATTTTGTATGATCCCCAGATAATACACTATTGCTAGTTAATAACTAAAAATTTCTACATTGCCTTATGTTCAAATTATCTATTGTACTGAATATTTAATAAAAATATACACAACTACATGTTGCTGTAATGCCAACTGAGATTATACCACANAATTTACACGACCTCAACGACAGAAACACACTAGCACAGGTGGTTTTACACTCATACTAAATAACTGAAACAAAAACACATACATCACATATGTAATCCTGTTCATAGAAGAACTCAACAAGGCATTGCCTTAGCCTCATTGCTGGTCTCCTGGTCTACGAGAAACACCATCCTTTTTCAGTCATCATGATCATCCAATACTAGACGTTTGGGACCCCGCCAGGGAAAGGTAGAGGAGGCAGTAGGGGAGAGAGATTTAACAGCTTAATTTAATTCTGTAGAAAGCCGAAGAGTAAGGGGTGACCTGAATGAAGTATAAAAATGTTGAAGGGGAGGCAGCAGGTGGGGATATAATTGTTCTTAAATATATCAACCAAAATGGACACTCGAATAAATGGATATATAGTGGATAAGAAGATTCAGAAATGACCTGGGTAAATACTGGTTTGGAAACAACGTGTTGATTTATGGAACAAATTATCTAGTATCGGGATCGCTGGATTGTTTCGAACGTTGATTAGACATGTAAATGAATGAGTTTAGGTAGATATGAAAAACCTCATTTTACTCATCTTAGAACACGGTTTTTGTTAAAACTCCCCAAGCAGCCACTAATCGCTTCATTAAGGAAAGTAATGAATTCTCATATCTCAGAGTAACATCTCAGCAACAGCTGAGAAGCTTGATACGCAGGACCGTCAGGAATGATGGAGAGAGGGTGTGAGGGATAACCAGGTAACACACGGTTACAAAGTGTGAGGAACGGTCAGCGAGAGTAAGGGACGATCTGAGAGAGTAAAGGTAAAGAACGATCTGAGAGAGTAAGGGATAGCTAGGTTGAGGACGGGAGAGTCAGGAGCTTTGAAGGACAGTTAGGGAGCGTAAGAGACGACCAAAGAGGTTGAGGAACGCGTCACCTGCAACTACCACACAACTCATTTACATGAGGAGTGGCGGAGGGGCCTAGACTGGTGCTCGACCTCCGGTGATTGGTATCTTGCAGACCCGCCGCCAGCGACTCCAGCACCACTCACCGTCTGGACCCTCCGAGGACCACCACTCACCGTCTGGACCCTCCAAGGACCACCACTCACCGTCTGGACCCTCCGAGGACCACCACTCACCGTCTGGACCCTCGAGGACCACCACTCACGTCTGGACCCTCCGAGGACCACCACTCACCGTCTGGACCCTCCGAGGACCACCACTCACCGTCTGGACCCTCCGAGGACCACCATCACCGTCTGGACCCTCCGAGGACCACCACTCACCGTCTGGACCCTCCGAGGACCACCACTCACCGTCTGGACCCTCCGAGGACCACCACTCACCGTCTGGACCCTCCGAGGACCACCACACCGTCTGGACCCTCCGAGAACACCACTCACCGTCTGGACCCTCCGAGGAACACCACTCACCGTCTGGACCCTCCGAGGAACCCACTCACCGTCTGGACCCTCCGAGGAACACACCACCGTCTGGACCCTCGAGGAACACCACTCACCGTCTGGACCCTCCGAGGACCACCACTCACCGTCTGGACCCTCCGAGGAACACCACCACCAGTATCAAGGGAACATCAACCAGATTACTAGTTATAGAACAAAAATGTCAAGTCAAGAAGGAGGTGGGATGTTAAGATGAGAACAATGAAGAAATTAAAACCAGGAGGAAGTAAATTTACATAAGAAGGGCAGACACAAATATCTTTATGAGGAAGAATAACATATCATTTTATAAAAAGAACATAAAGTAACGATAAATAAGTGGAAAGGAAGGAATGAAAAGGAGAGGAAAATAACGTAAGAGAAAGCAACAGCATGAAGAAACGGACAAATTATAGTTACATCCTGCGAGGCCTCCCAATCACCCGAGTCTCAGAGCAGCACCAAGCTGACATCTTGGAGGGCTGAGGGTAGGACTGGGTGTGGGGAGGCATGATGGGGGGAAATAAAATACACACCTGTGAGTTAATATATCCTGTCAGCTTTTAATTATATATTCCAATTAATTAATTTGTCTGTTATTATATATCTAGCTTGATATAGTCATTAATAATTAGCTGTCATTAAAATAGGTGTAATTATCTGGAGTCGCAAAGAAAACGAGGGATTCAGATCTGGATGTGCAATAACCAGTTATAATTAGCGAGCAGATCAGTTAGCAAACAAGTGAATTTAAGTGAAAGTTTTATGTATCAATGCAGTATGAGTGAAGCGGCGAGATACGATCTTAGAGGAATGAGGGTAGGGTTGGTATGAGGGGATGTATAGAGGCATGAGCTGTGAGGGGGAGTCATGGAGGGGCAGGGGATGCATGAGGGGTGAGGGGAAGAATGTGGTGCGAGGCAAGGTATTAGGGATAGGGAAGGCATGAGGGGGTGAAGAGAGCCTTAAGATGTGAGAGGTAAGAATGAGGTGTGAGGGGAAGCATAAGGAATAGGGGAGGCATGAGTGATGAGAGGGGGGGAGCATGGATTATCAGGACCAAGGACTACGTCCCAGGTTGCAACTGATATGAACAGAACTCTCGCGAGAGCATAGGCAGGTGGATGATTGAGAGTGATGGGTGTGGGTAGAGTTAGTGGATGATTGAGGGTGATGATTGAGGATAAACGTGGAGATAAGCCACTATGGCAGTGATGATGGATGACTACCAGTACCACATCTTGTCCCTGAGAGAATAGCTGGAGGCTCGTCTCTCCTACCTGCGTCCAGGAGACGCCAGAGTCAGTATCATCGACATGATCAGAACTGTTGCCCCAGACTGCTGGTGGATGTGAACGGGTGGAGATGGTGACGAGAGTGGAGAGAGAGATGTGAGGGAAATGGATGAGGGAAATGGATGGAAGGGCTATTAGAGGTGGATTTTTTATTTTTTTACTGACACATTAGGTACATCTGCATTTGTGCAGCTACCCTAGACTATATGAAGGGGAGTACAGTTTGCCAAAAAGCTAGCTACGTGGTGCTAAAAAAATCCCCATCACACAGGATGGTTAGTCATACAGAGGCATGTGATAAGTAGTCTGCACTGGCAGACTCTGGGTGATGTGATGATCCCACTCACCACATCTCTGACCACCGTGTTAGCATGATACTAGAATGAGTCTCTTGTCAGGCTGGATCTGTTAAAGCGAATTTATTTCCACACAAAACAAGGCGCACACCTGTACCTACCAGCTGACCTCTCCACAGGTCCCAGCTGAACACACCAGCTGACTTCTCCACAGGTCAAGTAAAAATGTCCATATTCCGACAATAAATCATCTTCCTCGCCCTTATTGGATCTTAAGGCATCCAAGCCACTTTTCCTAGAGTATTATATATTTAATGTCTTATATAAACATAGTAAACACACACACACACACACACAGGGGGGCCTCGCAGCTGAGTGGACAGCGCTCGGGAAGCGTTTTCCTAATGGCCGGGTTCAATTCCCGCGGAGGCGGAAACAAATGGGTAGAGTTTTTTCACCCTGATGCGCCTGTTCACCTAGCAATAAATAGGCACCTGAGAGTTAGACAGCTGCTACGGTTGCTTCCCGGGGATGTGTTTGTGTGTTAGAAATATATATAGTAGATATAATAAAAGGAAAAATAGATTGGTTAGAAAGGCGGGGTCCAAGAGCTAATAGCTCGATTTTGCAGACACAAATATTAAACACAAACAGTTGAGAGGTGGGACCTCTCAAGGGGAGGCCCTAGCTCAACCTCCGCAAACACAACTAGTTGAATACATACACAACTCTAAAAGATAAGAAGCAGAGCAAATATGAACACAATATACAAGATACTGATGAACATAAATAAGTTGGACAAAGCCAACCTGTTAAATTTAAGAGAAACTAAGACAAGAAGACATAAGTGAAAGCTGGAAACGCCAGGGGAGCCGAAGGAATGTAAGGAAATACTCATACCCTGTGAGTAGTCGACAAGTGGAATGCACTAAAATAAGTTGTGGAAGTCACCTCCATGCACAACATTTAAACTCAAATTTGAGAAAGAATTTGAAAGTGAGACTAATTAAAGTATAACGCAACAGGCACAACAAGGGTAGTCGACACTGATAGGGAAGTACTGAAAGATAAGCACATACTATATGACCCAACAATATCTGGTTAAAATCTTCACACACTCATGAGAGTCTAGGCCTAAATAGGCCTCAAAAAATGCGTGAGCACTTAAGATGAAGGATCATTAATCAGTTACCTCGAGGGAGACACAAGCATCCTGTTACACCCAGGAGTGTCTTGTACTGTACCCAGGGGACCCACGTATCCTACACAAACCAGAAGACTCACTGTTACCCTATAATCTAAGCTACGAAACAGGCTTCGCCTCTCACTCTCCTCGAAACACACTTCAATAATCGCATGGACAAATAATTACTTGTCAAGAAAAAATACACAGCAGCACACACTGATTAAATCCTACGTCTGCACACCAGTAAATGTACACTGCCAGCTTATTCGTTTATCTCTCACTCGTACCGCCGTTTAAATAACTGTAATGATATTACAGTGCTGTAATGATATTACAGTTGCCTTAAAACACGTGCATACAAATGTGCATTATTTGTTTATGTGTTTTGATGAGCTGTAGTATGCTTGCTGTATTATAGTTAGTGACGAAACTCATACCTCTTACACAAGCTTTGTGTAAGAGATGCTTGAATACTTCAGTACTCACATGTGTGTGTGTGTGTGTACTCACCTAACTGTACTCACCTAATTGTGCTTGCGGGGGTTGAGCTTTGGCTCTTTGGTCCCGCCTCTCAACTGTCAATCAACTGGTGTACAGATTCCTGAGCCTATTGGGCTCTATCATATCTACACTTGAAGCTGTGTATGGAGTCAGCCTCCACCACATCACTTCCTAATGCATTCCATTTGGCAACCACTCTGACACTAAAAAAGTTCTTTCTAATATCTCTGTGGCTCATTTGGGCGCTCAGTTTCCACCTGTGTCCCCTTGTGCGTGTGCCCCTTGTGTTAAATAGCCTGTCTTTATCTACCCTATCAATTCCCTTCAGAATCTTAAATGTGGTGATCATGTCCCCCCTAACTCTTCTGTCTTCCAGCGAAGTGAGGTTTAATTCCCGTAGTCTCTCCTCGTAGCTCATACCTCTCAGCTCGGGCACTAGTCTGGTGGCAAACCTTTGAACTTTTCCAGTTTAGTCTTATCCTTGACTAGATATGGACTCCATGCTGGGGCTGCATACTCCAGGATTGGCCTGACATATGTGGTATACAAAGTTCTGAATGATTCTTTACACAAGTTTCTGAATGCCGTTCGTATGTTGGCCAACTTGGCATATGCCGCTGATGTTATCCTCTTGATGTGTGTGTGTGTGTGCGTGTGTGTGTGTGTGTGTGTGTGTGTGTGTGTGTGGTGTGTGTGTGTGTGTGTGTGTGTGTGTGTGTGTGTGTGTGTGCGTGAGAGAGAGAGAGAGAGGGGGGAGGTCGAAGGCAGCTCCAGTAGTGCGGCCCCCGTCAATTCTGTGTTTCACCTTCAACAGCAGCTTGTTCACTGATTACCGAATAGCTGAGAGCCAAGTATGGTATGCTGGAGGATTCTACAGCAACGCCAAACCACAGCCTCTTATCCCTTCACCACACGATAAAGATAAGCGAGCAACTAACCATGTAAAGAGATTCTTGAAACTTTAGGGATTATTCATAAAGGTAGATAAGATAAAAATTATCTTATCATCGTTGTCATTTTGTGATACAAATTTTCCTAATATCTGTTTCGTCGCTCTAATGATAAACTACACTATGTTTAACTTAAATATCGCCTTTCAAATTGTAAGCTAAATGTTACTCATTTTGTGGCAAAAATGTAAGTGTGGTGTAGACTCCTATATACCTGTTTAACCCAGCTAGTATTGTAATGATTTGTACGTGTACGAATAAATTTTCTGATTCTGTAAGGACGGAAGGCATCTCCATCCTTCACCCTGTCTCAGGTAATAAGATAATCACACAAGGGTCAGTGATTCGCCAACATAAAAAAACGCTGGTTCGGCCCTCACCTGTAAAACCAAACACAGGTAACCGGGACCATCATTTAAGGAACCAGAACTTCTAAGAACACCAAATCTACTATAGTTAGGGAAAATATTTAACACGAAAGAATACTTCAGTTCATAGCATATTTTCTGCTCCATTACGGGTTATTCATTCCCGTGCCACCTTTTGGGTGGCTTAATCTTCATCAATCAATCTCCTCCAGAATTCCCCGTTAATTAGTTAACAGGTAGAGAGAAATGGAGAAACTGGTAATTATTTCAACGGTATTTAATAAACTTAATATAGGCTCTTTCAAGTCAAATATAATCAGTGTGTGACCAGTACTAGAACATACATCACCAGCCTGCTCTCTGCATCTCGTAAAGCACAGAACTGAACTTAAAAAAATACAATCTAAGAATTAAGAGGACTAAGCTACGAGAATTAAGAAAATTAAATCGCATAACCCTAGAGGAGAGTAGGAACAGTAGGGGATATGTTCACAACATACAAGATACTGAAGGGAATAGACAAGATGGACAAGACCAACCTCTTAAAATATGTGGACGCTGGGAGCACAGCTATGACGAAGAAATGTAAGGTAATATTTATTCATACCATGTATAAATGGTTATCAAGTGGATTGCACTAAATGTAGAAGTACTGGAATCCACCTCCATCAACAATTTCAGGGCCGCATATAACAAATAACTCGATCACCATTAAAGAAGATATTAAATAAAACAGGTAAAACAAGATCAGCAGACGAGGAGCACAGTTGGATAAGCACACGCACACATTTTGTCTGTTAAACATTCACACAAATTCTGCCTGTTAAGCATCCACACACATTCTCCCACCATTCAAAGACATCAAACATAGTTCATGTGCAGATAAAAACTATTTCGGGGTTTCTTTCATCGTCAAATTAACGCTGGAATTCGCGGAGAAGTGTGTGTGAGAGAGTGCATTCTCTGGCTAGATTAGCATATCAGATATATGTTGCTCGCGTGCGTGCGTGTGTGCGTGATACTCTCCCCTCCCCCATCTCTTCTCTCCAAAAGCGCAGCTAATTGAGCGCACAGGCACATGCAAAGTTGGACAAGAGGACACAGGTGAAAGATGGAAACAAATGAGTCGAAGCAATGTAAGGAAATACTTGTACAGGTGGTTAACAACTGGAATCTATGATGTTACATCTATGATGTCAGTTTCAGAGTTAATAAACTTGCTCCACACCCATGGAACTGGGCGGCAGCTTTACAGTCATGTACAGGCATTACCTACAGTAAAATAATGTTGGATAATTGGCTAAGATTTCTGTCAGTACTTCATTATGAATGAAGTACTATCACATTTCTTGAACTCAATTGATGGAGATATTTCTTTATTCTTCCTTTTTTCGCATTCAAATACATAGTGACACAAAGTGTGTGAACGGTTAGTTCTGCTGACACATTTTACATTTAGTCAATTCAGCAGCAGAACCTAACTCTCAGAGGTGCTTTGTAGTTGAGTCTAAGCCTTGCACTGGTAACATCTGGAAGTCTGCTAAACTTTATTGGATGATCCATAGGTATGGACCATCTATTATGCGGCTAATCGTGCATAATAGAATGATGATAGATAGAGAAATTGGTGTTAATTTCAGTTTGCCTGAAGTCTACTACATTTATTGCAGTTCCCGGTATATTGCTGCCCTCAGGCTGCTCAGAGGCAATCCAGGATGATAGCCAGTTGTCTCTGGTTAGCTTAAGAGCTACTAGACCTCACTGATAGGCAATTCCTGTTAGTTGCTTGTTAGATAGGCGCTGGTAGTCACTTGTAAAAATAGTCACTGTTAGGTAAGCGCATCAAAGCGAAAGTTGGTCTACTCAGGCCCCTCTCGGCCTGCTGACTCTAAACCATCATAAACCAACAATTTGTGGCAACTTTTCCTAATCTCAGGCTAAAGTAATCTCTCTCTCTCTCTCTCTCTCTCTCTCTCTCTCTCTCTCTCTCTCTCTCTCTCTCTCTCTCTCTCTCTCTCTCTCTCTCTGCCGGTTGCTGTGTACAGTCATGGGTCACAGGTCAGGGGGGAGGGGGTAGGTGGGGGTCAGCAGTCCAGCCTTTAGAACCGGTTTCCGGGTGCATGATCCTCACCGGTTATTATGGACCGGGATTATCAGTCGATACCCTGAGCGAGAAACTGGAATAATAATCGGGTTCTAGGAACAGGATACCGGAATATTGAACCGGTACTTGGGCCGAGCCACTGGGTTATTTATCCGGCTCCTGGTATGAGATACCGGAGTATTTATCTGATACCGGGATGGGATACTGTACAGTGCACATGGAGACATTAAAACAAAGGATTATAACAGAGTATTTTAAGCTCTTATTATGAAATTTTTATATTTAAATTTGAAAAAACATAAATGCAAAACTAAAATTTCTATCGAAGTTGCCGGATGTTTCATGCTAGTTTATTGTTTTATGAAATTTCTAATTTTAAAATCCAGACAAAATAAATTGCTGAAGACTGAAGGATATTGGTCATTGTTATGATCTAAAAGGGGAAGTAGACCAGTTGACCTGTTGGTTCATTTATTCTTATTTTCTTCGTCTCTGATTAAAAAAAAATAGATATTAAATTTATTTGAAATTTCTGTAATTGTTTGCATGTTATTATAAACGATTTTGAAACAGATTTTGTTTTTTCTGTGTAAAAATGGAAAAAAAAATAATCATGTATAAAATGTTTGAGAAACTTATAAGTTTTCACTTAAATTAATGTGTTCGTAAGTGGAAAGAAAGAAATAAAGAGTCTTGGTTCCATCTATTCCAAGGAACGAGTTCTGAAATCGGGTGAATCAGAAGCTCATTTTCCCTCAGAGATATGCTAATGAGTATCATTTTGCCCGGGACTGTCACTCAGGATACACTCACTGCATCGAGTGTCACTCAGGGACCGCTTGGGATATACTTAAGCGTAATTCATAGGCTTCTCACCATTACAAAGTAGCCTTCACTTAAGTCACACTTAAAGTCTCTCATTAGGAAAACAGGTGTGTGAATGTGTACTCACCTATTTGTGCCTGCAGGATCAAGCATTGACTTTTGGATCTCTCCTTTCATGCCGCCGGTTGTTTAAAGCAATGACCCCTGTCCTATTTCCCTATCATATCTAGTTTCAAAATTATGAACAGTATTTGCTTCCACAACCTGCTCCTTAAGTTCATTCCATTTTCTCACTATTCTCACACTGAAGAAAACATTCTAACATCTCTATGATTCATCTGAGTTTCCAGCTTCCACCCCTGCCCCCTATTCTGTTGGTATTCAGTTTGAACATTTCGTCTATTTCCACTCTGTCTATCCACCTAAGTATTTTATATGTTGCTGTCATATCTCCCCGCTCCCTCCTTTTGCGTGTGTGTGTGTGTGTGTACTCACCTAGTTATGATTGCGGAGGTGAGCTCTGGCTCTTTGGTCCCGCCTCTCAACCGTCAATCAACCGTGTGTGTGTGGGGGCGGGAGGGGGGACACACATGAGTGCTTGCATGATCCTAGGAACAAACAAAGCCTTCAGCCAACAGGCCCAGGTGTAGATCACGCCCCAGCAATCTAGCGAGGCGGAACGTGCGACACGCGTCCTGCATGAGGAAGGTCAATCACAACACCACAGGCCAGGCCCCCACGTCGTCCCCCCAACACACACGGAGAGTGATCCAGATTAACGTAAAAGGATACACTACGCTCTCGTGGATGCAATGAGAGCTGAACTGAGAGAGAAGAACCCAAACAGCTGTATTAGATCAGATTCGACAAAGAATTCGAACGTCAGGCTAACTAAATTATAAAGCAACATGGACAACAAGGCTAATAGGCGGACATGAAGAGCTGGACTTCACTTGCATTTTGTAAAGTCAGTGATAGGTACGTAATGTTGGGTATGCACCATCCCAATCACCACCACTACCATAACCATCCCTACCATTACCACTACCATAACCATCCCTACCATTACCACTACCACAACCAACCCCTACCACCACCACTACCACCCCAACCACCACCACTACACTACTACCCCTACCACCATCACTACCACAAAACCCCCTAAATATCACCGCCATCACCCCTCCCCTAATACCACAAAAAAACACCACTACTATCCCCTACCACCACGACCCTAATACGCCACTACCCTGCCACCACCACCCCTTATACTCCACCACCACCCTTTATACTGCATCACCACCCCTTATACTCCACCACCACCCCTTATACTCCACCACTACCCCATATACTCCACCACCACCCCCTAATACCACTACCACCACCAACACCACTGCCACCCCAACACCACTACCACCCCCAACACCACTACCACCCCCAAAACTCCTACCACCCCAAAAACCTTACGCGGAACAGATAACCAGTAGTTATTGCTGCTCAAATCCTACAAGTTAGAATTACTATTTTTAACCCCAGAATGAACACTAAATACACATTTTGATCGTATAATTAAAAGCCATTAGGCCGGTGAGGTAATCTGGTGATATGACTCGACTCTAATCTTGTAATTGAGCAATTTGCATTACCGCCAGTTAGGCAAAATGCGGCGTATTTGTGTAATTATATAATTTGTATAATAAAAATGTAATTGTGAAGGAACTTACGTCCAATTAAATGGACATCGTGTAGCGACGGTTGAGTGGTGTATTGTGGTCTGTGGTGTTTTACGATAGCCTGGCCTTCAGCTCACACACACACACACACACACAACACACACACACACACACACACACCACACACACACACACACAACACACACACACACACACACACACACACACACACAGGGACCTTGCGGCTGAGAGGATAGCGCTCAGAGGTCGTAGGCTTATTGGCCCGGGTTCGATTCCCGGAGGAGGCGAAACCAATGGGCAAAGTTTCTTTCAATCTGGTGACCCTGTTACCTAGCAGTAAATAGGTACATGGGAGTTAGACAGCTGTTACGGGCTACTTCCTGGGGATGTGTGTGTGTGTGTGTGTTAGTAAGAAATATATGTAGTTGACATAATAGAGGAAAAATTGATTCCTTAGGAAGGCGGAGTCTAAGGGCTAATAGTTCGTCGACACAAAAAGTAAATACAAATAGTAAATAAACACCAAAACAAACAGCATTCAAGCTGAGAGGCGGTACCCATCAGCCGAAGCTCAGCCCCCACAATTAAGTAAGTGCACACACCCACTGCGTTGATATAATAATTCAGTTTAAATAAAGATATAATTCTCAGGTTTTGTATTAATGATAATGAAAATATTCTGAATAATAGCAACTAGAAGAATTAACTATATAACACAACAATAGTTGCCAAACACAAAATATCAGGGAGGTTTGGGTGAACCAGGCAGTAATTGGGTTCTGGATGGCGCACCAGGCAGTAATTGGGTACCTGGATGGAAATCAATTATCGGACCATGTTCTAAGGAAAACATGGCGCTCAATAACCTAATGTACCTAAAGTACCTGGCTGAAGCCTAAATTAACATAAACAACATTATAATGTAAATAATAATAATTATATATTAATTATGTAAATATATAATTATGCAAATAATTATAATATAAAACTGATTTATATGATGTAACTGTTTGTAATAATAATTCCTATAATATTTGTAACGAAGTTACAATAATTCTACTCTCGCAGTAATAACCAGCATTTATACTAACTACCCAACCATGTTTACAAGGTTAGAGAAGTGATTTCGAAACTCTGGTCCTGGAGTCGAACTCTCACTATACATAGGTCTTTATAGGGAAAACCATTTAGACCCGGGGGAGAGAGAGAGAGAGAGGAACCAATAACGAGAACGTGAGTAGGATTACAGAATCTTATGAAGCAGGCTCAATCCCCACTCACCCTCGACCTTTACTGACCTCTGCTCTCTTCACGCCCACACCCACGCCCTTGACCACGACCAAGACCACGGATGGTGGTGCCCTTCCCCTCCGCTGAGCGCATCCTTTAAACATCCTAAGGTTTAGTTTAGTAATTTCTGAGGAAACACCAAAATGTCGATGTGGGTGAGGGAAAATGGGGAAGATAGGGGGGATGAAGGGAAAGAGGGAGGGAGGGAAGGAAAGAGTTGTAAACGTGAAGAATTGATAGTGGGATGGAAGGGAAGAGCAGGGAGGAAAGAGGTGTGGGATGGAAAAAAGATACGAGTGAAGGTTATGTAAAAGTAAATGTGAGGTGGAGATAAAGGGGCTAGGAAGTAGAGGAAAGGCCATGGTGGATGAGAAAGGGAAGATGGGAGTAATACAATGAGGGGTAGATTGTGAGAAAGACGTTTACTATATAATAAATTCCCCTCCCAGTGACACAAATATGTTTAACAATACAAGTGAGAGTTAAAATGGAAGAAAATAACATACTGTATCATGAATTATTTTTTCATAATATTCATAACAATATACAAGCAATAGTAACAATATCAAAAAGAGCAACAATGATGCAACAGTCAACAAGAACGACCAGGATGGATCAGTGCTAACATTAGCACTAAGGTCAGCACTTCAACCAGAGAACCATTACCAGAGTCTTATATTTCACTGTTAATCACCGCATTCCCTAATCAAACATCCTCCCCCTACCCTAAATCTCCCTTCCCTTCCCTCATCTCCCTACCTTCCCCTGTTTCCCCTCCTCTCATCCCCCTCCCTCAGCTTCCACTCCAACGCTCTCTCAAGTGTAAACAAAAGCAGGCAATAACACGATACGCAAACAACGGAGGAACGAGGAGGTCAAACAAGAGATGGGAAGGCGTGACTGGGCCTCCATGTCATGTCAACAAGAGAGATGGGAAGACATGACTAGACCTCTATGTCATGTCGCTCATGTTATCGTGACACCATCTCTCCAACACATTCCTTGTTGGGATAAACCTCGTCATTTTACCATCACATTGGGGGATATGGGGAGGTAAAAACGACGGTATCCCCTAGGAATGTCTCTAATTCTTATATTTTCTGAAGTTCTTCTGTTAGAAACACTACGTCTTCTCTCCCCAAAATTCCCTCTCCCTTTAATTCCTTTCTGTCGTCCCGTTCTCTATAGCTTCGCTTCCCCCTTATACCTTCCAGCCCGTTCTACCACCTTCTCTTTCTCTTATATCCCCCTCTTTTATTCTGTCTATGCATGTCGCACCTCCTCGTTCTATCTACACCTATCGGAAGCTGTGAATGCTGTGTGAGTATTGTGTAGTCTCCGCTGCCCTGGGCACTGGTGCTCCGCCGCCCTGGGCACTGATGCTCCGCCGCCCTGGGCACCGATAACACCACCTGTTCCAAGATAACCCATAATGCACCAGCGTCATCCGCAAGGTCTCTAGTGTAGCGCCCAGGTTAGGTTCGCGCGGCTCCCTTTGTCGGATATTCCACAGGGAAGTCTAGTGTNTAACCATCTCTCATCTCAGACGAGTTTAGTGATTATTGATTTGCATGATATTGTTCCAGGTCCTTGATTGTCTTAATACTCTCTCTCTTCCGTCCCCAATCCCCTTTACATAAACTCAAACACACCACGCACATAATATGGCCTAACCCCCCCCCCCCTCTCTCCATGACCAACGTGTTCTATTTTCTCTACATTGCTACAATACATACAACACCTTATGATCCTCTAGTACTTATGATCAGACCCAAGTACACCCCCCCCCATAAGCACCTTATATGCGTCACTAACCACTCACAAAAGCAACTTGAATACGCAAACCCATCAACTTATAAATCATCATATATAATCACACAGGCCAGACACCAACCCCGATTAACTCTTGCAACCCACGTAAACCAGGAAGTGTGACAGCAAGCCCTCTTGAGAAGCCAGCATCAGCCACCCTGGCTTTTCATCTGCAACCTGTGTGTTCATGATGGTTATCTAGTCAAGGGGGCCCCTGGTGTCTGCCCTGCTGCTGTTATCGTGGGTAACGGTAATACAGGCCGGCCGATATCCCCAGCCCTATGACCGGGACGGGAGGGGAGAAAGTTGTGGGGGTAATGGGGGTAAATTTGTACCTGGTGGTGATGACTTATGTGTCGTGAGGTAGGTGAGCGGTCTTGCTGGGTGGTTGTGGTGGGGGAGTTGGTTTGCTGCTGGTTTGTGTGGAGAGGGTTGGGGGGGGGGTGAGGAAATTGTTTGCTGGGTTAGTTGTTGTGATGTGTAACGGTTTGCTGGGGTAGTGGGTGGGTCGGGAGGGAAAAAACTGGCTTCCTGGGGTTGGTGGGGAGGAAATAGTCCAGGAATATTCTCCCATCGGGAGAATATTAGTGGTTTGCTGTGGTGGGGACGGTAGGATGAGGTGGTGTTGAGAGTGAAGGAGTAGTTAATAGTGATTCGAGATAGAGGTAATGGTAGTTAGCGACTACGGTTATACTAATCATGCTTACATAGATTTAATTTTAACTAACAGTGTTACTGACTCACAGAACACTCTTGTGAGTCGGTAAAATGCACCATAACACCTGATATTTAATTTGGACAACTAAAATATTTCTGGCCCCGTAACTTCCAAGTCACTTGTACCGTAACTACCAGATCAATATGCCTAATTACCAAGATCACTAGTGTCGTAACTACGCGGTCACAGGCAGTATGGCAAGATTACTGGATGACTCACGGTTGGAATACAGGCTTTTTGATTATTATAAAGTCTGACAGATTAGTTTACAGGCTGACAGGATAGTTTACAGGCTGACAGGTTACTTTACAGGCTGACAGGTTAGTTTAAAGGCTGACAGGTTAGTTTACAGGCTGACAGGTTAGTTTTAGGCTGACAGGTTAGTTGCAGGATGACCTACCTTGCGGTGATTCTAATGATCAACGTCCCCGCGGCCCGGTCGCTAACCAAACCTCCTGACAGGTAGCTTGCTGGGAGGTTAGTATGCAAGCTGTCAAGTAAGACTGTTGGCAGATGAAGCTGACAGGAAAACATGCAAGCTGTGGATTGAGTTGTCAGCATCTGTTGTTTCCGCCTCGTTCGTTAGTGCACACATTCAGTCAGCTGATACGTCTTCTAATGGCAGGGCTGGAGCGGTACAGTGTAACTAGGTATAGCGCCTTTCAAACCAGAAAACTGAGAAAAAGTACGGATTCTGACCTACGGCTCAACAAAAGCACAGCTCATTGCCATTTTTTGCATAAAGATACTTAGAAATAACCACAAAAGAAACAGTGATCAGCACTGATTCAAACGCCCACATTACAAAACTTTTTAATAAAGAAAGGGACATCGCTAAATTCAAGAGAGCTGTGAAGATGTTAAGTAATCAGGAAAGGGTGAACAAGCACCTGTGGATTCCCTCTTACGTAGCAGTCTTTGGAAATGAACGAACATGTACAGGCTGCTGTGGGTGTTGGAGGAGACTATATTGAATACTTCACTCCAAAAACTACAAATTAGAGGTATAATTAAACAACAGCATCGTGAAAAGAAGAAAAGTAGAACAGCCGGATAATTTTTAATAGATTACAAGGCAATTTCACAGCCGACAACCTCTATCGACGAAAATTAGGTGGTCGAAGGAGAAAATCTGTAGTAGCAAGAAATCATCTTTGATACAAGTGCCCATTAGAGATTCTGGATGGAAACGATAGTTGAGCATGGGAGTTGCAGAATCTGTATCGAGAGAAATAATCATTGCCTGTTGTGACGTCAGGCTGTTGTGAGGTCCGGCTGTTGTGAAGTCTGGGTGTATAAGAGGAGAAATAGGGAAGGTTAGGTTGATTTAGGGAGTGTTTACACTACAGGCTGTAATTGAACGAAGCACTTTTCGAACCATAGCTTCGAACATGTTACAGTGGGCTATAAGTCAAATACTGACTTATGTAGATTATTTGACTTTACTGCTGTGAACCCGACGGCCTTTTTTTTTTACCCTGGATAATTAAACATTTGGCCAGTGTTTTAAGAATGAATTACTACATGTTCAATCTTCCCTTGAACATACCTATGCTCAGTTCCAATGTTCGAAGAGCACTTCTCTAAATGGTTCATCTTTGGCCTAACTACACACAAAACCGTTATATATAGTAATATTAATTTATATTTAAGATAATACCATTTTTTATTACACAGAGCGAACAAACAACTGCACCTTTGGGGATAGTCTCAGCCTGGACGACCACGGCTCGAGTCTGGGATGGTTTCAGAAACTCTCTGGAGTTAGCGAGGTCCAAATGACCCATGGTCTGGTGATAGGGACCGGTGTGAACTTGTAACTTGCTTTGCAAGGTTCCGTCTATAAACTGTAGCAGAAGTGCTCCTCGACACAGCTTTGTAATGTGATTTTCCAATTGTGTTGAATTAATAGCTACACGGTTACTGCTCGTTCATTTATTACTTGCATCCGTAATGCCATGCTTTATCTCCCTCCCATACCTCAATTGATCCCACCACTTCTCCCTCCAACTATTTCCTATCTCTCAAATTCCTACCCTTTCTCACTGTTACTCCCTCTCCTAAAACCCTTACTTCTCTCCCACCCCCCTAACTCCCTCATTCCTTCCCCCGTCAATTCCTCCCCTCACTATTCTCCCTCATGTTTGGTCTCCAGCATCCATCATATTAAGTAGATAGTTATCGTGATGATTGATTGTAAGTCATAATCCTGTCTTGTAAAAAGTCAAGAAGAGTTAAGTACTCTAAGTGGGCGGTTGAGAGTGTAGTTAAGTGCTTTAGGAAGTCAAATCTAAGTAAAGTGATAGTTGCTGACGGCTGTGGAGGAAGTGTGTCGAAGTGAAAGTAATAACTTATGATTTAGCGTCGTTTAAATAATTAAGTTAAATAATAATAAGATTAAGTGATTAAAACCGTTCACCCGTTCATATATGTTTACAAATATCGTACCTAATAGCCAGAACGCACTACTTTGCCTAGTATGCTAGGTCCGATGTGCCTAATAAGCAGATGGATTTTCTTTAAAATAAATCCAATTTGTGTTTTTGAAATAATATTATTATACTATAATAAGAACATGTATTACTGCCTTAGGTATGTTAGCTTAGGTTAGGTTAAATAGGTTTGGTCGTGTTTCTATGTAGGTTTAAGTCAAATTAAACAAATAAGATCATATATAATATAACGTAAAGCTTTATAATTTCAAAAGAAAACAACATAAGAAAAATATATACCTTTAGGAAAACCGCTTGGGTGCAACACACACACACACACACACACACACACACACATATATATATATATATATATATATATATATATATATATATATATATATATATATATATATATATGTATATGTATATATATGTATATATATGTATATATATACATATATATAATATACATATGTTCATAGAAGAACTCAACAAGGCATTGCCTTAGCCTCATTGCTGGTCTCCTGGTCTACGAGAAACACCTTCCTTTTTCAGTCATCATGGTCATCCAATACTAGACGTTGGGGACCCCGCCAGGGAAAGGTAGAGGAGGCAGTAGGGGAAGAGAGATTTAACAAGCTTAATTTAATTCTGTAGAAAGCCGAAGAGTAAGGGGTGACCTGAATGAAGTATAAAAATGTTGAAGGGGAGGCAGCAGGTGGGGATATAAATTGTTCTTTAAATATATCAACACAAAATTTAACTCGAATAAATGGATATATAGTGGATAAGAAGATTCAGAAATGACCTGGGTAAATACTGGTTTGGAAACAANCTACTCCCGTCCTCAGTATGTCCACATCATTCTTTATTTCTACTCAGCACAGTTGTATTCACCTTCCGACTCTTCATTTCAGCGGGCTGGGCTCTACTCAGTCCGCTCTCTTCGCAGTATTCTTCTTTGGCTGCGGCATCTTCACTTCTGACCTCACTGAGACTTCATCTTCCTGAGCCGGACCTTCCTCAAATAACTACGCTATATCTACGTCGATTCTTCTACCGGTTGAATCGACACTGTCTCATCTTCTCCAGCGTCTTCCTCGTCGGCCACCCCTGCCTTCATCACTACCAAGACAGGATACTCAATGGCTTGGCGGTCTCCTGACGCATCTCCTCGGATGTCAGTCAGGTTCACACTCTCAGGTGTCCCACCCATGCCGTGGCCTTCTGGGCACTCCTGTCACAGTCTCCGCTATGACTCCTGGCAACACCTTTGTCCCGCACAAGTCATTCCCCAGGATCACTTGGACTCCTGGAACAGGTATGTCGGGGTACTCCCAACATCACCTCTGCTGACACATATTCCGACCTTAGCTGGACAGCACATATGGGCATGTCACTCTCAGACAATAACCAGTATACTTTCATCTTACTCCTGCCAGCTAACCGTCGATCATTCCCAATCAGGCTTCTTGTAATCAAGTTCTGATTAGCTCCGGTATCTCTTAAAATACCAACATTTACTTCAGGTTGGCCTCCTATTCTGATCCAACCTTTAATGATGAACGGCCTATACCTCTCGTTCACTAAGTTCACCTTCTGTGGTTTGTCTTGGAACACATTAGTATATATACTTCGGGGGTCACACATGGCCAGGGTCACAACTCTTTTGCCCTGCCTACAATCTCGCATCACGTAACCCAATCCGTTACAATTGTAACACCTCACCTGGGAAAAGTCTCTTCTATATGTACCAGAGCGACTCTGACTTTGTCCACTCACATGAGAGTTCCTCGGGCCAGGCCACACCCTGCACTCTGTGAGGCTTTACTGGACTCTTGATTTCCTGGATCACGATTAGTTTCTCGTTTAGCTTCTCCATCCTCATTTTCAGACGAAGTGCGCGACCTACTCTTCTGAGTTTTAGGATATTTACGTTTATCTGTCCATTTATCAAAATTCTTCTCACCCCAGACTCTTCTGGGTCTTTCATAATTTCTTCCTCCCCAGACTCCACTGGATCTGCCATTGCTGCATCTCGCCTCGCTTCTCACTCTGTTCTCCCTCAAGCTTTTATACGCTTCCGTAATCATATCCGCCCTATCTGCTGCATCTTTCACCTCCTTTACCCCCGCTTCTTGGATCTTGAACTTTGTTTCGGGATGCATCATTTCTAAGAACTTTTCCATAACCATCAATTCCTTCAGGTCAGCGTAAGATCCAACTCCGGCAGCCTCAATCCATTTCTGGAATCGTCTTTCCAGAGCCCTTGCTGTCTCAGCAAAAGTTCATGCTCCAACCTTCACCATCTCTCTGAAGCGCTTCCTATAAGCTTCTGGGGTTAGCTGAAACGAACGCATTATGCTGCTCTTTACTGTGGCATAATCCTGGCACTCTGCCAGTGACAATTGGGTGTATGCCTCCATGGCTGCACCGGTCAATCTTAACTGGACCAGTTGGGCCCAATCCTCCTGTGGCCACTCCTTGATGCTGGCTACCTTTTCAAAGTGCTCAAAAAAGCTCTCCGCCTCTTCGGGAACAAACAAGGGAATGTCCTTCTCCCTAACACTAACATCTGGTGAGTGTGATACCTGGGTGGTGCTCTCTGGCAACCCATGTTCAATCCTTTGTTCAGCCAAGGTTCTATTCGCTTCTTTGTGCATTTGTTTTGTTCTCTCTTTTTCTTTTTCGACCTGGGCTTTTTCTTTCTCGACCTCTTTTAGCTTTATTTTTTCGGATTACTTAGTGAATAGTACGAATTTCTACTAGATTTCGTCCATTACGTCTATGTATGAACGATGGTCCACATAGTTACGAAAAGTCATATCTAAACAGGAGATTGGTTGGTAAATTTGGTATTATTTTCTCTCTCTTATGCAGGTGAGTACAGGAAGGGCTGGGAACTTCCAGGAGAAAGCACCAAGCCATTACGACTATAAAGCACTAGGAATGGATCAGAATAAGGATTTGGAATGGGACAGGGGGAGTAAGATTAGTGCCTAACCATTGGACAGTCGGGGATTGAATGCCGACCTGCATGAAGTGAGACCGTCGCTCTACTGTCCACTCCAAGTGGTTGGGTAGGTAGGTACAGGAGTTGACGCCTTCTGTCTCCTGTTACCAGGCTGAAAGCTTTCCCTTCCCGTAACTCATGGTAAGCCTTACCCTACAACTTTTTTCCTGGAACACGACCCGCCAATCTGGTTTCCTCCTAGATCCCCAATTACTGCTGGGTAAACAGGGGGTTTGGTGAACATTTTTAGATTCGTTTCCAGTCAATCCTGCCCGGGTTTTGTTAAGGGGCGAGTGGGTGGGTGTACCATATGTGTATGATAGTGTATGTGAATGTTTATCTAATTACTATGTCAACTACTGACCTTCCCCAAGATTTAGCCCTATGTGAACAGCGGCATACGGTGAAAAGAAACGGTGCACAAACTGTTTCTGCTCCGACCAGGATGCGAACCCGTGACTTTCAACTGAGTAACAACAATAACAACAGCATTGATGCTCCTAAATACTGCAAGCTTCAAGATATTTTCCCTACGTCAGACACTACCTGAACACGTTCACGACCTTAGAAACTTAACATCTAAAAATGAAGACCCGAAGACGTTTCGGTCCGTCCTTAACCATTTTCAAATCTGGGGTTTGAGTACCACTTCTTCAGCCACGTTATTGTGACTCGTCGTCTGCATAAAGTAACATTCATTGTATTAGAGAAGAGAGTAAACAGAATGGCCTCCTTGCCTGAAGCTGACTAAATGCTCAGTTCTAAAAGTACATTTATTAATGGGGTCCGGAAAGGGTTGAGAGCCATCATCGCAAATGACTAGCTGAAAAGGCGGGGCGCAGGAGCTGATACTTGACCCAGCACAGGTCTCAGCATTATATACGTTGCTGGTTAATAGTTTACTAGCATTGGCACGTGTTCCAGCCATTCTTGTCACCTAGTGTCCTGGGAATGCAAGCACCTGAGTGTGCTTGCATACCCTGGTACCCTCTTCAGCCTACCTGCCCTGATAGTTGGGTATCCATCCCGATACCTAAGAACCCGTCTTCGCCTTAGGCGGTTCTTCATGTGCTCGGTGATTCACACTTGTGGTATCCGACACCTGCCACACTTGTGGTATCTGACCCAGTACCAGTACCATTAACCAGTAGCATTAACCAATACCATTAACCAATACCAGTAACCGGCAACTGTTCACAGTTAAACATAATTATCCACAATACATTATGTAGAAGAATTAATCCCTCGAGAAAATCGTAAGTTGACGGATAAACGTTTTGGACTCAGCCGTTTTTTATCGTTAAGCTTCGCTGGTTATTTTGGGAACGTTCGGGCCAGAGCATCAATGTTAGGGAACGTTTAGGCCGGAACATCGCTGTTAGGGATCGTTTAGGCTGGAGCGTCATATTTCCAGGGCTGAAACGCAGTGGGGTCTAAAACGTTGGAGACAGAAACGTTCAAGTTCATAACGCATGCTGAGAACGTTGTAAATTTCAGTTCGCTATTGATGTTTAACTTGTCCTTGTAGCCTTGGTGCTCTTCATTCTGACACTAGTTTTGTACTTCTCGAGGTTAGGAGTCCATGAAGGTCCTCCTTGTTCTAGTTTAGGCCGCACGTAAGCTGTGTAGTGTCTTGGAGGAGTCCTTATTTAGGGTGGAAATTCCCTTGAAATGTTTGTCAGCTTCACATATGCTGCCTATGCTACCATGTTTATATATGCGGCTGGTATTAGTGCTGGAGCTATATCTATGGGACTGCGGCTCGCGAGCGCTGTCCACTCGGCCGCGAGGACCTGTTGTGTGTGTGTGTGTGTGTGTGTGTGATGTGTGTGTGTGGGAAATATGAGAGAGAGAGAGAAATATATACAATATATTGTAAAGAAAAAATTGGTCGGGAGTCAGTACATTAGACAGCTAAGGCTGAGTCCAAGAGCTAATCCCTAGATCCTACAGGTACAAATAGTAAGCAAACACACACATGCACATACCTTTTTTAAAACCAGGTATGATAGGGAAATATGTCAGAAATCATTACATTAGACAACCGGCAGCTAGAAAAGCGGGGTCCGTGAGCTTGAGCCGGATCCTGCACTCACAAATAGGTGAGTACACACACACACACACACACACTCACTGGAGACACCAGTGAGCCAAAGAGGCTTCTGGAGGTCCTGAAAGATAATAGATTCACGTGATACAGTAAGGGACGAGAGGCATAACTTTAAGCAGAAATGTGACCACAAAACATGAAAGAAGTCATTGCACAGAACAACTGACAGCTGAAAAGGCGAAACCCATAAGCTGACGCTCGACCATGTAAGCCCATTTAGGAGAGGACATTTATGTTATTGAAGTAATACTTATTGTAGACTGAGAACACACACAAAGACGTAACACTAAGGAACTGAGCCATTGACAACTTCATCTAAGGGCCTCGGAGGAGTGGGCGCAGTAAAGGAGGTCTGGAGAAGGGGTTTCAGAGCTGAAAAGAACAAACGACAACTTTTATCCGCGTGTCTTGTATATGCAATCCTACACCTGTTCTGCAATTCATTAACTCTATCTTTAAGAAAATTGATTTTTTTGTGTTGAGTGAAGAAAATACAAAAGACAGAGAAGACAAGGAAGAGAGAACGCGCGCACGCGCGCACACACCCACACACACACACACACACACACACACACACACACACACACACACACACACACACACACACACACACACACACACATACACACACACACACACACACACCAAGTACCTGAGTAACTGTTAGGTACTTATGTACTACTAGGTGAACACGCACCTATCAGATGAAAGAAACTGTTTCTGTCTCTGCTGGGAATCGAAACCGGGTCCGTGGGTGTTTTTGCCTAATCGGATGTCTTTCTATCTGTTGACATAACGTGCTGTCAGTTGTCTAGGTGTTCACTAGGGACTGGACCACCTGGGTACCTCCAAGTCTCGAGCACATCCTCCTTGTGATACATTCATTAGTGCAGCAGGGCACTAAACCCTTGTCTCACGTTTTTCTTTGCTCCTGATCTACAAGAAAGCATAGTTTATTGCTAGCCCCCTGGGATATTAGTTCAAGAAGAAAACTTGCATCAGGAAGAGTTTGATAAAATGTCTGGGAGTCTGATAAAACCTGCGAATACCTGCTTAAGGATTGACAAGGATATTTATCAAAGAGCACAATTCCGCACTGACCAAGTAGATAGAAGTGTTGCAACCAGCAATCAGAAAAGACTGATCAACAGGATAACAGTTTTGCCAAAATGCAGGTCTGTGATCCTGAACAGCAACATTCACAGCATGATCCAAGCAATGTCAAAGATGTCTGCAGAGGCCACTAAACATGATGAAGCCCACCTCTTCCATTACTTTAACTATTTAATAAGGAACTGTTTTCCAGAACGTCCTCAATGGAGTCGAATCTGAAAGTCACTCAATTGGTACCAGTGTACCACTGGAAATTGTGCTTAGTCCCTTGCTGTTGAATGTCTATCAATTGCATATACACAAGAGAAAATGTCGACTGCTGCGAGGTTCATTAAATTAATTTTCATTAATTTCTTTCTCGGTTACATGCTGACAGACTTCATTTACAGGAGAAAAAACACAGTCTTTGATAATAACTAGACGACCTGATATTGAAAATAAGAGACATACGGATGAGTATGTCAGGTGTCTACTTTGCAAGTTCTTTTAAGTATTTCGTATGTGGTGAACATGTTTCACCTGTTTCTTGTTTCTGTGATGTGAGGTTTAGTTCCCTTAGTCTGGTCTCGTATCACAGTTCTCTCAGCTCTGGAATCAGCCTGGTGGCATTCTTTTGAACTCGCGCCAGCTTTGTTATGTGTGCTTGACAAGCAGCATCAGCGGCAGAAGCATCATCAGGAGCATTATTATTATTAACATCTTTATTGACAAAAATTAATTACAATTTTGCCTAATTTGATGAATTAACTTAGGTCTTATTAGAGTGAGGATAATGCTGGTACTCACTGTCTCACAGGACAGGATCATACCCAAGATTCAACAGGAGGAGCAGCAGCATCAGGAATGAGGGAGGGAGAGAGTGGGAGCAAGCAGGTAGAGGAGAGCCAGAGGCTGTTGTCAGGTGTGGGGGACAAGAGCATCATCTGGCTCGGGCTACCTGGCCTGCACACCACTCCTGCAGCTAATTCATCCTTATTACCATTTTTGCTAAGCATATTTTCTCTATTCGCAAAAAATGTTCCGTCGCTCAACTCTCAGAAGCTCAAATTTCGCACCCTGGGGCGGTACAACATCAGGCAGGAGATGTACCTGGAGTATTTGTACCGTGCCACTACGGTACACACACAGACAGCTGGTGTACCAGTGGTGCAAGTACCATGCCACTACGGTACACACACAGACAGCTGGTGTACCAGTGGTGCAAGTACCATGCCACTACGGTACATATAACTTACACCGAGGTTCGAAATTAGCGAACTCCTGTACTGGGTAACGAGTGAGTTCGATACTTCCCTCAAGAGAGAGTGTGAAACTGAGAGATGGAATTACCGTGGTTGTTAGATAAGTTTCGGAAGTCGCCTTGCGTTGAGAAAGAGGAGAAGCAGAAGGTGAAGGGGATGAGAGAGAAAGGAGAATTAGAAGGCAAGAGATAGAGAAGAGGAGGAGGACGAGAAGCATATAGCAAAGGGGTAAAGGGGCGAGAGAGAGAAAGAAGCAGATAAAAAGGGGGGTGAGATAGAGAGAGAGAGAGAGAGGAGAAGCAGATAACAAAGGGGTGAGAGAGGAGAAACAGATAACAAGGGGATGAGAGTATCTCCGGCTCCCAGACATTGGTATTCACCAAAGCCACCAGCTCCGTATTTTTATATGCTAAGAAGCTTTCATGATCGCTAGTAATTACCCGTTTAATTTGTTCCGCCGGGCAGATAACAGTCGTTACCATTTTGGCGCACAAATGAACAACACTACTGGACTTTGTGCGCAGGGGTCCCAAAAGAACATAGAAACATGGAAAATAATGAGAAAGTTATCCAGTTTTAGGTGTCAGACGAGACTGAAAATTACTACTTCTGCCTGCAGCGAAGCCTTAGATAAGAACTGTTCTCGGACAAAGTTTGAGATTTACAAATGCACTTTGACTACTTTATGAGAACTTTGAGCAGGTTTACTAAGACTGAAAGGTGCAGCCAGAGCAGGTGTTGGTGACGTGGCAGCCAGGCCGGTAGGTGCAGGCTGCCAATCCTACCCTAACACATGTTTCTCAGAAATGATTATGACAGGTACACCGTCCCTCACCCCCTTCCCTCTCTGTCCCCCTCCTCCCTTCTCTCACCAAACATCCCCTCTCCATCCTCCTCTCTCCCATCTTCCCTCTCTCCCATCTCCTCTCCTCTCATTTCTTCTCCTTTCTACCCTCTCCACGTCATTTCTCCCTTCCCCGACCCCCCTTCCTCTCCCCCTCCATCCTCCCCTCTCTCCTTCCACCATTCTTTTTCTTCATCCTCAACCCACCTGATGAATGGTAATGAATCAGGTAACATGCTGCGTCACCACGCGGTGACATGAGTGATAGTTTGGCGTACTTGTTGATATGAAGCTGTGTTGCTATGTTAGTTTGTCAGCCTCGAGGTGTTCCAGGGAGTGGGTGTTTTGAGGATTAGGTGTTGTGGGAGTGGGTTAAGAGGTGTTGAGAGGAGTGGGATTTGTGGGAAGTGGGATTGTGTTGTGTGCTCAGCTAATTGTGCCTTCGGGGATTGAGTTTCTGTTTCTTGGTTCAGCCTCTCAGGGACTTAGTGTGCGGGTTTTTGTATAGGTATATTTAATTATTTTCATTATGGCTATACTTTGTTTAGTGTTAAGTTACAATCTTACTAGGTATAGGGTGAAGCTGTGTGCCAGAGCCTTCATATGGTCAGTGTATTTGTTTTTACATTCCTATTGCAAGTTAGGCTAGGAGGGAATGATTGCCGATGAAGTGTTCTTGAGAATGGTAGAGCCAGAGTTCCTTGTGTTGTGGCTCCTCTGTATGTCCACGAAGTTCAGCCAGATGAGAAACCTTGAGAACATCTGCATTACACATGGCTGTTGTTGTTGTTTAAGATTCAGCTACTGGGAACAAAACGTTCCAAGTAGCACGAGCTATGGTGAGCCCGTAGTGGACTTACCTGTCACAGGAGCGGGGCTGTAACTTGCGTCGTATACATGGCAGTATGATAGCCAACATCTCTCCAGAGTTAAGCACACTGGTGCACTCACAGAGTCAGACAAAACGGTTCAATTTCTGTCATAACTCTTCCTGAATGGTTCTCTTCCTTGTTCAAAGGCCAAAGAAGAGATAAGGGTTAGAAGCGATCCAAGTTAGCAGTACATACTTAAGATGCCAGTGAAAACTTGCTGTATATAAAGTTTCCTTTATAGCTTTTCGGGCTTGGTGCTTTCTTTTGATAGTTTATATAAAATTTCGTAGCCTATGCTGTCAAACAGATAAGAGATGCATCTTTTACAAATTTATTCCCAGTCTTAATTGCTAGGGTCTCAGGGTCTCTGAAGGATTAAACTTGATCAGTGTTCACTGCATCACTCCTTACTCTCTTTCGTATGCTTGTCTCAGTAGTTATTCAGTGCTGTGTAGTTATCATCATCACCTGCATTTGCCAGCAGACAATGTAACCCTGGCATCAATTACCCCCGACAGATTAATGAACCTCGTGGTGGTTGGCATTCCTCTCTTGTATAAACGAAGGTTAAAGGTCAGTCATCAGCATAGGCTGGGCGTCCAGGATGAGAAGTCGTTGGTCGTTGAAGCAAATGCTCCAAGCACACTACGTGACTACCCTTAGTCTGTTCTTGAACAGACTAAGAATAATTAGATAATTAGATAAAGAATAGTTAGATAATTATCTAACCTCTGTCAAAACATGCAAAAGATAATTTGATGCTAAACATCAAAGTCCTAATTAATGGTAGAACATAGCACGAGACACCAATAGTGCTCGTAACTTTGAAAGTAATCCATTGTCACACCCAATCGTGTGTGTATATATATATATATATATATATATATATATATATATATATATATATATATATATATATATATATATATATATATATGTATATAACATATATGCGTATATCACGAAATTAAACACGTGATTTTAAAATGTGACAATGTCAGACCACGGAGGAAAATGAAACAGGAATTTCCTTAAGTACTTTCGTATATTAATACATCTTCAGAAGGGGTGATTTTACAGATCGAGTGCTGGACATAAATAGGCAGGAGAGAAAGGTAAAGTGAGGTGAGGTACAATCGATTAAGTCACCCAAGAGATGGCACGGGCAAGAATAACCCGTAAAGGTAATTATAGCATACAATAGTAAATATATACAATGAATTAGTGAGACAAATGTGCTCCAATGATCCTACTTAAATCGCCCTTTAATTGATCTATTAAAAATGGATCTAAGTTATATAGACCACTGCTAATGTTCAAATTACTTTCTTTTGTGATCTGTATCAAAGCAGATTCAATTATGTTTCTGTTATAGGTGCTTTTACAATACAATGCTTTTACAATACAATTTTACAATACTTTTACAATTACAGTATTCCGTGGTCTGACATTGTCATATACATATATATATATATATATATATATATATATATATATATATATATATATATATATATATATATATATATATATATATATATATATATATATAACTGAAAGCTCACACCCCAGAAGTGACTCGAACCCATACTGCCAGGAGCAACACAACTGGTATCTACAGGACGCCTTAATCAGTTGCTAGCAGACACCAGTTGCATTGCTCCTGGCAGTATGGGTTCGAGTCACTTCTGGGTGTGAGTTTTCTGTCGCATATAGTCCTGGGGACCATTCAGGCTTGTTCGCATATATATATATATATATATATATATATATATATATATATATATATATATATATATGTATATATATATACATATATATATATATATACATACATATATAAAGCAATGTTTAACGCGCGACAACCGATTTTGAATTCATCCAGTTTCTTATTTCTTGTTCATTATTTATTCTTCATTTCTTCTTATTTTGTAGTAATTTTTAACTTCTACCAATAGTGTCTCCCCGTACCCCACTCATCGCCCTCTCCTGCCATAAGCTAGGCCGTTGCCGTGGTAATGATGACATCAGCGGTGTCATTCTTCTGCCGTCAGTGTAACAGTGATAGCTGATGCAGTATTCATCAACTAGAGTACCGTGATTTATCCCCCTCTCCTACGAATGGGCCGTAACCCCATGTGACGTTTGTCTTGACGAGTCGTGGTGATGGGTGTCTTGTGTGGGTGTAAATGGCTTTGGTATGGGTGGATGACGAGCCTCGTTAGGCACAGCGGTAAGCCTGCTCTCTAAGACTTCATAAGACTATAAGATTTCATTGGGTATTATGACGTTTTCCTGTCGCGTCTAAAGTGTTAAAATGTTAGTTACTGAACCACAGGCAATGTGATAATTGTATGTACTAGATAATGCAAAGTGGATAATTAAGATAATATATGCTCAGGTGACACAAAGTGGCTGTCTAAGGTAACTATGAGGAGAAGGCGCAAAGCCAACACAACTATATAGCAAGATGGTGCAACATGAGAAATAGGAAGAGTTTACATCCGTCGAGGGAATACGAGGTGGCTATATACGGAAAATATGTAATTGGGAAATTTTGCCCGAAGACAACAAAACATCAAATTAAAAGACTATATACCTAGGTAAAGCAGAGCGTAACTGAGGAAATAAATATACGCCCAAGCAACGCATATTTACAATAATTATCTAAGGCCTGACGCAGCGATAACGATGATGATGATGGTGATGACTTACCATGAATAGGAAAACAAACGCACGTACGCAGGCACTTGCACAAACACACACACACAAACCGCATCATTGAATATCTATTACTTCTCTCGCTATGAATATTCAGAAGGTTACTTGGCGCCTGCTGGGGGAGCCTGACCCAGGTCGGGAGGACGCTGCCCCACAGATCGTTATACCCCCAAATTAGCGACCGGTCTTCGATCCTCTGGCCTGAGTTGATCAGCGGTGTCTAGCACACTCGCATAGAACGACATTTACAAATTTGTGTAAGGAATCATTCAGAACCTTGTATACCACATATGTCTTACCAATACCAATGGGGCTCCATTGTGGAGTCCACAACTACTCAAGCATAAGACGAAGTTGGGGAAGGTTCAAAGGTATGCCACTAGACTAGCTCCAGAACTATGAGGTATGAGTTTCAAGGAAAGGCTGCGGGAATTGAACCTTCACGTCGTTGGCAAACGGAAGTTATGAGATATGATTACCACATACAAAATTCTCAGGGGAATTGACAGGGGTAGCTAAAGACAGATTATTTAACACGGGATGTACTCGCACAAGGACTCAGATGGAAACTGTGTACCCAAATGAGCCACAGAGACATTAGAAATAACCTTTTCAGTGTCAGAGTAGTTAGTAAATGAACGCATGAAGCAGTGATGTGGCGGAGGCTAACTCCATACACAGTTTCAAATGTAGATATGATAGAATGCAATAGGCTCAGGAATCTGTACACCAGTTGACTGACGAATGAGAGGCGGGACCAAAGAACCGAAGTACGATTTCCGGTCGAGGTAGAAACAAATGTGCAGAGTTTCTTTCACGTAATGTATCTGTTCACCTAGCAATAAATAGGTACTTGAGAGGGTATTATCAAGGGAAAGCGCCAAGCTATTACGACTATATAGCACTTGGAAGGGGTCAGGACAAGGATTTGGGACGGGACGGAGGTAGGATTGGTGCCCAGCCACTTGGATGGTCGGCGTAATAGCACAGGTTATTATACACATCTTTCTCTTACAAGCGCACATGCTGAGGATGTGCGCTTGTAAGAGAAAGATGTAGTAGATACGATAGAAGAGAAAGAAGAGTCAGTACATTAGATAACCGACGGTTAGAAGGGCGGGGTCCAAGAGCTAACAACAATGATAAAACGACACCAGGTACTATTCAGAATGAAAGGGAGGCATCTTCCAGCATCACGGAAGACAAAACACATTGGTGTATAAACAACTCAAGGTGTAACATCAGAAGCACACAGCAGCAGAATAACATCAGCACATGCTAAACTGTTAAACATCTGCATAGCCTTCATGGTATAAAGGTGCCCTCCGAAAGTTATATTTACCCTACGTGAGACCCTCCCATATGTGTGCGGCTCCTGCATGGAAACCATACTTCAAAAATATATTTAACTAGATGAGGTCCAAAGAAGTGCACCAACGCTTGTTCTTTAGCTGAGGAGACTGACCTATGAGGAAAGCTGAGGGAATTAAGCCTCAAAACTGAGTATAGAAGGAACAGATGGACATGATATTGGTATACAAGAATGTAAGTAAATGGGACTAAATAGATATAAATCAATGAGAAGTAGACTGAAAATTGAGGAATCCCTATTGTTATGCAGAAAAATACAGCACCAAATTTGTGTAAGGTATATAAAGGTATTTCCAAATACATTTCCAAATGCTGTATTTGGAAATAAAGTCAAGTCAGGACTCATCGAGCATTTACATAACCACTTACGAAATCTGTACATCTTTTCTCAATCATTTCGGCTTAGTCTGTATTTATTAAACAGTTTACGATCTGGGAAACACTGCGAGTTTGTTCACAATCCAAGGTTATTATCCACACAGAAATCACAATAGCGTGATACATCAAATGAACAAATCCACAAGTACCGTGATGAGGGTTCGAACCTTCGTTCGGTACAATCCCAGTTCGAACTCTCGATGAGGTTCGAACCCTTGTGGATTTGTTCGAAGTTATCATTGTTATAAACAACCTCGTAGCGCTTCCGGGCTTGTGAACGGAAGATGTACGCGTTTCGTAATTCTTATTAGAGGATAGTGAGTGTTGCTACCTGATCTTCGATTATATGTAGAATTAAAAGCAAAGACAAGAAGATATAGAAGCGAAAAAGCTTAAACCTACATAAAAGGGAATTACAAGAGAATAAGAGAAAACGTTCGCTATGTTGCAGTGAGGTGAAGAACTCGGGTAGAAATAGTCCCAGAAATTATGAACAGGATTACGGGTTATTCATGCTCGAGCCACCTCTTGGGTGGCTTAATCTTCATCAATGATGAACAGGACACAGTTACAGCCCGCTCCTGTGCAAGGTTATCTTGAGTATATCTTGAGATGATTTCGGGGCTTAGCGTCTCCGCAGCTCGGTCCTCGACCAGGCTTCCTTTTTGTTACATACCCCCCATGAAGTAGCCCGTAGCAGCTATCTAACTCCCAGGTTCCAATTTACTGCTAGGTGAACAGATGCATCAGGGTGAAAGAAACTCAGTTCATTTGTTTCCGCCTCTGCCGGGGATTGAACCCGGAACCATAGGACTATGAATCCCGAGCGCTGTCCACTCAGTCGTCAGGTCTAAAAGACAGGATATCCGCTACGGGCTCACCATAGCCCGTGCTACTTGGACTTTTTGTTCCCAGTAGCTGAATCTTAAACAACAATATGAACAGAATAAACTGAGATTTGCAGTGCAGGTGTTGAGAAGAGATACACGAGATAACAACGTGTCTAGACTAAACAAGAGGAGAGGAGAACAATTAACAACCATCAAGGAAACGTGTGGGGAATTACATGGCAGCTTCCAAGTGGTAGTCACAACTAAACCGGGATATTTCCCAGTGGTAAGAAAGGAGGTAACCCAGGATATGAGTGTGGCAGATATTGAGGCAACAACAGAAGAGGTAGTGGGATTAGACCAAGACTTGGACCAGCACACGTACCACCTTGGAAGCTGTACTGTAAATGCTATACACGACCCCGGTGTATCTCTTACACTAGTCTTTAATGAATCGTTAGTGAAGGGTGAGTATTCCAGCAGCTGGAAAAGCATAGCAAGTTTAGTACCAATTTGCAATAATGGGGACAGGCAGGGAGGCACTAATTACAAGAGGTGTTTATAACAAGCACACCGTGGGAAAGTAGTTAAAAGAAAAACATGTATAAGATAAGGTGCACGTCTAGAGTCACAGTTGCCCGCGTTTCGCGAGCGATTTGACCTGGGTTCGTATCCTGACTAGGGAGGGTTGATTAGGCGTGAATCCTTAACTGTACGCCTCTGTTCACCCAGCAGTGAATGGGTTCCTGGCTGCTAAACGATTTGGCGGGTTGTATTCCAGGGAAAATTAAGTTTAATGACCTGCCCGAAACGCTATGCGTGCAAGTGGCTTTACAAGAATATAAGAACTTTTGTTTATATAAATAAAATTGTGAGGAAGAGATGGGGTAGCACAAGGTAAATGCGGAGTCCCCCATGGAACTGCCTTAGAACCCAGACTGTTCCTGATGTCCCTCTGTCAACTAGCCACAGAGGTAGAGTCTAACATGTTAGTGTAGTCAACCATAATGTTGTCAGGGTACGAAAAGAATTAGATAACGATTATCTTTTTCTGTTGCAATGTCATACAAGAAGATCAGAGGTACAGAGGCACGCATCAGACTTTAATACCAATGTGTATAGAATATTGATTTATTGGTTCCAAAAGAAAAGAGAAAATTTCAACATTGTTAAGAAATCTCCGGCAGACCAGAAAAACATTATTTAACATAGCCCAGAAGGTTGTTAAACATGGCATATAACCTAACTGAAAATAACACGAGTAAAAAACACTCAACCAAATATTACTGACAGAAGTAACACAGAGCAGGCCAGACCGAGGCTCGAGGCCAGCTGTGAAATATTCAGAAAAGAAAAAGTTTATCATTAACCACCTTCGTTACTGTCGCCATCACCCCCCTCGCCAAGTGTAGGAGATTATTTCTATTAGTCTACCTGCTCTCCCGTGTCAGTTTGTCTATCTGTCAATCTGTGTGTGTGTGTGTTGGCGTGTCCGAGGCCTGGCACTTCTATCAATCAGCCGACCAGGCACGATCAGACGAGGCAGTGGCCAGCAGCAGCGACTTGTACTATGGAAATGAGACATCCCCAGACAAACCAGATACGTGGCTTTGGTACTCTTGGGTATAGAACGTCTCGTCGGGTTCTCCATGTCCCAGGTGTCGTGTTTGTTTCTCCGTGTCCTCCAAGGCTCTTGCTTAATGCTCTCTGTGCTCTAAGGCTCTTGCTTAGTTTTCTGTCCTCCAAGGCTCTTGCTTAGCTCAACGTGTCGTTCAGGTATCATCCAGGCGTCGTGTCTAGTATCCAGGTCACAGATGAGACCACAAACTTGAACTCCAGCAAAACAAGTACACGTGTAAACACAGAATTAATGATTGGAGAGAGAAAAAGAGGCATCTTTTTAACAGGAGACAAATGTCACAAAGTTGTGAGGACAATCAAACTGTCCTCACAATAGTATTTGATACAATTATGAAGCAGACGATGAGTCACAGTAACGTGGCTGAAGATATGATATCCAAACCACACATCAGACAATGAAGAAACGACGACGTTTCGGTCCGACGACGTTTCGACGAAGTTTTGCCCAGATCTGGTGAATCTGAAGAGGATGTCCGTCTTTGTGCACACATGACAGATGCTGAGACGGAAGATTTATAGGACAGGTCGAATGTGACTGTCAAGCCCAGGATATTATCGAACTCAGGTTCTGAAAGATTCTACATGAGTGAATTTAACACTATGTGGAGACTTTGAAAATATTTATACCGAGTTTACATTGAATGATGACAAATATATTGATGAAACGCCTGGGTTCGAGGTATTTGTTTTGGAAATAGAGCTGGTAATCGTTCGATAATTAGTAAGAGTTGTTTTTACTATTAACTTTTATCGATTCAGAAATGAAAAATATTGTCAACATTACAGAACGCTAAGGTCATCTTGCGGAGACTTTAATGTTTACCTTCAGCCTCGACCACAAGGTAAGGTGATACTCAGAAGAAAGAGCTAAGCCAGTATAACTACATAGCATTTGGATGGTGTATGAGAACGGAGTGAAGGAACGGTACCCAGCCACTTGAACCATCGGGGATCGAACGCCGTCCCTGCAAGTATTAAGCGACCGTAGTTGCTCTACCGAACAATCCAAGAACCGCAAGAAGCTTGTAACTTCGATTTTCTTAATTATATTCAACTCAGGCTTTTGGGCATTCAGAATTAAGATGCAGAGTCTCCACAAACTCGTTATATTCCTTATATATTACCGTTACAATTACCTTATGTTCTAGCGCTTTGCCTTATACCCCTTATAAGTGCTATACAGTCATAGTTGCTTATAGCTCTCTCCAGATCTTACCTTACCTTGCTTCTCTGATGAGTCGGCCATCTTAACAATCGTTATCTTGAGTTTTTGAATGGTGACTGTGTGATCCATTTAGGTGTGTTGAACAAGGCACCGAGAGAGTTATTGTGATATGAAAGCTTTCGTCTTACACCATACTCCAACATACCATACACCAACACACTATACACTTCCACACCATACACCAACATTTTAATACATGTCAGATTAAGGAATCGTATTAATCCTAATGTGTTCTATATTGCACATCTTAGCCAAGAAGAACAACGAACTATGCGGAAGGTATGTTTAGCATTCTCTTCCCTCCACCCGTAGTCAGCCACATAAAAAGATCCCTACAAGGTTGATTTACCAAGCGTGAAGTAACAGAATTTCGACTGCACGTACCCAAGAGGAATCCCAGCCTGTCTTGTGGAATGTCGTTGGCACATACTGAGCTTGACTCTATCTTGCCCGCAATCATAATAACGGGGATGATTGTGGTGGCATTACTGGTCCAAGATACTATAGTACTGAGTGATGAGCTGCACCTGTTGGTACTGTACCACTGGCAATAGGTAATTGTTGTGGTATGCACTGTGTCAAATGATCTCTACTGTGTGTGAATCTCTGTTTTCGCTGCGCAGTTTGATACAGAACCAGCAGGTTACTGGTACCTACTAATACAGGGTACAGCAGAGTCAGATTATATCTGGTCCCTACTCCCCTCGCAGTCCCTGTGTCGCAGTGTAGCACCCTCGTCTCGTACCTTGCGATTTATTTCGTCTGGGTTCCAACCCTGGTCAGGGAGGGTTGACAAAGTGAGACTCCTTAACTGTTCGCCCCTATTCACCCAGCAGTATGGGGACCTTGTTATAAAGTGATGTCCGGGTTGAGTTCCACGGAAATCTAGTAGGATTAGGCTTAATATGAGCTATGGAAATAGAAGTTTCTAAGCCTGCTAATAGGAGTCAGAATCGTCGGCCCCTGTACTCACATGTGTGAAAAAACTAGCTGGTATTTAATTTTTCCACAATGTTGGCTTGTGTTTTAGTACCCACTACTACCAAGCCAGTTGCTGTCTAGCACTAACTGCCATACAGTGCCTCGAAGGCAGTTTGTGCCAAAGAGTTAGTCTAGATTTTAGCATTCATTATTTAAGAGACCCATAGGGCGCCAGGTATTGTTTGATAAACACTACCAGACAGCCACAAAAAATCACGTGGGATTTTGGAACCACAAATCTAGCTGTTTTCTAAGAACGTATGTTTAAATTTAGACACGTTTTGTTTGATACCTGCTTGGTTAAGTCTTTGATGAAGACATAATGAGTCTGCTACCTTCAGGTATCAATTAACAGAGTGTACCACAAAGTCAGCTAGTTACAGATACCAATTACCTCATGAGTACCACAATATCAGCTGGTATGAAGAACCCGCAAGGCATGATGGTACCAAGGATTGAGCGCACCATTCCCTTATCTGGGAGATCGACTCTGCACGCCACTCCGTCACCATGCCGTGTCTCGTGGTGACAGCTTCCTCTATCTCCTACATTACCAGCCCCTCGTCATCACCTCACCCGTTACCTTCACCAGCTGAGAGTCACCGTCACCAGCATTATTTTTAGAAATAATCAAGTCTACACAGCTCGAAGGAATTAATGCTTCACTGGACGTTGGACCCCTGTTTATAAGGAAATCAGTAATATATAAGGCATATTTTACAGAATGTGACCGAAAAGATGAGACCAGTAATTCTAGTGCGAATCTTCTTTATTTTCCTTGAAACAATTGAAAAATTAACTCTCAAAAAGTTCCTTTGTACAGTTTTATTTAGCCTGGCACTAAGAGATGCGTTTCGTTAACTCTTGTTAACATTGTCAGAGGCAGAGTTCGAATGATTACAAAGTTTCTTGCTGCATAATATATACCCGAGAATGAGGTGAAGGTGAGGCACCTACCTCACTTATAGGTCCATTGTATGTCAATCTCCTGTTGGCTGGATGGCTGGGGCAGTATGTTCCGTCGTGTTCTGAAAGTTGGCAGAGTGCAATTTGGTTCTAGTTGGCCATTGATACATGGCTTGGTTTGCTTGATGAATAATGCCCCGCCCATGTCCAGTCGTCTGTTGTTACTATATCTGGTGATTACTTTGGTGTTGTTTATCAGAATATCTCTCCAGATGGTCTGGTTATGTATATACATTATATGAGAACATATAGTTCTCATATAATATGTTCATTGTATGTAAAACAGGAGATTGGCAAACAGTGAATATGTAAGTGAGGTGCTTCACCTCATCCCATTCACCTCAATACCTTCACTTCACTCTCGGGTATATATATGCAGCAAGAAGCTTTGTAATCCACCCCCCTCTCTAGGCACACACAGCACCGCTCCGGTGTCAGGTTAGTCCACTACGGGCTCACCATAGCCCGTGCTACTTGGAACTTGTTCCGAGTAGCTGAATCTATAACAAAAACAACAAGCTTTGTAATTACGGGCTATTCATTTTCGTGCCACCTCTTTGGTGGCTTCATCTTCATCAATCAATCTTTGTAATCATTCCAACTCTGCCCTTAGCACTGTTCATAAGAGTTAATGAAACATCTCTTAGCGTCAAGCCAAATATAACTAAAAATGAACTTTGGGGAGTTAATTTTTCAACTTCCTTCTCAAGTGAAGAAAATGTAAGGAAAATAGAGAAGATTCGCGGTAGAATCATTGATCTCACCCTTTCGATCACATACAATAATATTGTATGTGATCTATATATATATACATATATATATATATATATGAATATGAATATATATATATATATATATATATATATATATATATATATATATATATATATATATATATATATATATATATATATATATATACAGTAGTTATAGTCGTTCCAACGAGGAACTTTTAGAGGTAAAATGCAGTTTGAAGTTTGGTTCGTTTGAATGTAAAAAGCCTCTTATAAGCGTCATGAATAATTAATTCCTATGCAGAACATGAATTTTGAACAGGCTTTTAAAGCCAAAAAAAAACAATTCGCTTGTGTATTTATGTTGTCATGTCTACTTTAAACATATACAATTTTTGGGAAATTACTTGTTTTGGGCAACATGGAAATAAAATCAATGAAAGTAATAGTTTATAACCATCTCTCATCCCAGACGAGTTTAGTGATTATTGATTTGCATGATATTGTTCCAGGTCCTTGATTGTCTTAATACTCTCTCTCTTCCGTCCCCAATCCCCTTTACATAAACCCAAACGTGTCCAGCCCAACCCCATGTAACCCAAACACGCCACGCACATAATATTTCCCCTACCCCCCCCCTCTCTCCATGACCAACGTGCTCTATTTTCTCTACATTGCTACAATAAATACAACACCTTATGGTCCTCTAGTACTTAATGATCAGACCCAAGCACACCCCCCCCCACAAGCCACCTTATATACGCGTCACTAACCAACTCACAAAAGCAACTTGAATACGCAAACCCATCAACTTATAAATCATCATATATAATCACACAGGCCAGACACCAACCCCGATTAACTCTTGCAACCCACGTAAACCAGGAAGTGTGACAGCAAGCCCTCTTGAGAAGCCAGCATCAGCGCACCCTGGCTTTTCATCTGCAACCTGTGTGTTCATGATGGTTATCTAGTCAAGGGGGCCCCTGGGTGTCTGGCCCTGCTGCTGTTATCGTGGGTAACTGGTAATAACAGGCCGGCCGATATCCCCAGGCCCTATGACCGGGGACGGGAGGGGGAGAAAGTTGGTGGGGTAGAAGTGGGGGGTATAATTTGTACCTGGTGGTGATGACTTATGTGTCGTGAGGGTAGGTGAGCGGCTTGCTGGGTGGTTGTGGTGGGGGAGTGGTTTGCTGCTGGTGGTTGTGGTGGGGGAGTGGTTTGCTGCTGGTGGTTGTGGTGGAGAGGGTTGGGGGGGTGAGGAAATAGTTTGCTGGGGTTAGTTGTTGTGGTGTGTAACGGTTTGCTGGGGGTAGTGGGTGTGGTCGGGAGGGAAAAGCTGGCTTCCTGGGGTTGGTGGGGAGGAAATAGTCCAGGAATATTCTCCCATCGGGAGAATATTAGTGGTTTGCTGTGGTGGTGGGGACGGTAGGATGAGGTGGTGTTGAGAGTGAAGGAGTAGTTAATAGTGATTCGAGATAGAGGTAATGGTAGTTAGCGACTACGCTTATACTAATCATGCTTACATAGGGTTAATTATAACTAACAGTGTTACTGACTCACAGAACACTCTTGTGAGTCGGTAAAATGCACCATAACACCTGATATTTAATTTGGTCAACTAAAATATTTCTGGCCCCGTAACTTCCAAGTCACTTGTACCGTAACTACCTGATTAATATGCCTTAATTACCAAGATCATAGTGTCGTAACTGCGCGGTCACAGGCAGTATGACAAGATTACTGGATGACTCACGGTTGGAATACAGGCTTTTTGATTATTATAAAGTCTGACAGGTTAGTTTACAGGCTGACAGGTTAGTTTAAAGGCTGACAGGTTAGTTTTAGGCTGACAGGTTAGTTTACAGGCTGACAGATTAGTTTAAAGGCTGACAGGTTAGTTGCAGGATGACCTACCTTGCGGTGATTCTAATGATCAGCGTCCCCGCGGCCCGGTCGCTAACCAAACCTCCTGACAGGTAGCTTGCTGGGAGGTTAGTATGCAAGCTGTCAAGTAAGACTGTTGGCAGATGAAGCTGACAGGAAAAAGCTGACAGGAAAACATGCAAGCTGTGGATTGAGTTGTCAGCATCTGTTGTTTCCGCCTCGTTCGTTAGTGCACACATTCAGTCAGCTGATTCGTCTTCTAATGGCAGGGCTGGAGCGGTACAGTGTAACTAGGTATAGCGCCTTTCAAACCGGAAAACTGAGAAAAAGTACGGATTCTGACCTACGGCTCAACAAAAGCACAGCTCATTGCCATTTTTTGCATAAAGATTCCTAGAAATAACCACAAAAGAAGCAGTGATCAGCACTGATTCAAACGCCCACATTACAAAACTTTTTAATAAAGAAAGGGACATCGCTGAATTCAAGAGAGCTGTGAAGATGTTAAGTAATCAGGAAAGGGTGAACAAGCACCTGTGGATTCCCTCTTACGTAGCAGTCTTTGGAAATGAACGAACATGTACAGGCTGCTGTGGGTGTTGGAGGAGACTATATTGAATACTTCACTCCAAAAACTACAAATTAGAGGTATAATTAAACAACAGCATCGTGAAAAGAAGAAAAGTAGAACAGCCGGATAATTTTAATAGAGTACAAGGCAATTTCACAGCCGACAACCTCTATCGACGAAAATTAGGTGGTCGAAGGAGAAAATCTGTAGTAGCAAGAAATCATCTTTGATACAAGTGCCCATTAGAGATTCTGGATGGAAACGATAGCTGAGCATGGGAGTTGCAGAATCTGTATCGAGAGAAATAATCATTGCCTGTTGTGACGTCAGGCTGTTGTGAGGTCCGATATTGTGAAGTCTGGGTGTATAAGAGGAGAAATAGGGAAGGTTAGATTGATTTAGGGAGTGTTTACACTACAGGCTGTAATTGAACGAAGCACTTTTCGAACCATAGCTTCGAACATGTTACAGTGGGCTATAAGTCAAATACTGACTTATGTAGATTATTTGACTTTACTGCTGTGAACCCGACGGCCTTTTTTTTTTTTACCCTGGATTATTAAACATTTGGCCAGTGTTTTAAGAATGAATTACTACATGTTCAATCTTCCCTTGAACATACCTATGCTCAGTTCCAATGTTCGAAGAGCACTTCTCTAAATGGTTCATCTTTGGCCTAACTACACACAAAACCGTTATATATAGTAATATTAATTTATATTTAAGATAATACCATTTTTTATTACACAGAGCGAACAAACAACTGCACCTTTGGGGATAGTCTCAGCCTGGACGACCACGGGTCGAGTCTGGGATGGTTTCAGAAACTCTCTGGAGTTAGCGAGGTCCAAATGACCCATGGTCTGGTGATAGGGACCGGTGTGAACTTGTAACTTGCTTTGCAAGGTTCCGTCTATAAACTGTAGCAGAAGTGCTCCTCGACACAGCTTTGTAATGTGATTTTCCAATTGTGTTGAATTAATAGCTACACGATACTGCTCGTTCATTTATTACTTGCATCCGTAATGCCATGCTTTATCTCCCTCCCATCCCTCAATTGATCCCACCACTTCTCCCTCCAACTATTTCCTATCTCTCAAATTCCTACCCTTTCTCACTGTTACTCCCTCTCCTAAAACCCTTACTTCTCTCCCACCCCCTAACTCCCTCATTCCTTCCCCCGTCAATTCCTCCCCTCACTATTCTCCCTCATGTTTGGTCTCCAGCATCCATCATATTAAGTAGATAGTTATCGTGATGATTGATTGTAAGTCATAATCCTGTCTTGTAAAAAGTCAAGAAGAGTTAAGTACTCTAAGTGGGCGGTTGGGAGTGTAGTTAAGTGCTTTAGGAAGTCAAATCTAAGTAAAGTGATAGTTGCTGACGGCTGTGGAGGAAGTGTGTCGAAGTGAAAGTAAACTTATGATTTAGCGTCGTTTAAATAATTAAGTTAAATAATAATAAGATTAAGTGATTAAAACCGTTCACCCGTTCAAATATGTTTACAAATATCGTACCTAATAGCCAGAACGCACTACTTTGCCTAGTATG
>WNGS01163002.1:5028352-5040479 GCA_020271785.1 Procambarus virginalis | reverse complement strand
TGAGCTCATACAGTTTCCGATACTTAAAAAATAAAAATAATAATCGTAATATTTCAGAGTAGTCAATAGTATTGAGAGATCGTGTGGGTGACATTGTCACAGTGTCACTTGACACTAATGTATTTGACACCAATCCAGGCTGGGAAAAATTGGGTGAAGCTATTGAAGGGTTCGATTCCTGGCGGAGGCGGAAACAAATGGGCAGTTTCTTTCACCCTGAAGCGCCTGTTCGCCTAGCAGTAAATAGGTGCTAGGGAGTTAGACAGCTGCTACGGGCTGTTCCTGGGATGTGCGAGTGTGTGTGTGCGTGTGTACGAGGGAAATATATGTAGTTGATAAAATAGAGGAAAAATAAATGGGTTAGAAAGGCGGGGTCCATGAGCTAATAGCTCGATTCTGCAGACATAAATAAATAGTAAATAAACACACACGTGCAATTAGTTCAGAGGCGAAACCAAAGAGCCGAAGCTCAACCCCCGCAAACGCAACAATTAACTGAGCACAATTAGGTGAGTACACACACACACACACTTAATTCATTATATACATAACAAATTCAACATCAACAAGTTAAAATCTAACACAGATAACACAGTTATTTGAAACTTTTGGACAAATATCATATACGACAAGAGACTTTTTATGCATGTTATCAGTCGCATTAATTAGGAAGTGTTGGAAGTTAGATTCGACCAGATTACTTTATCATTTTATGACCTGCGAGCGTGAGCCAGAGTGTTGGAGAGTGTGTGTGTTAGAGTGTTGGAGTGTGTGTTAGAGTGTTGGAGTGTGTGTTAGAGTGTTGGAGTGTGTGCTAGAGTGTTGGAGTGTGTGTTAGAGTGTTGGAGTGTGTGTTAGAGTGTTGGAGTGTGTGTTAGAGTGTTGGAGTGTGTGTTAGAGTGTTGGAGTGTGTGTAGAGTGTTGGAGTGTGTGTTAGAGTGTTGGAGTGTGTTTAGAGTGTTGGAGTGTGTGTTAGAGTGTTGGAGTGTGTGCTAGAGTGCTGGAGTGTGTGTTAGAGTGTTGGAGTGTGTGCTAGAGTGCTGGAGTGTGTGTTAGAGTGTTGGAGTGTGAGCCAGAGTGTTGGAGTGTGTGCTAGAGTGTTGGAGTGTGTGCTAGAGTGTTGAAGTGTGTGCTAGAGTGTTGGAGTGTGTGCTAGAGTGTTGGAGTGTGTGTTGGAGTGTGTGTTAGAGTGTTGGAGTGTTGGAGTGTGTGTGCTAGAGTGCTGGAGTGTGTGTGCTAGAGTGTTGGGAGTGTGTGTGAAAGTATTGTTAATATGAGTGAAGGTTGGAGGAAGAGAGAGGTAAGGTAATTATGAGGAGCACATACTAAGCCAGTTCGAATATATAGCACTTGAGAGGATTATGAGGGCAAGAAGGTGATATAGGATAGAGAAGAATTTGTGTTTAATCGTCAGAGATTGAACGCCGACCTACAAGCAGTGATGCCGTCGTAATACCGACCACTCCAGAAGGTTGGGTCAGAGAGAGAGAGAGAGAGAGGCATTGCTTTTAATAGGCATATTAATTTGTATGTACTTATTGGCTGGTAATCAGGTCCTGTCCCCAATTGCACTGGCTTGTCTCGCTAGTCCTGCTTATCATGACTACTGTTGGAACGTGTATAGGGTTAACTTGTCATGTTTGATCATTCGACTTGCCCACTGTTGTTACACTGATCGAGACCTTTTTACGTCCTCGCTCATCTCAGTTTCCAATTCCCTTGTTCACTTGTCCTACATCTGCCTATTTGAAATATTTCGTCTATATCTACTTTGTGAATGCCCCTAAGAATCTTGTATATTGTGACCATGCGAAAGAGATAGAGATATTTAACTCAAAACCGTCAATTGCCTTCAAGGCTTTCGGGACGCAATACTTCTGAGTTTTTTTCTACCCAGCAACTCATAATCTCTCTCTCTCCCTCTCTCTCTCTCTCTCTCTCTCTCTCTCTCTCTCTCTCTCTCTATATATATATATAATATATATATATATATATATAATATATATATATATATATAATATATATATATATATATATAATGCGAACAAATTTTGTTTGCATAAAAGAAATCACCAGGAAAACTTTTTAGTATAAGAGTCACGATTAAAGTGAATGAGCTACAATATGATATCCCTGATACAAATTTATTAATTAGCTTCAAAAGAAAATAAAGAACTGAGAAAATCATTAACTGACCAGGAGATGGAAATTCGGGGCTAGGGAGCTATTGCTCGGCATAATAAACACATCTTTGGTGTGTATGGTAGGTGAGTCCGACACACCCTCACCTGTGGCGTCCCGGCATACCTTCCTGGCTCACCTGTGTCACCTGCATGTCCCACTAATTGGAAAATATGAGACAGTTTGGGCGCTTCCTACGGTCAGTACCCTGCTTACTTTCTCTAGCTCTCTATCTCTATTTTATGTCACTTTACTTAAAAAAACTTGTAGCTATTCTCTCTCTCTCTCTCTCTCTCTTTCTCTCTCTCTCTCTCTCTCTCTCTCTCTCTCTCTCTCTCTCTCTCTCTCTCTCTCTCTCTCTCTCTCTCTCTCTCTCTCTCAGCACCGCATCTCACAACGTGAAGGAGAAGCAATTAATACTTTTTAATCAGACAGATGGTGGCAGCACACACGCCATCTGTCCACAGGAAAACGCGGTACTGTAGCAGATCAGTTTTGGAGGCTTTGGAAGGAAGAGGAAATGGAGGGGGAGAACGAGGGGCAGCAGCAGGAGAAAAAAAGAAGAGAATAACGAGGAACAGGAAACATTTGTAGTCATCCAACATTGCCAGGCGAGCTACAATCCAGTGTAAGGTCATACTGTACGCTTGTTTTTTACACATAGTCCATTTTCTAATCCGTACATAGTATTAGGTTAGGCTGTGATTGGGTATTTGGTTATGCGTGATTAGGTTACGTTAGGTTATAATAGGCTAGGCTGAACTGGAATAAGTTAGTCTAGATTTGCAGACGTTAGGTTATGTTAGGTAGGCTATATTAGGTTACGATAGGCTGGGTCGAGTTGTGTTAGGTTAGCCTAAGCCTGGATTAGGTTAGAGACTAGTTCCCACTTTTAAGCTAGGCTAAGTGTGTATGTGTTAGAGGAGGATTTGATAAAGTTTGGTTGAATTAAAGTATAATTGGCTAGGCAAGGATAAGTTAAGCTGATTTTGTTTTAAATGACTAAGTTGTCTTACAATAGATGAGTTTATATAGATTAACTGGCTGGATTAGATTGGGTACAGTCAGGCTGCATTGTGTTAGATAAGGATTGGAAATTCTCTTTACAGCACTAAAGAGCACTACGCATCTGGTAGAGGTGCTCGAGACCTCAATGGGTGTCGCACACACATTGTTCTCAGTGTTTGAAAGTATTCTTTCAGCTGCTCAGACGATGAGTCACAATAACGTGGCTGAAGATATGATGACCAAACCACACACCAAAAGCTGAAGGAACGACGACCTTTCTGTCCGTCCTGGACCATTATCAAGTTGAGTGTGTTTATTGCAGCTCTGTTCGAGCCGAGTTCGCAGATTACGTTAAGATTAGTTAAAACAACTTTGTTTTATTGTTAATCTAAAACGTAAAGCGTTATGGGTAAATCTTGTATCTAAACTTATTTCAATTTAAATTTCAGCCCTAAGAACACTAAGAAATCACAATAGCCTGCTATATTACTTACAATGTAATTAGGACCAATGCGGGGTCTTCGGAGTTCTAATTACATGAAAATCTACTGCTAATTACTCCCCATCTACCACAGGTCACGGCGTTCGATCCCCCGACTATTCAAGTGGTTGGATACTATTTGTTCTTTCCATCCTATCCCAGTTCCTTGTCCCTATAGCCCTTCCAATTGCTATGTAGCCATACTGGCTTGGCCCTTTACCCCGATAATTACCATACCTACCAGAGGTCAGCTCTCAGGTGCGTGTAGATTCGCTTGCAAGTGATTTTTTTTTACGAAATAAACAATGAAACATTTGGTGATTGTCATCATCACAGGCACCATTATATCGTGGTTATGTTTGCTCCCAGGGGAGAAGGTTCTTTTTTAGAAAGGATTTTACCGTGTCGCTAAAAGTTTTGGCTTTAATTGATGGTCCACTCTGACGAGGTGTTCGTACGTCTGTTGTGTATGATTAGTCGGCCCGTCGATTATAGTGGAAGGGGGTATGAATCTTGCGGCTGGCAGTGACACGCACCGTATGCAAATATGTTAGTTGATTTAAGATGATGTACAGCTTGGCAGCAGGTGTTAGGGGTACGTGTGCGTGTGCACTCGTGTGTACTCAATTGTACTCGCTTCGTTGTGGCGTCTTGTCGCACTTTAGTTCGCGAGACACTTTTTCAGCCGTCGGTCGTCTGATGCATTTACTCCGACCCTTCTCTTATTTGATCGTATTTACTAATGTCAATGTATTCTCTTAGAACACCATCTTCAAGTGATGGGGAAATGGTATGCTTCAACGACCAGGAGGCCGGCCGATTGTGGCTTGAGGAGCCCATCATCTGGCCAAAGAATAGGTGATAAATGTGTTCCATCCTCTAGGACGGAACTCTGTGGGAACTCTGGAAGTGCTGTTGAGAACTCTGGGAAGGAGGTGGGAACTCTGTTGTGCTGTTGAGCCACGGGCTCTTGTTACGTGGGCCACGAGTTCTGCTGTTCTGTTAGGCTTCGGGCTGTCCCGTTGGGCCTCCGACTCTTAGTATGAATCTTTCTGTAGCGAAGATTCCTGGAGTCAAGATTAATATATCCAACCAAAAGTGTTAGTTGTGGTACACTGCGTCAATCGCTGCACCAAATTGATTATTAATGAATCAGTTAATATTGCCGCTGCAGGTAGTGATCGACTCAACTATTTCTTCATCTAGTTCATTCCATTTGCTTACTACCAGCGATTTTTTGGGGAGTTCTTCGACTCGTGTTGGTCGCCAGCTTCCACACATGACTTCTCTTTCCGTTTAGGCTAAACATCTTTTCCTTGTATACCTTCTCAGTTTCCATGATAATATTGAATTACTCGACATGTCACTCCTCTCCTATCAAGCGTTTTGAGGTCGATTTTTTCTTCACTTTTTTCATAGTTTAGCCCATTCCGCTCTGAGACCAACATTGCGGTGTACCTTTATATCTTTAAAGCTTTGTTATGTTCTTCCTTAGAAACATCTATATATTGACTTCTGTAGATCAACTTGTTTGGGTTTGACGACTTCTCTGGTGTTCGATAACCTCACGTTTGCAGTTATTGTTATCCTGTTGATGTAAACCTATGGTAATTAGTTGCTGTTATGCCTATTCTTTAGTTTTCTCCTATTCTCGCTCTTTGACAGGATGGCCCATCCATTATGTATTGTCAGGGCAATCTTTGATCAGCTGTCTCCATTATTATATTACGCCTGTTTGAGTTGAAGTTGAGCAGTCATCTTTCTAACTAGATCTAAGGATTTTCAAGTTCTTGATGGAGTCTTCTGATTCCCATCTCTTGTTCGCTTTTTCATTAGTTCTACATCGTCTGCAAACGTGTTATTTGACTTCCACAGCAATTCCTTTAATGTTGCATAGGGAGAGGATGGGACCCAGTAATGATTCTTGTGGTGCACCATTCGTTACATCCATCTTGATGGTTCTCTTATGTCACAGTTCCTTAGGTGTTCAGCACCTCCAGCCTCTCCCGTCTGTCTTTAAAGCATGAGTCTTTTAAAGCTGCCTTTTGGGCAACACTGCTTCAAAGGTCTCTTCCAGTCCATAAATATACAGTCTGCCGACCCATCTATTTCCTGTCTAATATCTATAATTTTGCCATAAAACTCATGCATGTTTGAAGTGAAAAAATTTTCTTCATCGAAGCCAAGCTGATACTTGTTTGTGAATGAGCCCTGTTCTCCATAGGTGCTGTGCGAGTCTCATTCTAAATCCTCTTTAGGAGCGTACGTTGTAAAGTATGCTTGGCAGTGACATGGGTCCTGTCCATTAATGACTCCTAACTACCCATTGAAAAATATTAGTATCATTCGAACCTTTTTTGCAACAATAACTATCTTGTAATTTGTCTCATCTAGCTCTGCAGTATGTATCCTGGCGGAGGGTTTAAATAGCTTTTGTGAAGCCTCCTTCAGAAGACTTGGTGTATTCGCCTAGTTGTGTTTGCGGGGGTTGAGCTCTGCTCAATCGGCCCGCCTCTCAACTGTCAATCAATCAACTGTTTCTAAATACTACTATTTCCCCCCCCCCCACTCACACACACAGGAACCAGCCCGTAATAGCTGTCTAACTCACTGGTACCTATTTACTGCTAGGTAATAGGAGCATCAGGGTAAAAGAAACTCTGCCGGCACCGGGAATCGAACTCTGGACCACAGGACTACGTATCCAGCGTGCTGTCCACTCAGCCACCAGCGCCCACCAGTGTGTGTGTGTGAAAGAGAGAAGTCGAACTGGTATACATCTAATTTTCCTGACGTGTATGTAATGTATAATTGAGCTGCATATATCTATCTGATTTTCCTGGCATGTGTATGATGGACTGCTGAGTCACATACATCTGATCTTTGTAATGCTTGTGTTTGAATTACCTCATATTTTCTGACGTGTGTATTATGTATAACTTGGCTGATATTAAATATACTAAATGGTATTAGGGGCACTAATTGAGGAAGAACGTATATTACATATAATCGGTCTGTTATACCACAGATTGTTGTGACTTTCGTATGATATATAACCGAGCTGGTATACCAATGGATTCCTTTACACGCGTGTGTGATATATCTCCTGGAAATGTCTAGAACGGGACGTGTTGGAGTAGTGGCAACATTCATCAAATTTCTTTCAGCTCTGACCTAAAAGCCAGCTTCACCTCCCTTCTGCCTTCCCTCTACCCCTTCCACTAGCGCCTCCCACAGTGCCCTCTCTCTCCCATCCCTCTGCCCACTCTACCATCCCTCTGCTCTCTCTCCTATCCCTTTGCCCTCTCTCCTATCCCTTTGCCCTCTCTCCTAACCCTCTGCCCTCTCTCCCATCCCCCCTCTCTCTCTCATCCCTCTTTCACTCTTATTTCTTCCAGGAACCATTCTATCCCCCACCACCTATTCTCTCCCCACGCCTCACCTCTCGCTACCAGCCTGTTCTCATGATGCACTTCCAAGGAAGCAATGCTACCTTAACCAGAGACGTAAACACCTATCGAGTCCGATGTATAGAAAACGTAGATATTTGTGGGCCGTTCCTGTTTACAGTAGGTTGGATTTGTAACGTTGGTTAACATAACGTTCAAAACGCGACCATAAGACGAACAGTAGAAGAGTCAGTGTTTCGACAGGAAAGTAGACACAACAGACTCCTAGAGCAGAGACTAGATTCACGAAGCCGTTCCGCAAGTACTTACGAATGTGTACATCTTTCCTCAATCTTTGACGGCTTTGGCTACATTTATTAAACAGTTTACAAGCATGAAAACTTCCCAATCAACTGTTGGTATTGTTATAAACAGCCTCCTGGTGCTTTGGAATTCATTAACTGTTTATTAATTGTAAACAAAGCCGCCAAAGATTGAGAAAAAATGTACAGGTTCGTAAGTACTTGCGTAACTGCTTCGTGAATTTGGCCCCAGGTGTTTGGGCACTCAACTGTTCCAGCTTCCACGTCCACACAAACATGTGGGCGTGGCTGAGTACGTGTGAGTATGTGTGTGTGTGTAAAAGTAAAGAGAAAATGATCCCATTATCGTATTATCCCAAATTATAATGCCATTCTCGGGGCATTAACAGCCAGAGTTGTTATGGGGCGCAGGCAACCGACGCTCGGCATCACCGCCGCTGCTATTGCCACTTATTTTCTATTATTTATTTTAGCTTTTCCTGTTACTTATCTAATTATCTTTTCGTTTCATATAGTTATTTTGTCGTTTTATATATTTATTTTTTAAGTTTATATTTTATAAGCATCGACATTCGCCATGAGGAAGATGAAATTGTTCTCTTACTCCTCTCAAGACGCCGATCTATATTCCAACTGTTCCAGCCCAAAAAGACTTGCATAATAACACAGAACTCTTCTTCTTTACTGAATAAGAAGTGTCTTTGTCAGAGGTGTCATGCAGCACTTGAATTGCCGACTATGCAGAGGTACTTTATTTATTTTTCCTACTCATAATGATGCTTTGAGAGTTGTTGTTCCTGGGTACAAAACCCGCGGGTAATGTAATCTTCATGTAATCTGTACTTAATAACTATTCTTGTATGATGAGTTTTAACTAAACTTTTAATTGTTTGTAAACATATGATGTTATCTGAACCTCTATTGATGCTTAGACACAGCATATGATCTCAACACATTGATGTTTGCTTCAAAACACAACATCTTGCTAAACTCCTTTGATGTTTGCTTGAACACATAGGCCCTTATCTCCATCGGACCACCTCATTCATGAAGTTTTTGTCAGTAAACATCCCCACGTGGAGTGACTCCCTCCACCCGTCTCCCCTTATATAGAACGAGACAAAAACCTCGTATTTACAGCTTCCGTTTCCCGTTTTCTTTTGATGCTGGTGGGGATATGCTTTTATTTAATTTTATTAGTTTTTTTTTTTATCATAGAACACTGTGAGACTGAAAAGCGCGCGTGTTTATGGGAAGAAAGCATTGAGTGATGGACCTATTTGTGTGTGTGTACTCACCTAGTTATGCTTCCGGGGGTTGAATTTCGACTCTTTGGCCCCGCCTGTCAACTATCAATAAACTGGTGTATAGGTTACTGAACTTATTGAACTCTATCATATCTACATTTGAAACTGTGTATGAAGTCAACCTCTGTCACTTCACTTCCTAATGCATTCCATTTATTACCTATGACAATGAAAGTTTTTCTAATGTCTCTGTGGCTCATTTGGGTATTCAGTTTCCACCTGTTCCCTTGTGCGCGTACGACTCGTGACGTAATCTGTCCATATCTACCCTGATCAATTTGTCTGAGAATATTATATGTGGTGATCATGTCTCCCTGAACTCTTCTGTCTTCCAGCGACGAATAGCGCAATTCACGCAGCCTTTCCTCGGAAATTTACAGGCTTTTCATGCCCGTGCGACCTCTTGTATGTGGTTTAATCTTTATAAATCAATCAATCAATCCTCGGAACTCATGCCTCTTAGTTCTGGGACTAGTGTAGTGGCATACCTTTGAACCTTCTCCAGCTTCGTCTTATGCTTGACAAAGTATGCTGGAGTCACATACTTCAGAATTGGTCTTACATATGTGGTATGCAAGGTTCTAAATGATTCCTTACACAATGTTTACAGTCAGTTCTGATGTTAGCCAGCCTTGCATACGCCGCTGCAATATTCATTTAATGAGTTGTCTTGCGTGAGCCTGTGCACGCTGTACTGATCACCTGTACATTAAATGAGGTTTGATTAACATAATAATCTGTACAAGACATCACCGGTTGACTGTGTCGAGGGGAAGGGACGGGGGTAGATAAAGGTGTCTGGGATCCTCTCGGACGTAGATTCGAACCCTCATCACGGCCCCTTTGAGTTTGTTCATCGGGTGTGGGATCCTTAGTCTAAGCGGTTGTTTAGATCAGTGGGTTGTGAGTCGCACAATCAGATCATTTTAACGGTGGGAATAGCAACAATAAGTGAAATTATCGATAATAATAATAAGACTAATTTATTTAAAGAAATGTTTAATAATATCAACGGTAGTGATGACGTCGATGGTATAGATGGAAGCCCTAGAGTGAAAGAGCGCTATTGCGTGATGGAGGGAGTTATATAAAGTGATGAAGTGGACTTAGAAAAAGAATCGAGAGGACATTGCCTGGAAACCCGCAGCAAGAGGAAGGAAAACACAGGGGGGAGGGATGAAAAAGAAGTGATACCTTAATAAAAGACGGAGAAGATGGGGAATTTTGGAGAGTAGATAGGAGAGAACAAAGGAGAAATAAGAAAGCATATCCATAAATGAGGAGGAAACAATAGGCAGCAAGTATGAAAGAGGGAGAGGAGAAGTCACTAAAAAGGGAGTAACTGGAGATAAGAAAAACCAAATTAAAACCAATTAAGTGATACAAGGTAACGAGCTGAAGGATCTCAGAGGTAGAGGAAGAAAACGGATGGAAAGGTAAATGAGGAGGAGGAAGAATCTGGAGAAAGAATACAGAGATAAACGATGACGATAGGTTGATAAACACGAATGATACAAGTGAAACAATAGGACGCATATATTACAAAATCGACCTATACCTTCACGCATTAAAACATTAAAGCACCGTAATATTCACGTTTTATATGTATCGGTCTCAATAGGTTAGGTGAGTTCCTTGGTACGTTTCCGGTCACGTAAAACAGTTGTAATTTTTACGAAGCGACGAATGTCCAGGTTAATTACAGGAGTGTTGAAGATAGATGTTTGGACGGGAGACGTAATGACAAATAAGTAGAGGAAGAACGGGGAAAGATAGAATATTTAATATCACAGTGAATCAGAGAAAGAGAAACAGTGTCATCATAGTCTGTCACAATGTGTTCCTATGTGGGTATATGGGAAGGAAGTGAGGGACGCCACATGAGAGTATGTGCATGAGGCGTAGAGTAAAGGGTGTCATGATGGCAATATACAAGTGGATGATAGTCAAGTGAGGGATATAACTAAGGGGATTAGATATAAGGGTTTAAGTATATCAACACAAAATGATTGTAAATTGGATAAGGTTACATCCTGAAAAGCCGAAATATGGTTTAGAGACAAAGATGGTGATTTTTGGAACAAATTACGGATAACATAATAGAATAGAAGTTTTTTTCCTGTAACTACAAATATTCAATATGCTGGACTAAACAAGTGCACAACACTAAATCAAAATGTATTTCAGGCATAAACTGAGTTATAACTTACAATTTACAAAGTGATGTATATTGGTTAAAGCACTGGATTGTTTCTTGCGTAGGTTAGACATGCGGTATATATGAGTTTGCTTGAGCATAATTAGGAGTTGATTTTTATTGTAAAATAGCAACTACCGCTCAGGCGTCAATAAACCTGCAACTTTTATTCTTGTAACCTTACCACTAATATGATGCATGACAATTGTTACTATCGTTGTGACAAGACACCATCGTCATGATAACCGCCACTTTCGTTATGACCGCTGTCACCATTGTCATCACATCCGTCTCTATCTCATAGTCCATACGTCATGAAAACTGTAACCACCAGGAGCGACACAGACGTACTCGTCCATTCTTCACTACTTCTGCAAGCTTGTCTCTGGTATCGTGGTCTGCTGCAGCGGGATCTCTCTCTCTCATCTCTCTCTCTCTCTCTCTCTCTCTCTTCTCTCTCTCTCTCTCTCTCGTCTCTCTCTCTCTCCAGACATGTCCAATACCCCACCATCACCACCCTCAGAAGGACAGCCGCGAGTCTGGGCCAAATTACCTGTCGGGGTGGTCGTGGGTCCCCAGGTTGTGCGCTAACGAGGCACCTGCGGCCCCGCCTGCATCATTAGTGCCTCCGCCCACCATCCCCCTTATGCCCACCTTCCCCTTAAGCCTACAACCATGCCCACCCCAACTGACAACAGCCCCCCCTGCCAATTTGTCTTGCTTCAGCAGAACATAGGAATAGTTCAGATATAACGCAACAGGAACAGACACAACACGACCTTCAATGCCGCTGGTATGGATGTGTGTATGTGTGTGTTGACCACAACCACACACTAGAAAGTGAAGGGGACGACGACGTTTTGGTTCGTCCTGGACCATTCTCAAGTCGATTGTGAATGGTCCAGGACGGACCAAAACATCGTCGTCCCTGCACTTTCTAGTGTGTGGTTTGGTCAACATATTTCAGCCACGTTATTGGTACTCCTTGTCTGCATATATTTGTGTATATTAGTATTTTACTTACGTTTTGTGTCTGCAGAATCGAGCTATTAGCTCTTGGACCCCGCCTTTCTAACCAATCTATTTTTCCTCTATTATGTCTACTGCATATATATTTATTTCTAACACAAGCACACACCACACACCACACACATCCCCAGGAAGTAGCCCGTAGCAGCTGTCTAATTTTCCAGGTACCTATTTATTGCTAAGTGAACAGGTGCATTAGGACGAAAGAAACT
>WNGS01163002.1:5004882-5018278 GCA_020271785.1 Procambarus virginalis | reverse complement strand
CTGTCTATCTGTTTCCGCCTGTCAGGAATCGTACCCAGGCCCTTAGGACTACGACCTCGGAGAGCGCTGTTCTCTCAGTCGCGATGCCTCAGGGCTGTGTGTACTCACCTAGATGTACTCAACTAGTTGTGCTTGTGGGGGTTTGAGCTTCGGCTCTTTGGTCCCGCCTCTCAGCTGGCAGACTGTGTGCGTGCGCGCCTGCCTTCTTGCTCATGTGTGGCTGTTAGAGGTAGTGAGGATTTAAGAAAGGAAAGGAAGAGGGATTCCGTGTTATAACTCTCTGGAGAATGCTGCTGTGTGCATCACCCCAGCGCATTTCCACCCCTCCATCCTCTCACCCATCACGTCTTCCCTCTTCCTCCCCCACTCCCACCCTTTTTGTAACAAGGCAGTGGCATACATCTCATCGTATGGGCGGTAATTCCAACTCAGATTCACAGGGTGCCGTCCCCCTTAGGCGTGGTTATGGGTGATCATTCATGGGGGGAAGTCGTGGCTAATTGGCTGTTTGGTTGTTACAGTAAGAGACCTGATAATTGACAGCGTCCAGCCAGTCAGCCACTGACTCTGTACCATTACTGACTACTCTACCACCTCCTGCTTGTTACTTGGCACCGCCTTGATGGATGTTATTGCTCATGTTGTTGTTGGTGTCATTGTTATTATTTTGCACTTTTCCTTTTTTTAGTTGAATTTGTGATAATGTATTACAAGTATTGTCTAGTAGATAATATATCTACTAGTGAAGTAGAGAATGTAGAGACAATTTCCTATTATGTATCGCTGTAGACTCTGTCCTTCCTTTATTTCTTTCCGCCATATTTCCTTCATTTCTTATTTCCATGTCATTCCTTACAGCACATTCTGGGGTCGCTGGGCAGATCCTTATGACATATTACAAAATATTGAGTATTATGTAACGTTGCTGTTTACCTGATCATTTATTGAGACAATAAGATACTGTTGGCAGAAATGCTCGTTTACTTCTATTCTTAAAACGGTTAACTTTTGCCATACGTAACTAACCACTCTACGTTCTATACATCTAGATATAATATACGTCTAAATATTAATACAAATGTATTAATACGTAATTGTATATTTTATAATTATACAAATTATTTGTATATGGTATTTACATTAGCAGCAAATACTCCACCTGTTTTATGCTGATATGCTAATTCACTCCCAAAACTAATTTAAATACAACAAACTCAAGGTCGTGACAACCCACATCTTCAGTTCCCTCCTACTAGCATTACAACCTCAACGCAATCACAAACACATCTCCCAACCACCAGCATCACTACAACATCCGCACCCCCACAACACCATAGCTCCACCCATCAGCGTAGTCTCTCCCCCATACCATAGCCCCACCCCCACAGCATAGCCACGTCTCCACACCATAGCCACGTCCCCACACCATAGCCACGTCTCCACACCATAGCCACGTCCCCACCCCATAGCCACATCCCCACACTGTAGCCACATATCTCATCCTGCCTCTGTGGCGAGAGTAATGATTACCCCGGGAGTGACAAGGCTTCCCCACACCTGCAGGAGGCTCATCCTTCTACCACACGCTCAACGATAATGGTTTTATGTCCTCGGTGATTCATCAAGCGGTGCAGGATGCTTTCTGAGTCCTGTTGGCGTTGGATTTTTTTCCTAATTTCGCTTCGTGTAGGCAAGAGGAAGCACCGAAGGAGAGGAAGGATCGGCTTTATTTGATGTTTCTGCTCAGGTGCTGTAGGAAGCTGAGATTTCCATCAGGGTAGGCAAGGAAAGAAGAGGGAAAGAGAACGGTAGAAGGTAGAGGGAGAAGGAAAAGAGATTGTAGAATGGAGGGGGGAGAGGAAAAACGCGCAGGAAAAAGGGGGTGAGAGAAGGGGGAAAGACAATGTGTAATGGTGGTATCAAGGGACGTTGCCGCCACCATCTCTGTTGTGAGGTTGACCCTTGTTGCCCCGTTGTGGTTTATGTCTCCCCTTCCCCCATTCCCTCCCACTCCTGCAACCTACAACTCCCCTTACCCCCATGAGCCCTCCTCCCCCTTTCCCCCCACCCGACTACTGACACCGTCTAGGTCAGACAGTTCTGTAGCGACGCCCTCAGGAAGCGTTCTTGACCCCTCCTACTATTCCCTAACACCCCCCCCCCTCCAACAAGTTCCCCCTACCTTCATGAACCTCTCCTTCATCCCTTCCCCCCTACGTACCCACTCTGCTACCCTCATTCGTATACCAGTAGTACCCAGGTCACTATATCTCACCATACCAGTAGTGCCCAGGTCACTATATCTCACCATACCAGTAGTACCCAGGTCACTATATCTCACCATACCAGTAGTGCCCAGGTCACTATATCTCACCATACCAGCAGTGTCAATGTCACCATACCAGCAGTCCCAAAGTCACTATACCTCACCATACCAGCAGTGCCCAGGTCACGTCCTCGCCATACCAGCAGTGCCCAAGGTAGTTTCTGTCGGACAGCACATCAAAGAAATAAAAGGAGGCAGATGAATGATGAAAATGAAAGAAAGAAAATCGCACAAATGAGAATAAGAGTAGCGTGTAGAAAAGGAGAGAGGAGGATAAATCGGTGTATAGAAATGACGAAGATAGGAAGCAAGACAGAAATGGATTCCAATCGCCTCCTGACACCAGAGCATTGTGTAGATGACGTTCAGACGCTTGTTTATGCTCCGAGGCGAGTAGGATACCCTCCCCCCTCATAAACACTACACACCAACACAAAGGTGGTGTCCCTACCTCCTCCTCATCTCTCACCCCCTCATACACACCCGCCAGGCTCCTCAGCTATCACCCCCTCATACACACTCGGCTCTGCCCAGCTCCATGTCGTATTTCCGCTGGTGAGTTGTATGCTGCAACGTTGTATTGGACACCTGTTGGTTGTATTGTATATAGGAAGGGTGGGAGGTCACCTTTGACTTACGTCACAGTAGGTCACTCGTGTTTTACAGTAGGTTAATTACCTACAGCTTACGGCATAGTAGGTCACCTATAGTTTACATCTACACAGGTGACCATCAAAGCACTTTCAAATTGTTTCAATAACACTAAAGAGTTCTTCAATTTTTTTACAAACAAGACCTATTGACCGGGGTAAATATTAAAACACCACAATATCCTACTAACCAAAAGGTAAACTGTCCTCCTGAACATAGTTCAAACCTAAAGTAATACCCTCAGTTTACATAGACTGAGGAGAACATGGCGGCGGCATGTTAAATGGCAGGATGAGTGACGCTGCCCAGTTAACTTGTCCTTCGGGGCAAAATTAAATATTAAAATTTACCTAGCTATATATATATCCTTGTCACCGACAGTAAGGCACCAGCGGCGTATATACGCACCTCCCTGGTCATGTACTGTGTTTACATGATAATTGGCTCACCATCTAATCACCCCTAAAACAATTATTGTTCTGCATTCCCTGGTACCTCCTCTCAACATATAATTCCCGAAGGTTGGAGCTGTTGTACAAACCTCCTGTTTCTGTTTTTGGTTGGCGATGCTTGACGCTTTCTTCTTTGCTCCTTACCTTCTCAATTTCTAAATTGCCTCAGCCTATCTTTCCTTCTCTCTTCCATCCTCCCTCTCTGTCCGGTCTTCTATATATCTCTCTCTCTCTCTCTCCATTCTACATCATACCTTCTCCAGTCTTCCACGTCCTCTACTATTCATCTAGTTTCTGACTAGTCCATTAATATGTTCGCATGTTCACCCAGCCATCCATTAATCTGTCCATCCATCCATTACCCCGTCCATCCGTCCACGCATTTGGTTGTTTGGTTGTATGTTTTCATACCTTTTTGTATGTTTTTAGAATACATGCATGCTTTGTTAGGGCTACGTGTACTCACCCACACTGTATAGATGTACTGGAAGTGTGCATATGTGTGTGTGATTGATTGTGTGTGTACTTACCTAATTGTGCTTGCGGGGGTTGAGCTCTGGCTCTTTGGTCCCGCCTCTCAACTGACAATCAACTGATGTACAGATTCCTGAGCCTACTGGGCTCTATCATATCTACATTTGAAACTGTGTATGGAGTCAGCCTCCACCACATCACTGCCTAATGCATTCCATCCTAATGCGCGCGTGTGTGTTCACCTAGTAGTGCTTGTGGGGGTTGAGCTCTGCTCGTTCTGCCCGCCTCTCAACTGTCAATCAATTGTTACTAACTAATTTTCTTCACGCACATACACCCACACACACACACACCCAGGAAGCAGCCCGTAACAGCTGTCTAACTCCCAGGTACCTATTTACTGCTAGGTAACAGGAGCACCAGGGTGAAAGAAACTCTACCAATTTTGTTTCTCGCCGGGGCCGGGAATCGAACCCCGGTCCACAGGATTACTTGTACAGCATGCTGTCCACTCAGCAACCAGCGCGCCAATGTGTGTTTGCGCGCGCGTGTGTGTTTGTGGTGCTGTGTGACGTATGTTTGAGAACAGCGTCTTCAAGATTCAGGTAACTTTTCCTGCGTTGTTTTCTTGTGTAATAACCAGGCTGCATTTTTGCCTCCGTGACCAAACTCGGTCTCAAACTTGACAACTTGGACGGTCTGTGTTAGCAGGTAAATATTCATAAACTTGTTTGGGATAAGTTAAGTCGGAATGACAGGGCGTCTGCCACCTAATTTGCATATTACTATTTAAATTATCTCTCAAACTCTCGGACCTAAACTCCTCATGTCGCTGCTCAACTAAGAAAATAGATTCATCTTATTTTGCTGAGAAAATCGCCTAAAAAATATATATTAAGAATCGCACAAACAAAATCAAGTTTGGATGCTAAGTTTGCAGAAATAACTAAAAAATAGGTGAGAAATTCTCACTAGCAAACACATTTTTAGTCGAGAAAGTTTGGGGGAACAAGTGTGCAAATCACAGGAACAAACAAATGAACATGTTCTCAGACGGTAAGAAGTAAGCACGCATATACATCACAGCTAATCTGACACAACAATGCAACAATTACAAAGTAATTGACCACCAAGAGGAAGCACTTAGAGGCAGGAACACAGCAGAGGCAGGGGCGGCAGGAACAGCAGCAGTAGGAGCAGGGTCGGCAGTAACAGCAACACTAGCAGCAGGGTCGGCAGGAACAGCAACAGTAGCAGCAGGGTCGGCAGGAACAGCAGCAGGGGCGGCAGAAATAGCCACATGGGCGGCAGGAACAGCAACATAAGTAGCAGAGTCGGCAGGAACAGTAGCAGGGGGCGGCAGAAACAGCAGCAGGGGCGGCAGGAACAGCAGCAGGGGCGGCAGTAACAGCAACATAAGTAGCAGAGACGGCAGGAACAGTAGCAGGGGCGGTAGAACAGCATCAGGGGCGGCAGGAACAGCAGCAGGGGCGACAGGAACAGCATTAGGGGCGGCAGGAACAGTAGCAGGGGCGGCAGGAACAGTAACAGGGCGGCAGGAACAGTAACAGGGGCGGCAGGAACAGTAACAGGGGCAGCAGGAACAGCAGCATGGCGGCAGGAACAGTAGCAGTAAGGCTGAGGTATCAGGTGTCCGACATAAACCTACCCGGAGAACAGGCCACCGGCCTGTTGTTCAGACACACCAATTAAACCCGAAAGGATTGATCTGAACCCTTCCCCATTTTCCCTCTTCCCCCATCCTTCCAACCCTATTCCCATCCCACTTCTCGTTATTTTTGTTATCTTCTTCACACTCTCCTCTTCCTCCATGTCCTTTTCTTAATCATCTTTCATCTCCTCCTCCTCCACCTGCTCCTCCTTTTCCTCCTGCTCCTCCTCTTCATCCGTTGGCCGCTGTAGCACTTTATCTTCTGTAATGTTCAATTAGAGGAAGTGAAATGTTGTTCAAGCGACCTGGTGGTGGTGGTGAAGGGTAGCCAGTGGCGGGCGTGGGTGAGGGGTTACAGGATGGGGGAAGAGAAGGCAGGTAGGTTGGCAGTGAAGTGCACAGACAGGCAGGCAGGCAAGCAAGGCGAGTTACAGGGAGAACACTGCTGGATTAGTTTCGGAACTTAGCAAAGACTCATTTTCATTGGTTTTGTCTCTTAAGACTATACCCCCCCCCCTTTCACATCCTTCTCCGTGTCCCCACATAACCTCGCCCATGTTTTCCCCTTGTCCTCCCTCGTGTCCTCCCTCCTCATCCTTCGCCCCTACTCCTCCCTTTTCATCCCCGTCCCCCATCATCCTCCACGTGGTGTACTAGTTCTCTGTAGATTGCGGACCACTTTTTATTTTACTATTTTTACCGGACTTTTGTGTCCCCCCCCCCCTTGCAGGGAAACTTTAGAGGCTCGAGTTGCCTGCAAGTTGCCCGCGCTGAACTTTTCGCTGGACCTCTTCCATTGAGGTTTCCTACTCACCTAAATGTGCCTGTTGAAACGAGCTCAGCCCCAAGCCCCGCCTTCCGAACTTTCTTATATCAATGCAGTTTCAATCTTATACTATACTCAGTTTCAAATGTTGCTATGATAGAGCCTAATAGGCTCGGGAACCTGTATATCTGTTGATTGACAGTTGAGAGGAGAGACCAAAAGACCCGAAGCTCAACCCCCCCCCCCCCCGTCCCCGGCAAGCACAACTAGGTGAGTACGGGGACTCAGATGCAGAAAAATTCCTGGAAGTTGTCGAAGATTGCTTCCTGATAGTTTGTTACTAAGCCCACCAGAAACAATGACATTCCGGATTTCGTCCAGACAAACAAAGATACAATGATGATCAATCTGGATATCTTCAACGAACTGGGTAATAGTGATCATAGATAAATTAGACTTAACGTTCCATGGAAAAATTGTGAGAGAAAAATCTGTGTGCCAGATTTGTGTAACGCAGATTTCAAAAGATTACGAGATTTCTTAGGAAAGGTAGGTCATGCGGATGGAACGTAGAAGGTGGGGTGTCCTTGGAATGTGATGGGTATCTAGCAGTGGGGTAACATGCCTATTGATTACGATGTTAGAATCAAATTTTACCTCATTTAAAACATTCTTAGGAACGTAGTTTGTCATATATATTAACTGTCGAATAACAATGACCTGAAATGGATAACCATATGACTAAAGAAACTTATGAGAATAAGGAAAGATATGTGCAAAAGGCAGTAAAAATAAGGCAGTATATCTACAGCAGTTTATTAAACTACGTAGAAATGTTAAAACAAAAATATGAAACTCTAAGACAAATTATGAAGTACGTATAGCGAATATAACAAAACCACAATAGTGTAATATTTCTATGAGAAAATAGATGGAGCAGGACGGAGATCGTACCATAATCCAGGGTACTGCCAGACACGGGCTTTAACCCATAGACTACGATGTACTCTGGAGAAAAACACCATTACCTACACCAGAAATATTTGGAATATATGTAAAACTTGGATTGGCTACCAGCTCGGTGCCTCCTGACTCCTAGTGGATCTGAGCAGTTCCCAGATGGTATATCCTTTAGCACAGCGTGGTGCACGGGTCAAGGTGCGCGTCTGCGTTTATCTAGGATGTTAGCTCCATCTCCGTCCTGCTCCAAAGATTTTGTCATACCTACAGGAAGCAAACATTAGGGAGAAGACTGGGCTGTTGAAAACTGAGACAGGTCATGTAATTATTTATGACAAAGAAGTGGGTGGTATTTTAAGTAATTCTTTATCTCTGTTTACTTGAGGACATGATACTATGTCTACAGCTGCATCATGCCAGCACCTGAACATTCTCACACGCAACATGCCTGCAGCTGAACATTCTCACACGCAATATCACCAGATTTATTAGCAACATCCACCCCAATTTCAACGTATATTTCCCTCACATTTAACATCAACGCTGAAAACATTTGTCACAGCCTCGTTAATGTAACTCCGACGGGAGACCAGGCGGAGAGAAGGCAAGGGCGAGTAAAGTTAAGGAAAAGTGGAGAGGAGAGGAAATGAATGGATGGAGAAAGAGACAGGAGAGATGGAAGAAGGGAAAAAGGAAAGGAAGAGAGAGAGAGAGAGAGAGGCAATCCCTCACCTCTGCTCCCCCTCCCACCCCTCCACTTCCCAGGCACTAATTGGGAGGCAACAGGTGAGTGCACTCAGGTGTGGAAAGTGGCTGAAGAGAGCAGGAGAGGGAGAGGGTAGAATGAGGAGAATACGAAGGGCAATAACATAGGTTGAAAAAATAGAGAGTGCCCTTGAAATTTGTTGGAGAGATCATTGAGGCTAATTTTGATACAGTCGGATAAACAGAGAGAGATACAGTGCTCGAAAGGGATCTTTTGTCATAGGAAGTGAGAAAGTTAATATAAGACGTACAATCACACTGTCTTCCATAAACATTCCCCGTTTAATAAAAATTCCTTAAGGCGGGAAGGAAAGTAAGTTGAGTCTTTGTAAATTTCTTTATTACCAATAACGTTCCCAAATATATTCTCATAGCAAAAAATGTGTAAAAGGAGGGTTATTGAATAAATAATATTGTATAAGCGGCGGAATACTATTATTTACCATTCTTGGGGACTGAAATGAAAAGGAAATATATATACATTATGTATCGAGAATGTCTTTGCTAACCTAGTTGTGTGCCTAGGAAGCTTCAGTAAACGAAATAAAGAACATTCAGAGAAAAACTGGAACATCGTTACACGTTTGTCCGCCATATCATCTGACACACTTGGCCCCCTAAGGCAATGGTGCCATGTGCTTTCTCAAAGAATTTGGTCCTAGGCTCATTGAAAGTACCAGAGACCCAAATACTGCCAATTTCTCCTGAGGTGTCCTCGGTTTCTGTCCGGAAGGTGAGGAGCTCCAAGAAATCAACAGACTTTGACCATTCATTGTATTCATCAACTTGTAATTTGTAATTTTGAAAATTTTGAAAATAAAGGAGCTGGTTGATCTAAATAACGTGCAAACTGCATATGGGAGGCCGACCTAAAAATCCCATCTAATGTTCTGTACGTGCATTTCTCTGAGGCAATGGGTCTGCTTTCCAACCAGGGATGGTCTCTCCCTACGTTTGATATATAATATATATGCGCGTCAAGCTTGAATGGTCCCCAAGCCATCATGCATCAGAAAACTCTTTATATATATATATATATATATATATATATATATATATATATATATATATATATATATATATATATATATATATATATATATATATGTATATATATATATATATATATATATATATATTATATATATATGTATATATATATTTATATATATATATATTTATTTATATATAGGTAGATTGATAGAGAGATAGATATATGGGAGGCAAATACACTCACACACACATATATACACAATCTAACAGCGTCTATAGATAATTGATACTTTTACCCAGAGGGAGTTGTTAATACATAATAATACATGTAATCAACAAGCCGTATGTAATCATAGCAAGAAATATGTCTTGGAGTAACTTTATTTTGTTCAGTCTTACCATCTTGATCGTTATCTCATCCCTTCAATAATTAACCGTATGTTCAGCTCTCCTAATTGGTCGATAAATATCACATTTTAATTAGGCTTTTCAAAAATCTCATTTAGGCCAGATATTAATTTGTAATATATCTTGAGTAATAATGAACCTAATGAGAGCGATTGCTATTCTGCAAATTACTTAGAGGGTAATTTGTGCTTGTGGGAGTGGAGGACGTGTATGTGAGATAATAAATTGAATTGATGAATGTATTTTATGCATTTGTATGCTTTTAATAGTGTGTGCGTGCTTGTGTTCTTACCTGCATGTTCTTACCTTGTGAAAATGAAGAATTTTGCACTTGGTCCCGCCTCGTAATTGTTGGGTGGTTAGTGAAAAGTTTCTTGGTTACCAACGATTGTTCAAGTTTGAGTACGTTTATTGGGACAATAAAATACATCTCAAAGTGGTAGAGTAGCTTTGGCTGTTTCTACCTTCCCAACGATTGTTGTGTTTACTTTAAAAACTGTTTATTAAATTGGCATTAATTGCGCTTCAGGGAAGCTGAATGTATACTTACCTAGTTGTGCTTGCGAGGGTTGAGCTTCGGCTCTTTGGTCCCGCCTCTCAACCATCAGTCTACTGGTGTACAGATTCTTGAACTTCTCGAGCTCTATCATATCTACATTTGAAACTGTGTATGGAGTCAGCCTCCACCACATCACTTCCTAGTGCATTCCATTTACTAACTACTCACTCTGACACTGAACAAGTTTTTTCTAATATCTCTGTGGCTCATTTGGGTACTCAGTTTCCACCTGTGTCCCCTTCTTCGTATATGTAATAACGTTTTATAGGTGTTCGTGTACCACCCATGTTAAATAATCTATCCTGGTCTACTCTGTCAATTCCCCTGAGAATTTTGTATGTGGTGATCATGTCTCCCCGAGCTCTCATGTCTTCCAGCGACGTGAGGTGCAGTTCACGCAGTCTTTGCAAAAGCCATTTCCTTTGCGTTTGTGTGTGTTTATATGTATACACTTTCCTAATTGTGCTTGCAGGAGTTGAGCTTTGGCGTCTACCTCATCCACTTCGTTTCTTAGTATATTCCAATTTTCACTCCTCTGATATTAAATCAATTCTTCAACTTAGCTTTGTATTTGTCAAGAAATGTACTTCAAGCCGACGCCGCATATTCCAGCATTGGCCTGATATATGTGGCATAAAAGGTCCTGTATGTCTTTATTCCAGTTTTTGATGGGAATTCTAATGATGGGCAACTTTGCATATGCCGCTAATGATATCTGCTTGATGTGAGCTTCGAAAGACAGATGCAATATAAACTCCCAGGTTTTTCAGTTTGATTCTTGAAGGGTTTCATCTTTCTATTATCCCTTGCGTCCTGCCTTTTCCCAGTATCAGTCTCATTACTGATGCTGATGAACACTTGCCTGAGTTGAAGTCTAGTAACAATTTATAGGACAATTCTATCAGTTAATCCAGGGTATCTTGCAATTTCTTGCTATTTTCTCCGAATTAGTCCTCAAAATTGTTGCATAATCAGCAACATTGAGAGGAATGATATATTCCCTCTGGAAGGTTATTAACATATATAAGAGATTGGCCCAAGAACTGAACACTGGGAGGCTTCTCTGGAGACCTCTCTCCACTCTGAGGGGTCACCCCTCAATGTCTCCTGGTCCTGGCCGGCTGGTCCCTCAGCCTTTCATATTTGGACAGAACAGTGGATAGAGTTAGCTGAACTCTGTTACACGGGGAAGAAATGACCAAAAACGAAGACGTTGTATGAAAAGGTCGAAAGAGTAAGATGGAGGTAAGAGGAGGAGGATGAAGAGAGAGCGAGAGAGATGGTGGGGAGGGGTGGGGGAAGATGGGCAATAACTCAACCTTTTACCCTCTGTTGCAAATAAATTCGCTTCTTATTGCACATTTGCTTTGAGTATCACCGCTGACACATTGCAACACGCTTGGCTGAATCTCAGCCAGGAAGGACACAAACCGTTTTCATCTCAATATAAAGATCACGTTTCTTCTCCATTTTATCTCCTGTCACCAACCACCTGTCCCCCAAAACAAAACATTATATATATATCTAATATATATATATATATATATATATATATATGCATGTGTGTGTGTGTTGTGTGTACTCACGTAGTTGTACTTACCTAGTTGTCCTTGTGGGGATTGAGCTTTGGCTCAAGGCGGGGAATGAAGAGCTAGATCTCACGCCTTCATAGTCACTGTTAAGTAAGCACACAAAATATGGAATGGGATTGACTTTTGAACACGGGAAAACATACATAAATACCTAATTGGACAAGAGTGATGTTGAAATAACATCTCAATGTCTGCTCAATAGAATAACATGGGTGAGAAGTGGCGAAGGAAGACACCGAATTCCGACTCACAAGATACGACTCAAAGCATGGAGTTTCCCAATTTTAGCATCATCCAATTGCACATTTAAGAGCGAGACTCAGAGCTAAAGCATTAGAGGCATTGTATTAATTGGACAATAGCTGTATAGGTAGGGTTTTAGAACTGATGTTCAACGCTACAAGCACATGTATGTAAGCACAAATATGCAGCATGACACATAATTAGCATGTCCAGGCATCACATACTTTCAAAAATATACTTCCTGTCCCTTGTATCCTCTTCATACCTCCACCGCCCTAGGCAGCGTACCCCAGGAGAGCAGACTCCAGCCCTCCCTCTACAGTGCACAAGATCTTTTAATTATTTCAACGGTGGCACCTGAACCGTGGTATAATGGACGCTATAATTACTCCCTATCTTATATGGTGTTGATGGCAGCATAACTCTCCTCCCTTGCCTTCACCTCGTCTTTGTTTGGGATGCTTCTGCAGCCATCTTTCTCATATGTGTGTATATATATATATATATGGCGCTGTAGTCTGTATCACTGGTTCTGTACCTTGGTTTTACTAGTAATAATTATTATTATGTTCTGAAAAAGTGCCACATATTATCACGGTAAAGAAATTATACCGAATGACATTGCTGGCTTATTGATATATTTATATGCGTTGAAGAGTCCTTTTCGCTTTTCTCCTCTTAAGTCTCATAACCTTGCATTTTTCTGGGTTAGACTCCAGTAACCTCCCGGACTAAGTTCTCTTGCTGTACGTAAAAACTTCGATGATTCTGACCTCATTAGTTTTGCGTTGGCAGTAAACACTGGTGTGAACGTGATTTGTGTACGTTTACATGTGCGCTTGCATGTGTGTACTTTGCATGACTGAGCGTCGCATGTGTGCATGAAATCAATTATGGAAACTAATCTTTAAACTGCGCTGTGCTGATAAGGTCATCACGTCTCTAACACCCACCATCAGGGCAAAAGGTTTGAGTGTACTCACCTAGCTAGCTTTGCTTGTGATGACTGACCTTCATTCAGCTCCTGGTCCCCCATCTCTCAACTTTCAATGCGATCATAGACCAGGTTTCTAAACCCTTTCGAGTCTATGCATGTAGTGTATCCTCACTACTGTGTGTACACACCTATCTTTATATGATTTATGAGGGTCTATGCTGCTTCCCAGGAGCCGGTTTTACATTTCCCGGATCCTGTCAATTAGTTTCATTGCACAGGATTTACTGTAGGTTACTGTCCCATGCTGGAGTTTCTCGATTTCCCTTAACACCTTCCAAGTACGCTTTATGATTTCATAGGCTCTTTTGTATCTGTAAATTTCCATTGGCCCACCTTTACATGTTCCTGATATTCTATTTTGCTCCAGGGCCCCATTTTTACATCTTCCAGGCACTCAATTCATATCAGAGGGGTTTTCTCCCCCTTTTTTTTTCACCCTGCAGGTGCTTTCTTCTTTTCCAAGGACCCTCTTTGGCATCTTCTAGTTATTCTATTCTTTCCAGGGTCTTTTACATCTTCCAGGTATTGTTTTTTGTTT
>WNGS01163002.1:4945915-4967243 GCA_020271785.1 Procambarus virginalis | reverse complement strand
GACAAGTCAGCCAAGTACAGGCAATTAGATCATCGGTACAACTTCGTTCCAATAGGGTCTGAGACCCTAGGCCCATAGTGGGAGAGAGTGCAAGAAGGTTTTCTCTAAAAGGCTTGGTTCCAAGCTCATTGACACCACAAGAGACCCTAGAGCGGCGGAGTTTTCTCTTTCAGCGCCTCAGTGTCGCAATCAAGAGGGGGAATGCTCGCTGCATCCTCGGTTCCTGCCCAACGTCGGAGGAGTTCGAGGAATCTACAGCCGCTTAGGAAGCGAACTATTTTGGTGTCCTCTTAATGTTCATTTTTTTGTATACAATCAGATATGTAACTGTAAACCATGCTTAATAAAGTGTACACCATAAAAAAAGGGGGTGGTAGAAGCAAACACCCTTATGTATTCAGAGTTAAATGGCAAGTTTTTCCCTGAATGCTCTGTGTTCCCTTCTCTGAGGCTGTGGGTCCCTATAATTGCACCAGAGGTGGTACCCCCTATATATATATATATATATATATATATATATATATATATATATATATATATATATATATATAACTTGGAAAACACCTGGGTTCAATACACCCACGGTCACGACATATATATATATATATATATATATATATATATATATATATATATATATATGTGTGTGTGTGTGTGTGTGTGTGTGTGTGTGTGTGTGTGTGTGTGTGTGTGTGTGTGTGTGTGTGTGTGTGTTTCGTGATCGTCAATGGCATATGTATACAACAGTCACATCAAAAGCAATGACTGTTTCTGTTTTAAAAACAAATATTTAAATTCCTTTATTTATTGCAACATTCCTCCGTCTATTGTTAAATGTTCGGAATTTGGATAATATAACAAAAGGGAAGCAAAAGGGTCTAATCTACACTTATATAATTTTATATTTAATTATTTTTATGACATAAATTAATAAAACAAAGTTTTTCCATCAAGCTAATAAGCGATAGAAATAAAGACTTCAGAAAGAAACAGATATGGAAGATTAGAAGTTCAGGAGGAAAGACGAGAGACTTTCAGTATGAGGAAGGAAAGTAGACTTTCAAGAGGAGGAGGGAGAGGAGACTTTCAAGAGGAGGAAGAAGAGGAGATGTTTTAGAAGAGGAGGGAGAGAAGACGTTCAAGGAGAGGAACTGGCTTTAAAGAAAACATAGAGAAAATTAACGTGCTTCAAATGAGACCTACCTTATTCAATCTTGTGTTGATGATATTGCTGGTTACATGGTGGAAAAGGTCAGTTCTTAGCCTAGGGGATCCTCAGTAAGATTAAGTACAGGCTTCCTGTCCTCGACAACGGAAATTAACCTCGTCCGCTTAGTACTGATCACGCCTAATAACGAATTCCCATTCAGTGTTATCAAAATTTCTTCGTTAGACCGGCCTTCATCGCATCTACTCTTATCATTGTTCAGTAGAGGCCGAGGAAGCACGTAAAAACCAGTGAGTGCCGTATCACTCTCCAATCAGTGGTCGAGATATGACTTGGAGTAAGTGATTGGTCTACTTTATCCCTATCACCACCCGAAGTACCTGTCATCAATCCCTCTAATTGGTGAAAGATTAACGCTAAGTCAAATGACTTATTTTTTGTTGTTCATTCGGAAACTAAGGAAATTGATGCTTATGTTGGTGCTGTCTGGTGATAAGTCGTTTCTAGTGTCCAATCACGAGCAACGACAAGGATGCTGGTAACCAATCACGAACAACGACAAGGATGCTGGTAACCAATCTGGAGCAGCAACAAGGATGCTGGTGACCAATCACGAGCAACGACAAGAATACTGGTGACCAATCAGTCATAAGGATGCTGGTGAAAAGTAAGCAAAGAAGTGACATGTGGATGCTAGTGATTAATAATTTTGGAAAAAAATTATTTCATAAATTAGTCTTTAGCTACACCAGGCGACCGTGACTGTTCGACATATTCGTCGTTAATTAAATAACAAAATAATGAAGTATGATTTCAATAGAATGTGTGTGTGTGTGTGTGTGTGTGTGTGTGTGTGTGTGTGTGTGTGCGTGTGTATTAACAGAGCGGGACGGAAGTGTTGGCTGATGTGACTGTGGTAATTGGTCTATGTATTTGTTTATATTCAAATATACACACATTCAGTGTATGATTGTGTGTGTGTGTGTGTTCTCACCCAGTTGTGGTTGCAGGGTCGAGTATCTGTGTATGTGTTCATTGGTGAATTAGCTTAGTGTTAACTCTTAATTGTTAATCAACTGGTGTTCAGGTTTCCAAACCTATTGGTCTCTTATCATTAGAAACGGACTCGGTGCGTGGACTCTGCCTCAGCACTTCACTTATTATAGATTCCATTTGCACACAACTCTGTCACTGAATTAATCCAGTAGAAGATTCCTTACCTTGTGTCTGGAGATCATACATGCTGCTATGGGGGGTGTGTCCACTCACACGATGAGTGGCACTGCCCAATATACTCGCCCCTCGGGGCAAAATTTTAAATCACCAAAGCCCCACTCCCTCCAGAAGTTGATGCTTCCCACTCTGTTCAGGTAGGCCGTTGTCCTACTGTGTAGGTCTGGAGTCTCTTTCTGAGTTCCTTGTCCCTGCCATTCTCTGTAAACTTGTTATCTCTTGTCCCTAGTTTAATAATTTGTCCCTGAACTGTTAACTAGTATGGGGTTATATTTTTGCTATATTTTCTACATTTTCATATTGCTTCTCGGGTTCTCTTCTCACACCGAAGTACTCATTCCTGGCCCTCTGGTACCTTCGCTTCTCTCTGTCATTTTGTTGCTCCTGCAGTTTATCAATGTTTCCATGATTAATTGTTTTGTTTTCTTACAACCTTAGTTAAACCATGTCTTTCATCCATAGTGTTTTCAGTAATGTCATGTATTATAAGTTATAGTGTAAAGTGGTGCCACTGGCTCCTGTATTGTTGTCCAGCACCAGGCTGTGACAATTTATTGACGAACGTAATTATTTGAATTAATTAATTATTTAATAATTGAATCAATCTATTCCCACCCCCTCCAGCCCCCACCTCCGATAATGAGACTAGAATGAAATGCTTTGTTATGTAGATATTCACCCTAAATACACCAATTGATGGATTATGCTGACGTTGTGTGATGTGGACGTCCTCTCACACTAACACCACCATCGCCTCCTACCATTATCACCATGAACTCCACTACCCCTATCACCACCAACAACCTCTACCATTATCACCAGCATTCCCTACCACTGTCACCACCAACACCCTTATCACTATCACTACCAACACTTCTAACAACATTATCGCCACTACAACTATCACCATCATTCAGATTGTCACCGTCGTCATAAACCGCAAGCAAGAAGACACAACACCTCTAAACAGTGCCTGGAAAAGGTCACCCTAGCAACGAGACTTGTAATTGGCTGTAAGGCTTAAGAGTCGAACCAGTTAATTCGAGGAATCAGGTGAGTGACACCTGGTCATTCGTCTCAACCTCGGGTGCTGCTACCCACCGGGTCATCTCTGCACAAATGACTCCGTGATGGCATTCCTCGTCTGCACAGGTGATTACGGTCATCCTTTCCTTCATCTGGTTTGGATGATTGTTATAATAGGCATATATATATATGTATATATATATATATATATATATATATATATATATATATATATATATATATATATATATATATATATATATATATATATATGCAACAATGATCACAAAAACACTGATCCAAGCATGCAGAATAACCACATGTGAAAAATAGAAAATGCTTAACGCGTTTTCGGCTAATTCGCCTTCATCAGAGCAAAGTAGAATGAAGATCAGAACCAGTTAATTCGAGATCATCTTCATTCTACTTTGCTCTGATGAAGGCGAATTAGCCGAAAACGCGTTAAGCATTTTCTATTTTTCACATGTGGTTATTCTGCATATGCATATATATATATATATATATATATATATATATATATATATATATATATATATATATGTCGTACCTAGTAGCCAGAACTCACTTTTTGGCCTACTATGCAAGCCCCGATTTGCCTAATAAGCCAAGTTTTCCTGAATTAATATATTTTCTCTAATTTTTTCTTATGAAAAGATAAAGCTACCCATTTCATTATGTATGAGGTCAATTTTTTTATTGGAGTTAAAATTAACGTAAATATATGACCGAACCTAACCAACCCTACCTAACCTAACCTAACCTATCTTTATAGGTTAGGTTAAGTTAGGTAGCCGAAAAAGTTAGGTTAGGTTAGGTTAGGTAGGTTAGGTAGTCGAAAAACAATTAATTCATGAAAACTTAGCCTATTAGGCAAATCGGGCCTTGCATAGTAGGCTGACAAGTTCGTTCTGGCTACTAGGTACGACATATATATATATATATATATATATATATATATATATATATATATATATATATATATATATATATATATATATATATATATATATATATATATATACATACATATACATATTATATACATATATATATATATGTATATATATTATATATATATATTATATATATATAATATATATATATATATATATATATATATATATATATATATATATATATATATATATATATATAATCACCTAATACCTATCAGGCTATTTTAAACTCGTGAAGTCTGCAGATTAATAAAGCCAGGTCCTTCAAAATAATTCCCAATCGTCCCAAATAGTTTCAGAACCATTAAGGGCAATTATACCGTAATTATTTCAACTCTGCACAAATTAATTCTGGGTTACGAGGGCTCCCGGAGTCTATTTTGAAGCGATGGTTCTCGAGATAAGATGGCCGACCAGCTGTGGTGTACGTATGCTCTTGGGGGAGCAACAGTGGTTTGTCCCACATCCGACATTAAGGTCTATAGTCTAGTGGAGGGAAAGAGCAGAGTTGAGCCACTATGGTATACCAGTACGTGGGTATCTGTCACGGAGGCTGTGGACGGACGGAGCTATAAGGAGGGGTGGGGAGGGGTGAACAATATTGGAACTTCCGATACAATCTTGCCGTCGGGACTGTCTCGCTCGGAGTTGGGAAAGTATGGCTTGGAGGGTTTTATTGTTTCTCGGTGAACTGGCCAGGGCTTGTTGGCCAGTATATTTCCTGGCCCTTTCCCTCCCACTTCCTTTTTTGTATTACTCGTTGCTACTGTCTCTGATTTATAGATGTGTTTTATCAAATGGTGTGAAACTCGTAACGCACTTTGATGTTTTAGATGGTTTACACTTACTCAAAGGGTCGACCTCCTGTTGTCGAGACGAAAGACTTTGTCACAATATAACTGGCTCACAGATGTTTATTATCACAAATGTAGGTCATCTCATAACACTAAATACAGCCACGTCCCAAGCAATCCAAGTTGTTTCTCCAAACTCCACTTGACTTGTTGGTGAATTCCAAAGACAACCAGATGAATGTGTCTTAGAAGTGTCTCACACCAACCACTGTCACACAAGCAATAATTCTTGTTGTACAGCATAGCATACCTTTGACTTTGTCAGTCCCACTTGGTCTCCTTATGGTCGATCAGTTCTGCACAAGAGTAGATCCTCTAATGTTCCTGCTTCACTGGAGATGCTTCTGCTCAAAACTTGGCTTGGTACTCTTTTTGACCTTTATTAAAATAGACCGACACTAAAATGAGCACAGGGAAAAAAGGCCGAGCGTCCACACTTTATTATGTCAAACAACCAGGTGATGTTCTGCAATCCAGTCATGGGTGGACTTGCTGATGCATGATATCGCAAATCCCCTCCCACTGGCTACACTAGATCATGTAGCCTTAAAGCATCATTGAGGCATGAATTAATGATAGTGAAATTAATGCAAAATTCTCTTCATAAAACAATATTAATAACTATAATAATATAATAATACTATAGCTATTTACTGTAACTATCTGGCACTAACAACCAATTGACGAGGTGGTGCTCCGGTCCTTGGAGCCCCAACAATTTTATAGTTGTCCAATTAACTCGTCCAATCAGTTTTACAAGCCAACGATCCGGGGGACTTTGGCCACACACGGACCTGGGTTTATGCTATTACTGTTGTGTCTTACCCACGCTCTCACCGTGTACACGCCCACGCCCTCACGTGCACACGCCCACGCCCTCACGTGTACACGCCCATAGCAGACCACATGTTTTAATTGCCCGCTGTCGTGAGCCCTCCACACGCTCTCTCTCCATACGCCCACGCCCACGGTAACAGCTCCCTTGTTACTCCCTCATCTGGTGACTCTGGCCGTCTGTGTTCACCATTATGCGATCCCGTTGCTATTGCCCCCCTTTATTATACTATATCCTCTCTTCCCTCCCTCCTCTTATGCTGTTTTTTATATATTCTTCCTTCACCCTCTTTACCTCTCTTGTGTGGGTTTGGTACGTACAGCTTCCCTTCCTCCTACTTCTTAAACTTATCTCTCCACCTCTCATTTCCTTCCTATCTACGTCTCTTGTCTGCTCCTCTCCCATACACTTTTTGTCATGTGGATGGAAGACGAGCACTTCCTTCCCAGTTTGCTCCCATCTCTTCTCTTTTCATCACGTCTCTCCCTTCCTCACAGCATTAGTTTATCTCNGCCAGAACCTATTATGTAAGACATTAACTCTGGCATTGTAAATCTCTCCAACAGTAACAATCTTTCCTAACATTTTCACCCTGTCCCTCAACAATCATAAAGACATAAGAATCTGAAGGGTATTGAAGAAGATGAAATGTTCAACTGTAGAGGGAATAACCGAGGGGACATAGATTGAAGCAAAGATGTACCATAGAGATATCAGGAAAGCCTCAGCAACGTCAGTGGAGGGTACAAATGGAATGGGATGGATGGAGAGATAGTTAAAACAAACCTGATATACAACTTAAATAGTTTATATGGCAAATATTATAGCACTTGATCTTGCAGCTACATTTACGCCAGCACACACATCTTAACATCATACTATGCAATGTCACATGTATCCAATTAAATGTGCTTCGTGTGCACCAGCAATGTTCGTATAGATGAAACGTTTGATTTATCTAATGAACAATTGCGACAACCCACACAGAAAAACAAGGCGATACGGGGCACAGTAGAAGGAACATTGTGGGTCATTATCTGTTAGGAAACGATGGTAATTGAGCCACTGAGCATCTAGCGCTAATGAGCTCATTACCAATTCCAGGTTTTCTTGGAAATAATTTTGTTGTCGTGTTTGATCCTCTTTAATTGAATAGTCTTTGTTAGAGAAGTAACGCGCTTAAGGTGCGCTCTTAAACACATTACCATATATATGTTTTTCTCTCTGGCAGGGTCTCCTTTCCTTACACAGGTAGTTAGACGCCTTCTAACTCCTGTTAGCAGGCTGACAGCTTTCCCGTCCCCTAGCACATGTTGAACCTTACCCAACTAGTTCTCACTGCAACACGATCCGTCAATCTGGTTTACTCCCAGGTTCCCAATGACTGCTGGGTGAACAACGGCCAACAATTATGGATTTGTTCCCAGTTAATCTTCCTGTTTTTGCACGGGGCATGTGAGTGAGGGTGTGTACCCACCTAGTTGTGCTTGCTGGGGTTGAGCTTGGCTTTTTGGTTCCGCCTGTCAACTGTCAATCATGTAGTGTACGGATTCTGGAGCCTATTTACTGCTGGTGAACTGAGCCATGAGGTGAAAGAAAACCCTGCCAAATTTTTTCTGCTCCGACCGGGATTCGAAACCGGAACATTTTTTGAGAATCGAAGTCTTTCATTGCTTGACCAAGGAGTCTCTCTCCTCTCTCTCTCTCCTCTCTCTCTCCTCTCTCTCTCTCCCTCTCTCTCTCTCTCTCTCTCTCCTCTCTATCGCTCTCTCTCTCTCTCTACTCTCTCCTCTCTCACTCACTCTCACACTCTCTCACTCTCTCACCCTCTCTCTCTCTCTCTCTCTCCTCTCTCTCTCTCTCTCTCTCTCTCTCTCTTCTCTCTCTCTCTCTCTCTCTCTCATCTCTCTCTCTCCTTTTCTCTCTCTCTCTCTCTCTCTCTCTCTTTTCTCTCTCTCTCTCTCTGTCATCTGCAACCGCCACAATCACGTCACAGTCTTATAAAAGCAATTAAACTTCAACACACATTTCCAGTTAGAGGGAAAACCTGCCTTGTCTGCTTTTCCCACACATTTCCCAGCACCCCATATCCAGATTTTGGACGTTCCACGTTTCCACAAATTCTGCTAATTTGATTAAGGAATTAGATATAAAGCTTTTCTGTTTTAGCTGTACTACAAACACCGAGTGGAGGGTTTGTGGGCTTGGAGTGGAGGGTTAACGGCTTATAGTGGAGGGTTTGTGGCTTGAAATGAATGGCTGTGGGCTTACAAAAAATAAGCCCACAAGATACCGACTTGTATCCTTTTTCACACGTTATCCCTTCATTTTGTATGATGCAGCACCAAGCATAACTCTCTGTAGTGTTTGTGTGCAGACAGGCTCTTGATGCCATAATGTGTGCGCGTGTGTGTAAACAAAGGCTATGTATGTACAAGGCACGAAGCTCTTGTAAACAGTAATGGGACCAACGACAGAGCCGGAGCATTGCCGGAGGTGTTCAAGGTGGAGTAAGGAACCTTAATTGATATCTGGCCTTCCAGATGTGCTCTTCTCTCTCCTCAGCTGTTTCTGTCTTCCCACCTGTTTCTCTATCTGCAAAACTGTTTCTTTGTCTCTGCTGCGGAAAAGAGACTAAGTGCCCAGCCTCCCTTTCTCTCCTTATAAGACTAATCACCAGTTATGGTTCATTGAGGGCTTGAGTGCCTTTAGATTCCGTTCTGGAAGGGAGACCCTCATTAAGTTGCAGCCTGAGATACCTAGTGCTTGAAGCTTAACTAATAGTGCAAGGTGCCATACCTGGACACATCCACCTGCAATGTCCAGCTCAGCAACACAGTTGTTGCTTCTCACCAACATGGCGACACATTAATGCTACTCAGCGACACATGTTGCTTAGGAACATGGCGACACATGATCCTCAGCAACATGACGACACATATTGGGCGAGTTTGTGTCAAGGTGTATCTGTGTGATGTAAACACGGCCGCCATATGTTGTGTGTCTTCCACACAGTCTTGTTTATGTTTCTTGCTCGCTCGCTGCAAGACGTACACGTGTGTGTGTGGTGTGTGTGTGTTGTGTGTGTGTGTGTTGTGTGTGGTTGTTGTGTGTGTGTGTGGTGTGTGTGTGTGTGTGTGCGCGCGCGCACATCATTTAGGTACTTTGTGGCGCCTGTGTTCATTTGTCCATATACTTACTGTGCCTAATTTACCCTTATTCACTCTACCAATCCCCCTGAATATTTTATATGTAGGTGTCATGTCTCCCTATCTTCTTCTTTCAAGAGACGTGAGGCAGTTACTTTAGTTTTTTTTTTTTAATTTTGCCCCGAGGGGCGAGTTTATTGGCAGCGCCACTCATCTTGTGAGAGGAAACACCGCCATAGCAGCATGTACAACACTCCCCAATAGGAAGAAAACCCGCTGGGTTGTTCACAGTGTTTTCTCCCTATCATAATTCCAGAACTTGTCTGTAGGCATACATCTGGACTTTCTCCAGCTTTGTCACACGTGGTGGAAATAGTCTTGAATGGTTCTTTGTTTGCTCGTATACATTCAGCAGTTATGTTTGCCTTGCGTATGCATGTTTATCATGTTAAAGAGGACGTCAGGTCTGGTGTCTGACTTATACACGCGGACGGCAGGAAACGTCCACCAGACAGTATGATACAGTGGTTGCCAGGATCATGTTGGTTTACCGTTACCTGTGGCAGGTGGCTACATGTAACGATTCCTCCAATCCGAGGGACTCCAGGTGTAAATTCTTAATATGAACTGGGTCATACTGTTCAACATTATATTATTCAATTACCAAACTTGCTTGTTTGAGGTACCCGGAATCCTGCAATTACATATCAGTTCTCGGATTCATGAGGATATCTTCATGGTCCATCCAAAGTGTGTCAGTGGTGGCTAACGACATCATGCACTCTAGAGTAGCCGAATAAATATGCATGTGCCTATGTAAATAAAAAATAAAATGGTCTAGACTGAGCTACCTTCCCTCGCCCCTTCCTGACTGTTCGCGTGCGCCTCAGTCGCCTTGGTCATGGCGGATTACGTATCAGTGTTCACGTGCGTCGTGGATTACTTCGGATTGTCAGTCTCTATTACTGGGCAGAAACATTGTCATGACGTTGTTTTGTGCTGGAGGAGACGAGGGAGGAATTTGAGAAGTCGGCGATGGAAGTAGTGGAGAAGATAAAAATCAAAGAAACTGGGGAGGAGGAAACTAAAGAATAGGTGAAGGAGGAGACTAAGACGTAGGTGGAGACATAAAACATGAATAAATGGTGGAGTAGAAGGTTGACAGTAGGGAGTTTGAATGTGTCGTCTTTTGTCTCTTCGCCCATGGTGTGAAATCTCTAGAGTAAGGTCGTCGTCTCCTATCTGTCTCCAGTCTCCTCACTCATGGTGTGAGGTCCCGGAGTAGGGTGATAGTTTCCTGTCACTAGTGGTATGAGATCCCTAGAGTAGGGTTGTGTCCCCTGTCCTTCACTTGAGGTATGAGATGGCTAGAGACGCACAGATGCAGTCTGTGACGCTGTCGTCGCCTGCGTGAAAACCCAGCCAGCCTCGCCGGCTGGGTTTGGCTGGGAGGGGAAAGGAAGAGAGCGTGTATTTCTGCGTCTCGTGATATTTACTGCCTGATAACGTCTAATCTTCTGTATGTTCTCCTGCCTACAAAACTTATCGCTCCTCGTAACTCCCAGGAAGATTTTCATTATAAAATGGCTGGTAAATATGGTTTTAATTATTATATTTTTATGGTGATATAATTCTTAAATTTTTATGGTTTTTATTCTAGTTTCCTGTTATTTAAATTGTTTGCTAGACGTGTTATGACCATTTTGTGTAATTTTAATTAATAATATAATTTTATTTTTATTTGGTTTTGGAAGAGTTAATGTTTTAGTACATTGGGGTGAAGTAACAGTTAGCCGTGCCTGCGACACTCTCGGGTTCCAGCAGACAGCTGGATGGTGTTCCAGCAGACACCTGGATGGTGTTCCAGCAAGCACCTGGATGGCGTTTCATTAGACACCTGGATGGGTACCTTATCTTCTGATTTCGAGGATCAACGTACCTGCGGCCAGGTCTCTGATCAGGCTTCCTGGTTGGTGGTCTGGTCAAACAGAATGTTCAGCGGAACTGCTCGCATTCTGATAAATGAATCAAAACCTTTTTGGTCAGTTCTCTCTTCAACACCGTGAGAGGTCGGCCAGTTAGCCCCTTACGGAGCTGTTAGTGTGCAACAGTATTCCACCCTAGAGAGTACTATTGTTATAAAGAGTATAAGTATCTGTCTGGCATCTCTTTTTTGGAGGTTCTAGTTATCCAACCTGTCATTTTTCTTGCAGATACTTTATTGTCTTCTTTACTAAAGTCTTCTGACATAATTAATCCCAAATTTGTCACATTGTTTTTTTTTCTTTCTATAATGTCTTTTGACTGCGTTTCATGCAGTATGTGGGTTCCATTTTGATATTTTTTCAATAGCGCTAAAGTTTCTAAAACTAGAAACTTTCACTCCCTGTCTTCTCCAACCACTCTATTTTCCCCTTCCACCCTCTCCCATGTTTCTCTTCCACTTTCATTCCAACCTTTTTTAATTACTCCCCTTCCCCTCCCATCCCATCCTCTTCCTTATTGCCTTCTATCCTCCTTTCACCTTCCCATCTTTTTTATCCCTCATTTCCTATTTCCCCCCCCCCATAAAATTTCTTCGCTCTTCTTACCTACTATCTCCCTTTACCCTTCCCCTCTCGGAGTGAATAATGGTGAGCAGGGGTTCAGGACTCATCCCCCACCATGAATGATGGGACCATTACCATGGTGGGCGCCGCCCCCTCCCCCCTACTCTCCCCTCCTCCCCCCAACTCCTCCCCTCCCGTCAACACTACCGCCATAAATCACAACGCTCGAATTAACACCTCTTTTTCATCTCGCTAGAGAAAAATGCATTCTGAGCTGACTGTTGCACCTAGCTTGGTCTGTGCAACAAGGGGTGAAAACCAAGGTGTAAAGAACAACATAGCGGCGCAGATGTTCACCTGTGGCGGGAAATGCAAGTTAGAGAACACAGACAAATTACTGTGTTGTTCTTGAGCTGCAAGATAGAAGCTGTGGCCGTATTCTCTAAACTTGATTCGTTTAGATTTACCGTCCAAACTTAAAGTGTTATGCTTAGGGGTTGTAGGTAAAACCTGGACTGGTCTCAATGGAGACCGCCATACGTCCTGCCGATTCAATAGATTCACAAGTTATATAACTAAAGAAAGTCAGGGTGGTATACGTACATGTAGTCCCACACCACCTGCCTACCCAGCCTGTTCTCCCGAGCGTTCCCAACGTCATTAAACTGTTGTACTAAATTGCCTGAACCTAACCTACCCGAGGTTACCACGAACAGAAATTGGGACCACGTCAATTTTGCGAGCTGCTGCCATTTTTAGTGCATCAGTTTTTCGGCCCTAGGTAAATTATACGTCAAAATGCTATGTACTATTAGGATAACGGGTTGGCTTACCTTACTTCCAGGTGTGCACTGTGATTCCATCTGGGCGACCAACAGTATTGACAAAAGTTGCAGGATATAGAGAAGGAGGCTCTCTGCTGGACACCCAACCATGGTAAGGCTCCTCTTAATAATGATGTTAATTTCACTGTGCCTAAAGTGCCAGCCCCCTGTGCATTGGTAGAGCAGGCCATGTTCACTGTACCTATCAGCCTTCGCCTCGTAGCAAATACACCGATTGGAGCAGCAAGGCGGAGAGCCACTGCAATACAAACAGTTTATGATCTGAGATGCATGCCACTTGCTGACATAATGGTGGCTAATACCATCCACCTGGCGACTCGAACTATTAGTTGCAAGGGAGAGTTTCCAACACTGGTTTACAATTGATATATATTATTTGTGTACGCAAATTATGAGACTTTACCACTTCACGGGCTTTACTATGGATACTGTAGCAGAGGCTTGGCACGGGATGCTTCGTACCAGTGGTTCGCTTCCTGTGCCAGTCTGCCTGAGGGCTGTGATTGGCTGTTGGATGGTGTTATCTCGAGTGTCACGTGACTGGGCGAGCTTCACAGGACGTCGGTGTCACCACTATCATCACCTCCACTCAACCAACAATGTCACCACCACCACCACTACACTAACAATTACCACTAATACCACCATTACCACAGAATGCACAAAGAAGAAGTTGTGGAAGCCACCTCCATCCAAAACTTTAAACCTAGATTGAATAAGGAATGCGAACATTAGACAAGTTAAATTATAACACAACACGGACAACAAGGCTGGTAGGCCTTGCATAAAGGCCTACTAGGTGCATAAAGAGCCGGACCGCACTCCCTCCTTCGCCCTGGTAAAAACTGATAGTTATGCACTGATTAGGTAAATACTAATCACTACCACCACCACAATCTCCCACCATCAGCTCAATCTTCAACTACACACCATCACAGTCTCCACCACCACCACAATCTTCACCGCCACCACCACCACTTTCATGAGCTTATCGTCCTCAGTGTGGAGAGGACGGCTGTAATTACTCTCTGGTAATCCAGCTAATCTGAATACGTGAGAAGTGGATAACAGGCATAGATGGCTGACCTGGATAGGTGGATAACTTGAATAGGTGGATGATTGGATAGGTGGTTGATTGGGATAGGTGGAGAATGGGTAGGTGGATGACAGGGACAGGTGGATGCCTTGGATAGAAAAGCTGCCGGACGGAGAGTCGAAACAGTTGACCTTGCCATTGGCCCAAATTAAGAGAATAAGGCTGAGTTGAAATATGTTTTACAGGTGTTTGATGCAGCTGGGAGAGACAGACGTAGGGAGAAAAGTATAAGTAGCCAGGTGTAAGAAGATAGGTGTGAGGAGACAGCTAGGGGGTCTAGACGTGTGGGAAGACACGTGGGGTAGATTGGTTGTGTCACATTTGGATTGTGCCGTCGAGGCCAGCCAATATCTTGCTAAGATATCTGGGATGGCTTGGCACCACTCGAGCTACTGAAATCTCTCTCTCTCTCTCTNGTCTGGGGAAGGGGTGGGGGAGGGGGCTGTTTCTCTGACCAGTTAAGCATCTTAAGACGAACGGAGTGTGAAGTGTACTCACCTGGGTGTTCTTGCCTAGTTGTCCTTGAGACTGAGCAACGGCTCTTGGTCCCGCCCCTCAGATCTTAATCGACTGCTGTAAGGGTTCTAGAATTTGTTGGGCGGTCATATGTATAGAGTTGTTAATATAGTTTAACGCATTCCATTTGTACAATCCTGACAATGAACATAATGTCTGTAGTTCATTTGGGTACTTAGTTCCCATCTGTCGACATGTTTTTGTCCCACCCCTGCAAATAGCCTGTCCTTGTCAACCCTGTCTATTTTTCAATTTACTTTGTATGTGGTGACCATGTTTCTCCTGTCTTCTCTCTTCCAGTGACGTGAGGATTATCTCCTTTATCCTTTCCTCGTAGCTCATACCTCTTAGCTCTGGACTAGTCTGGTGGCATACTTCTGGACTTTCTCCAGCTGCATTGTGTTTACGAGGTAATTAGTACCACCATCTCTTGCATGTGGCATATGGGAACTAAGACTATTTTTATAGTAGATTTTCTAAGACGAGAAGCGGCACGTAGCCACCATTTTATATTTTGTCAAACATTATCGCATGTTTAATAAAATAGCTAAAATAGGGAAACATTCTTCTGTCATATAACACTAGTAAGTTTCTAAAAATTAGAGATGTTTAATTCACTGACATCATTTCTTCTCCCCGGCTGTGTTGACGGAGGAGTGGAAAGAGAGCATTTTTTTTCTACACAGAGAAGACGATTTCTGACTCCTGTTAGTAGAGTGAAAGCTTTCCATTCACTTACCTCATGGTAAACGTTGTCTGTTAGCTTTCCCTGGAACACGACCTGCCAACCAGTTAACAACCAGGTACCAAATTATTGCTGGGTGAACATAGGCGAACAGTTAAGGATTGGCGCCTAGTCAATCCTTTCTGGCCAAGACTCGAACCCAGGACCAAATCGCTCGCAAGGTGCTGGGCAAGTTTAATCACTGCACCAGCAGCGCCTGTTCTAAAACCTACTGACCATAAAATAAATGTTATAAAAGCTTTCTCTATTACATTACATTTCTTCCAGTGTTGATGTCTAGCAATAAGCACATGACGTTAGTGTGGCTTTTGTCATTGGTTCTTCATGACCTCACTTTTGTATCCAGTGGTATCGTTTGCTCTCTTTTATGACGTCACTGCCTCTGCCCTTCTCTCTGGTCTCCTTCCCTCTAACACCCTTCACACACACTTGACACTCCCCTCACTTTGTCCCCCTCACCACCTCTCCCTTCGCAACAATTGACCCTGTGTTTGTCTCACCTGTCAGGTGTGACCTAAGGGAGAGTAGTGAGGGGGAAGGCAGGGTTAGCGGGAGAAGGAAATTTGATAAATAGGGAGGGTTAGGCACCACAAACAACACACACACACACACACACACACACACACACACACACACACACACACACACACACACACACACACACGTTGGGGCCTCCCAGCTAAATTGGCAGCGCTCCCGGGTTATAGTCTAAGACAAAAACAATTGGGCAGCGATGCCTCTATTCACCTATCAGTAAATAAGTACCTGGGAGTTAGACAGCTTCTACGGGCTGCTTCCTGTGATGTGTGTGTGTATGTTAGAGAGAATATATATGGTAGACATAATAGAGGAAAAATAGATCGGTTAGGAAAGCGGGGTCCAAGAGCTAATAGCTCGATTCTGCAGGCACACATAGTAAATACACACTAAATTCACTAGTAGGCATCCATCAGTCTCAGGAGATTATGGAGACTCAGGTGACAGTCTCAGGAGACTAAATACAAACACGCGCATACACATGAAACGTGTGGAGTCCACATCTAGTCAACACAAAACGTATTTAGAAAAGGTTCAGAGGTATACCACCGGGCTAGTCCCCGAGCTGAGGGGTATGAGCTACGAGGAGAGATTACTGGAACTAAACCTCACGACATTGGACGACAGAAGAGCTAAGGGAGACATGATCACTACCTATACAATACTCAGAGGAATTGGCAGGGGTAGATAAAGATTAACTATTTATCACAGGTGGTATGCGAACAAGAGGACACAGTTGGAAACTTAGTATCCAAATGAGCCACAGGGACGTTAGAAAGACTTTTTCAGTGTCAGAGTAGTTAACGATGAAATGCATTAGGCAGTGATGTGGTGGAAGCAGACTCCATACAAAGTTTCAAATGTAGATATGATAGAGCCCAGTAAGCTCAGGAATCTGTTTCACCAGTTGATTGGCAGTTGAGAGGCGGGACCAAAGAGACAAAGATCAACTTCTTCAAGCACAACTAGGTGAGTACAGACACACACCTCGCGGTTGAGTTGACAGCTCTGGAGGGTCGTAGTCCTAATGGCCCGGGTTCGATTCCCGGCGGAGGCGGAAATAAATGAGTAGTTTCTTTCACCCTGATGGCCTTTTCACCTAGCAGTAAATAGGTACCTAGGAGTCTGACAGCTCCTACCTACGCGCCTGGGGTGTGTGTGTATATGTTAGATAAAAATATATGTAGTAGATATAATAGAAGAAAAATAGATCGGTTAGAAAGGCGGGGTCCAAGATCTAACAGCTTGATTCTGCAGATACAAATGGTAAATACACAGGATGCAGCCCGTAGCAGCTGTCTAGCTCCCAAGAACCTATTTACTGCTAAGTGAACAAAGGCACCAGGTCAGAGAAACTGCCCAATTGTTTCTACCTCGTCCTGGAATCAAACCGGGTCCCTGGACTATAAATGCGGTCGGGGAATATTCGCGTTCGTGTGCGTGTTTTGGGCTATTTGAGTGAGGAAAAAAGACATTAGGCTATTGTTAAAGCTTTTTTCAGTTCAGGTTGACAGCACAAAGATTAAATGGCATGTTGAATATGCAAATTAGTTTCAGCCAGGGCTATTTAATTCAGGATAGCAAGGCCAAGTGGCTGTTTGGTATGATTTTAAGATGAAAACTTTTCTGCAAGATGGAGTTTACATATCGTAAACAATAACAAAATTTATTAGAGAACAGCTACAGCTGTGGCATCATAGTACACAGTTACACAAAATACTTATTAAAATATCTATTAAGAGAGATATAATAACTAAGAATTATTGGTACATCATTTTGCTTTAAATCAGATTCTCGTACCTGGGGCAGAGAGCGATGATTGACAGGGTAGACAGTTGACGGAGAAACGGTGGTACCTTGACAGGCAAGTCTTTTATTATATGGGGGTAGCTTGATGAGATACCCAGGTCGACCCTTTAAGTTGTGCAATGTATTTAAGTATTGAGAGCTCCAAAATGCAAATCTGCCAGCAGAATATGTGCTTTGCATGTCATTATCTGATTTTTGTGATATTAAGAACAAATGATGATAATCTATGCAATCGGTGGTCACCATTTTATCTCCATCGACTTTATGGGGGTCGTCATGGGAGCCGAACCCTCTTACAGTATGAAAATGCGCTGACCCACCTATGACAGTTCCCGTACACCCACCAGTCACCCTGCAGAGTTCTTTGTCAACATTATTATATAAATATAAGTAAATCTAAAAATAATGATGTAGAGTACTTTCAGCCTGAGCTATTAAAGCAGGGTGATTGGCATATTACCTGTTTAAGACAAGTTCTTCAACAGATTGGTGGCGTGCTACAATTGGCACCCTTCCCGCGCCAACTTGATTAACATGCTGGTAATTGCGACTCGAGATTTGCCTTTGAAATACCGCCTATTTTATACACTCGAGTTAAAAGCGAATAGTTTGCTGCTTCCTCTATAATCTCTTCTCAATTTTCCCAAGAAAGTATTGACGAAAGGGCATTAATTAATACAAGAAAATCCAATGATTTTCTCAGGTAAAGTTCGAGGTAACTTTCAAGACAATTTTCGAAAATATATTTTGATTACCTTGTTATAAAAATCACTTCAATCACCTTTAGGTGAGTACTGAACAACCCAATGCACTGTATGCAACACAGGAGATATCTAACCCAGTCTGATGCCCAGAAGAAAATGTAATGGCCGATTAGCATTATATAAATGACCACGTCTGCGGTAGACAAACTAAAAAAAATAGAGTTGATGGCAATCTCGCACATGTTACATTCTGTTGAAGTGCAACTCAAGTCAGTGCTCTTCCAAGGAGCGCGCACATGTAAGCAAATCAATTAATGTGCCAAAGCCTTCCACCCTCAATTAAAAAAGATTTATGGGTCTATGGGTAAAAAAAAAGGTGGGTTTGTAGGACCATTAGGAGGGATGGAGAGACTGGTACAAAAACATGATGAGAGTGGCGGGTGGGCCGGTCCCTCTGGTGCTTCAACCCTTGGGGTAGGCAGGTAGCAAGGTAAATAGGAAGGTAGCAAGGTAAACAGGTAGTAAGTTAAATATGAAAAACAAATATATAAATAGAAAGGTAAATAGTTCTGAAGTTAAAAACATCGGTATGAATGTAAAAAGGTACATCATAAGGCAAATAGACCAATAAGGAAAATAGGTATGAAAGTAAATTTGTAGGAAGGTAAAGCGGAAGACAGATAGGAAAGTGAATATGAAGATAAATAGGTAAACAGGTAAGTAATTAGGCAAGTAAGAAGATAAATTGGTGTGATGACAGGTAGATATGCAGGTAGGTGAATAGTGCACCAAGTTTTAGCTACAGAAAATTATCAGCTTGGTTATAATTTCTCCATTTAGAAAATTATGTATCTAGGCCTGCCTACAGATAAAAGATAAAAAATAAAAGATTCAGCAGATATTTTATTCAAGAATGTTAAGTTCTTACATAATTTACAGTTAAAGCTAAATTAAATAGTTATACAACAATGGAACACACATGTATACGTTGGATGGCTGCCAGGATTCTTTCCTTATGTTTCTTCTCCTTCTGGTACTTGTGGAAGATTATTGACACCTGGAGGCGACGGCTTGGCAAGGGTTATACTCCTTCCCCCAAGTTGGCGATGATCCTTGCACAAGCAGTTTGATGTCAGTAGGTCGCCTTGCCTTAGTTCCAAAGAACTGAGCCACACACTGTGGCTTAGTTCTTTGGAACTGAGCCACAGTTCATAACAACTCCATACTCTATAAAATACTGTATGGAGTTTTTTTGTGGAGGATTGAGGAAGTAGAATTGTTTAGAATGAATCTGAATTTAATTTGAATAGTGCAGGAGGGACCATTACTTTCAACAATTTTGACACAAAATATTCTAATAAGTTGAACTATTCTCTCATAAATAGAAGATTTTGATTTGATTGTTGCCGCCTCCGGCGGCTAGTTTATTGTGCACCTCATACTCTATCCTGTGAGCGGTAGCGCAAATAGGATTACAGAGGGCACAAAAGGTCTTTATCAGACCTCAACAGAGATTATTACATTAACAATTTCATCTCTCCTCCACACCTTATAATTATAATGTCAGCTGTCAGCTAATTACAGCGTTTGTTCAATTTCAACAGCTATGTATTTACAATTAAGGAAATTTACAATTTCTGCCAGGGTGGAAGGAAGTGCTGCAATCTTTCATCTTTACACACATCGTAAAATCCTATAATTTTAATGAGTGGCTGTTCTTTGAATCCATTTAGAATCAATAGTTCCATTGCGAATGTGTTCTAACAGTTCAACTGATACAATGTTCTTTTTGTTATCACGCAGAAGCTTCAGTCCCATAATTAGAGTGATTTGAAATATTCTATCAGGAATGCTAGGTATATTTAGTTCTTTCTGCATATTGAAAACTTTGGTGGTTATTGGACAGCTAAATATAATTCTGAGGGCTTCACTTTGCCTTTTTTTCCAGTCTATCAATACATTTACTATTTTGCAGGACTAAAGCTGCTGCATGATAGTAAACCAGAGACCTTATATGTATGCGTAATACATATTTTTGCTATTCTAATTTTAACACCGTATTTAGGACTGTATCCCACTACAGTTCTGAGAACCTTGAGTCTGTCTCTACATTGTTGAAGTAACGTTATGACTGCAGTTAAGGTACAAGGGACTGAGACACCAAAGTATTTGTAAGGATATATAGTCTATTTGTATGTTATCTCTAGTTTTTGTAGTCCACTTTTGCGATTACCAATTTGTCTGTTAAATACTATAGTTTTTGCAGTGTTTATTACAAGACCAAGATTCTGACAAGCTGTATGTATATAATTTATGATTATTTACATTTTGTGATGGGTTTTAGTATGGACAAGGATATCTGCATATCTAATAGTGACTTTTTGACTAAGTGTGATTTATTTTAGTAGGGCATTGAGTAGAACACTGAAGAAGGTGGGGTTATTACTCCTCATTGTGGGGTGCCTAGTTGCATTAATTTAGTTTCACTTCTGTTAGCAATGTCAAAAGTATTTTTTAAATCAAGAAATGTTGCGTATTTGTGCCTTCTATATCCATGAACAGTGAAAAGGTTGTGAAACAGTTGTGTACACTTCTTCCATGTGTGAAACCATTGAAATCAGGTAACATGTGCTCTTTAAATTTATACAATAATCTATTAAGCACCATTCACTCAAAAGTTTGATGCATGCAACTGGTCAGTGAGATAGAGCGAAAAGCATGAAGTTGGATAGATTTTAGTACAGGTACCGTGAGACTGCTGGTACATGATACAGGCAGCTGCCCGTGACACAACTTGCAATAAAACAATTCTAATAGTGGAATACCGGTTACACGATGTAGTAATCTGAGGATTTCATAGGTGATACCGTCCTCACTAGGAGCAGTGCTACTGGCCCTGGAGAGGGCTGCATCCAATTCATAATCTGTATATGAAAACCCAAATTCATCATGTTGCTTGACGATGAGTCGCAGTAACGTTGCTGAAGATTTGATGACCAAATCACACATCAGAAGATGAAGAAACGACGACTTTTCGGTCCGTCCTGGACCATTATCAAGTCGTGTGTTGATAATGCTTTGCTAGAAACTGCAATCGTGTCACTTGGGTGACCGGCTGTGGCGTTGGGGTTGTTGAGTAGGGGAGGCAAGTGTGGGCTAATGATTGGTGCTGTCACTGCAGGGTGAGCCATGGCGTTAATTCACGCCCTTGTTGGTATTCCCTGGCAGCCCGTCTCGGCGGGAGTATCACTGTTGTCATGCCAGGCGGGTACACCGTCCAGTTGA